>CM074509.1:14621778-15116778 GCA_037389245.1 Oryzias sinensis | reverse complement strand
TTCTAAACTCTACCTCTCCCCCTATTCCACCATCCACACAGACACACGACCCCAAATACTGAAAGCACTCTACCTCTTCCAACAACTCCCCGTTTAATGCCACATTCAATCTACGTTCACCCTTTAACCTCGTACACCTCCTCACCTTATTCTTCTCCACATTCTCTCTCAACTTCCTTCTGTCGCACACCCTTCCAAACTCCTCAACCAGACATGCCAAGTTCTCTTCTGAGTCAGCCACTAGTGCAGTATCATCTGCAAACAGCAACTGATTCACACTCCATTCGCTGCCGTCAGTAGTCATCATGCTCACACCCGTACCCGACACCCTTTCATTTACCTCTTTTACCACACCATCCATATACACGTTAAAAAACCACGGAGACATCACGCATCCCTGACGCAGACCAACCCTCACAGGAAACCCTTGTACAGGGGAACCACACACGCACTCATCCAATCAAGCGGCCCCTGCCCACTTGCAAAACAAACATTCAACAATCTCACTAACCACTCAATCACGATCACTCCACCACACTTCAGGCATTCCACAGCACACCCATCCACACCTGCAGCCTTTCCTACTTTCAACTTTCCCACAGCTTGCTCAACTTCCTCTCCCGTAATCAACGCTTCATTCAACTCTCCCAATACATTCAGTCTACTTTGCCTTCCATCCATCCCAATCACAGCATCCCGATCTTCCTCCACATTCAGCAGCCTCTCGAAATAGTCTGCCCACCTTTTTCTTACTGCATTCCCCTCATTCAACATCCTTCCATCCTTTGTTTTTACTTTCTCCTCCCTCACCGACACTCCCTTTCGCACCCTTTTCACCTCCTTCCGAAACATTTTCTTGTTCTCTCGAAAACTGTCTGCCCCGCCTTTCGTCCGCAGCCGCTCTTGCCTCACGCACAGCTCTCTTAGCATCCCCTTTTTTTCTCCTTATAACACTCATATGACTCCCTGTCCTTTCTCTGCAGCCATACTTCGTACGCACATCTCTTCTCAGCTACAGTCAACCTTACATCCTCGCACCACCGTGCACTTCCCTTTCTTACACCACCCCCAACACGTCTCACACCACACACTTCTCACACCACACACTTCCTCTGCACATCCAACCACTGCACTCTTGAAGTGTTGCCATTCTTCCTCCACTCTAACAACCATTTGCTCCTTCACCCTATTCCACTTGCCACCTAATTCCTTATGATACTCACATTTTCTCTCTGTTGTTCAAAACACTCGCTCTCAGAACTTCTCTTTCCTCCCCACTCTTTCTCGATCTCACCCATGGCATACCCACACGCAACCTTCCTTCCACCAAATAGTGATCAGACATACCTCCACTCTCTCCCCTCCTCACACTTACATCCAGCAATCTACTACATGCAACCTTTGAAACCACCACATAATCCATCAGTGCTTTATCAATCACTCTTCCACCACTCTGCCTCACCCACGTATACTTATGGATCTCTTTCTTTCTGAACCATGTATTCCCAATCAACATCTCTCTTTCAGTGCACATTCCTATCAATCTCTCACCATTATCATTCTTTCCAGGAACACCGTGCCCGCCAACAACACCCTCAATTTTCTCATCACCCACTCTGGCATTCAGATCTCCCATCAGCACTACATTCACATTTGCTCCAAATCCTTGCAAGCACTCATCCAAGTCGTTCCAGAAGGTCACTCTCTCCTCTTCATTCCTCTCACTGCCAGGACCATATGCACTCACGAACGCCCACAACTCCTTCAGAAATTTCACTTTCACCCACATCAGTCTTTGTGAAACCTCCTTCCATTCAACCACACATCGTCTCACCTCACAGCTCACCAGCAAAGCCACACCTTCTCTTGCTCTCCCGCTCTTTACACCAAACATTCTCCCACTCACACTTCCAAACACACATTCACCCTTCACTTTCATCTTTGTTTCACTCAGTGCTAACACGCTCATTCCTCTCCTTCCAATCAGATCTCTTTTGCTTCCGTCCGTACTACACCCCCGCACATTCAACGACCCAATTTTACGTTTTTTTTTTTTTTCAAATGGTACTGACATGTTTTTTTTTACCCATTATAGGTCCTGGATTTGCAGGTGATAGACGGTTCCGGGTGTGAAGCTCCACCTCCAGAATCATGGGGAATCAAGGGTATGTACTGATCTGTCACCATGGTGCTCATTCTGTCATTACTGAAGAACCAGCTAATTATTCTCAAGTTAGATTCAGGTCATGGAGACAAGCCACATTGAAAGTATTTTCTGTCAGCTTTCTGAGTTTTTCCGTCAGCTGGCAGAGTCTCAATATTGTCTCTATCATTTGGACTTGAATTATGGGCCGTAAAGGGTCATTGTTTGACTAAAGTTAGGTAAAGTTTGTTCAAATGTGTGTGTTTGTTAAATCCTTGGGGAATCCGATGGTGATCTTGGCCTGTTGATAAAAAGAAAACTTGCTACATCGTGACATCATCAGCAAATGTTCAGGTTTTATTCAGAATATTCTTCGAACCATGCAAATGGCAAAGTAGAACTCAAACAACTCTATTACAGGCTGTTTTTTTTTGCTCAAGAATGTAGCTCATTAGGCTGGAGATGTGGGTTTTGTCTTCTGGTTTGGTATTTTGCTATAGTGCAGACCTCAGATGGAGTGAAAAGGTAAACTGAAGATTAAATCTACATCGCACTGATCTTTCAGCTGCACCGCGTCCCAGAGTTTCTTCCACTGCCCCTGCAGTTTAGAGGAGGCCTGTCGCTGCAGACACACTCCCTGTGAGGCATGATCCTTCTCGCTAGGGTTGTGCCGATGGACGATACCATCGTCCATTGTGATGGGTGAGTGACATCCCGATGTAAAGACACCATCGTGATGCCACGCCCCCGCCACGCTGCGAGGAGACTCTATAAGCCGCGGTTACATGTGCAAAATATCTTGATGGGATCAATGGTCGGATTAGAATCCAACCGTGTACATGGGCCCAGAAAAATGTTTTGAATATAACAAACGTTCACTAAAGTCACACTTTCGGTCGGAATAAATCATTCCCACATGCACAGTAGGGTTTGACAAACCGGAAGAGGATATAAGTTCCGCTGAGCGGCTATTTATTTTTTCAAACTTTATTGAATGTAGCAATTCAAGACAAAACAATGTTAAACAGCGCAGAGCGGCTATATACATTGACATGTCAGCTCGGTAATATACGACACGATCTTCTAAATGTGCTTTTAATAATGTTACGGTTATTATGAAACACCTGTTCGCTCATCATTTGAATTTTAATCCGTGTGGTCAGTGCTTTTTCTGAACGGAGCCGGAAAGAAGCCAGGATTAGCAGTATGCTAACACGGGCTAACAACATTAGCTTTGGGTGGCGCTGCACCCTGGCTGCACGTGAACATGTAGGAATAACATCAGCCTTTATTTAGTCGGGACACGACTGGAAACACAAATCCACGTGATTGTTTGAACGGTTTCTAAGGACTGAGCGAAATTTCTGCTTTGAAGCTCAAACCACTGTGTCTGCTGACGATCCGAGCTGTGCTCAGACACACACGTTTAGACCCGGTTCTGAGTTTGATACCTCGTACCCCTAGAGCTGCGGGACGGATCGCAGTCTTAACTATGTAATGTAAGCGGACCACTTCTCTTCTATTTTGTTTGTTACTTTTTTTGTTGAAGTCACTTCCCTCAGTCTATTCTGGATCATCGCGGATGAGTCATTAGTTGGGAAATAAAATAAATAAAGTAATAACGTAAAATAACGAATAGGAATTATATAAGACCGAAGATTTTAAAAATAGCCCCCCCACGACGATATCATCGTCCATCCCGATGGTTGACAGCAAACATCGTCAACGGCCAATTTAGGGGACATCGCCCGACCCTACTTCTCGCTTCCCATACATTTTCACAGCTTTATGGGCTCGTTCATAGTGAAGTAACACCTCAGCTGGATAGAGAGGGTTGATTTTTACCTCTGTTTCACAGTCTCTTTTATATCCTTATTTGTAGTTTCTTTCTCTTAAAATCAGTTTTATTTTTTTAATAACATCGACCTGCCGAGGGACTGCCGATGTAAATCAACCTGTGGGTCAATTTTCATTAATATGCAATGTCCCTTTCTTAATAAATACATCTGTATGTTTAAATATCTACTTTCTACAGTGTAGCTATCTAATTTCTAGGTCCTTGAAAAGTTTAGGAAAAACAAAATCTTCTGGAAAGGTTTGGAAAAGTCATCAAATTTCAATATTTTAGATTCAAAAACATAAAATAAAATAGTTTAACATTAGACTCCAATTTAAATTGTGTCAGAAGTTCAGCCTCAGTCTATGGGTGATGGGAGTTTCTGTTGCTGTAAAGCAGATTGGGATCAGTTCAGCGCGTGAAGCTTTCAGCTCTGCTCTGGTGAAATGTAGCTTCAACAACGAGTGTCGTTTTAAGGAGAAGTATCAACTGTGGCTCCTGAAAGACCCTGAAACACATTTTCCCCCAGAAACCTGCAAAATGCAAACTTTACTCCAAGTCATCAGCAGCATGAGAGAAGCAGAAGCAGGACGGCTGCTGAACGCTGCAGAAAGCAGTCGCTCAGAGAAAACTGCTAATGAAGGCATTACTGTGAAAGCTCAATGCATTTAATGTTTACAAAATAAGGGTGATCTTTTCAAATCTCTTCCATAATTTTTGTTCTAATATTTTTGGGACTCCAAACAGAGTGGATGGACTCTGACCTCATCTGTTCATGAAAACTAGAAGATGAGCTGCAATTAAAAGTAAAATGGCCACAAAGTGTCCGTGTCACAGACAGGAAGCTTTCAGTTTATGTGCTGGTATCCCCAGTCTGTTCTTCCTACTGACTTTATCCATAAACATCACAGAAAATCAGTAAGGAAGTATTAAACATTACCAAGTATGAACTGTTTCTTTATTTATTTTGTTTGTGAGTCGATCCTGACGGCAATAACCGCCACAAAACAGCAGACAACAAAAGGTGCAGACAATGACTCGTATTCCTTTACAAGGAATAAAGGTTGACAGTCTCTAGTCAGAGGACGCTGCAGGTGTGTGGAAGATGTGACAGACATGAATAAAGAAGGCAAACGTGAAATGGAGCTGTAAAGATGGAAGGTCTCTGCAAACTGCAGCTTTGTCAAACTCAGAGCACAAACAAATCCCGGTAGCTTCATGATGCGAGTGCACATATGGCTCAAGATAATGTCTGCATCTCTACTCCGAGACCCAGCTGCTCCTCTGTGTTTGAAATATCACCTGTCAGCACAAATTTAGCCGGATCCACAAGCAGCTGAAATTTGAATTTTCAGATCAGCTGCACAGCAGTAATCAGCCACCAACCCTCCATCCACCATCATCTGTCAGGAAGTACAAGCAGCAGCAGTGTAGCTATTAATTCCCTTCATTTCCTGAACTGTTTAGTTCTAAAAATTACCATCTGGCTTGCAAATCAATGACTAGCATGACAAATCTACCAATGTGTCCCCCTATTTTCACAGATGAACAAGTATGTATTCCTCTTCTAAAGATTTTCACTTGTGCTGTGGGAAGTTTTCATGTAAACACGGAGAGCAGCAGGCTTGTCACAATCTTCCATTTTTCGTATAACCATATAACCTCTTTCTTTGGGGTTGTTGGTTGAATAGGATTAGCCACATAATGCATTTTCGATGTATCTTCAAAGTTGCAATGACCCAACACTCCATTTGTAAATAATGACAGGTGTACCGGTACTTCTTTTCTTCCAAACTGTGAAAGATAAACAAGGAAATGCGGGTCAGACAAACTTTTAGAATAAATAAGCACGTTGTGAAACAAAACACGCCGTCAATGTTCAAACATAATGTTAGAAAAAGGTTGTTATCATTAAGTATGTAACTTTTACTTATAATACATAGTTTCACATTTGTACCACACTATACACATTCCAAAAAGATAATATTCTGAACACAACGTCCATTTGTGTTACAGCAAAAGCACATGTATGATGCTGCCTTCAATAGTCACTTATTGAAGATGGTTAAATTGATTGATTTATAATTATATTACTTCACTTGATCCAAAAATGGATTCATGATTTTTCCTAATGAAACATAATTTGCAAGTATTTTTAACTTTTGATACTTGATCAATTTATGCTATGAAGTTTTTTTGAACCAGTGTTGTCTATTTTACTGATATAGTATCATTTTTTAATCATATACGTGATTTTTCTAATTAACATAATCTGCATATATTTTAGATAACTGATCTGCATTTGCCATGTTGATTTCTAAAATAGCAAGAATGTAATGCTGGCAAAGTCACCAAAACGTGCACACTGCTGCAATATATCGCAAATTAATTTTCCACAAAGTCAACGTCACCCCCCCCCCCCCCCTGAAGACGATGACATCACAGCCAGCGATCTCGGCAAAAAAATGAATGGGCCGAAATTCGCGCACGCGGCCGAATAAAATGTACGTCAAAACACAGCTGCGAAACCCAAACACATGTGTTGGGGATGTCTCAAAGAAGTTTTGAAATCAAAATGGCGAGCTCTGAGCACGGTCGTGTGGCCATCCCATAATGATGGTAATAATGATAATGGTGGCCGTCCCTCGAACTGGCGATTTTTGTGTTTTCCCACGATATGGGAAAACGACACTTTTGTTTGAGGGATTTTCACGCAATTGCACACACTTGCTGCCAGCTCCAGTCAATAAACACCACAGAAGTGTCATTGACCTTTGAACTTGGGAAAAGGCCGCTATCCTGCATTCTTTTAAAAACGCCCCTTTAGCACCACATACAAACGAAAACTCATCCTAGGGATTTTTTGCCATTGTCTCGTAACTTCTCAGGCATCCATAGCAGGGGGATGTGGACAAAATGTTGGAATTATAAAATTATAAGACTTTACTCAAGGATCCATTGAAAAAGGGTTCAATTTCTATAATAGATCATAATCTTTTTAACACTGAATGTACTGCTACATTGGATCATCTGAAAAAGCCTGGGGTTTGGACTTGAAAACAACAATTACGGAAGAACAGTTGATAAATGCTCAGCAACAAGTTCACTCCTCATCAGTATGCTGCAGACATGGTTTAATCCAGTTCAAAATCCTACACAGTCTGCACTTGTGCAGGAAAAAATTATTAAGAATCTTTTCAGGAGTGTACCCTTCATTTGAACGTTGTGGACATTTTACTGCCTCATTGTCCCATACATTTTGGGACTGCAACAAAATCATTCCTTATAGGGCAAAGATTTTTGAAATACTGTCTCTAATATTTAAGGTTAAGTTTCCATTGGACCCTATAACAGGATTATTTGGAGTGCCAACTACTGGAATTTGCTTAAACTAGATGTCTAATCCTACTTAATTGGAAAAGCAAATTTCCCCCAACACATCTTCATTTGTTAAGAGACATAATGCAATACTTAAATTTAGAAAAGATTAAATTTTGATTGAGACAGCAAGAAAACCTTTTTTATGAAACATGGCAACCATTTATTGATTATTTCAACAGTATATAGACAAGTCAACCTCTATTTAAACCCGTAATAGTAAAATAAGCAGGGTTTTATTTTATTTTTTCTCCTTTTTCTTCTCTTTTCTTTCTTCTTATGTTTTTGTTGTTGTTGCCCTTTTTGTTGTTGTTTTGATATTGTACTGTCTGTATTGTTTGCTGGAAAAAAAATGTTGGAATTAGAAGTTGTAGATTTTGAACGGCGTGTGCGTGGCTAGCTAGCAACCGTTGCCATCTTAGCTAGGTCGCACATTTTTTTTCGGAATGTTCGGAAAAAGGCGATTCCCTGGCCCAAGCTGAACAAAACGATGTTACCCACGACAAGATCAATAAAGGAATGTGAGCGTCGTAAGCAAAAACCGTCGCAAAATCTCTTTTTTTAAAAGAATCGGCTAACAAAACCGAGATAGCTTTGTCGGGTATATCCAAACAAAGTTTTGAAATAATTACGTGATGCCGACATGACCTACTGTTTGGCGGCCAATTTGTGCCAAAATCTGTTATTTTGAGATTTTCGTGTTTTTACACAAAATGGAAAAACGTTTTTTTTTTCGTTTCATTTTCATGAAATTTGACTCGCATGTCACATCTGACTCAGATGTCCCTAGCGTAAGTCTATAATCACCTCTGGAGTTTCGTCGATTTTTTTTCAATGGAATACTGTGAAATTCGAATGCATGCATTCATGCCTGAAACTGAAAACATTGAGAAACACTGAATATGGACATATAAGGAATGTGGGCGTGGTTAGCATAAACCACTGTTGCTAAGGACAACAGAAAGTTTACTTTTTTCATCTGAAACTGACGTCGATCTATTCCTCCTCCCGAGGCGACCAAAACAAAGACTGGTTGCTATGGAGATAAAATCAATAGAAAAGTGTTTTTTTTTTCTTTTTTTTACTAACTTCTGACATATAGCTCTAATTGCTCTAATGGAGCAATGTGTTTTTCTGAGTCAGTTGATGATGCTGATCGCAACATTAGCACTTTTAGCCACATTAGCATTTTTAGCATAGTTTAGCATAATTAGCAAATGCACCTTTGACTAGCCTTAATCAAAGGTGGTCGGTGAGGGTGGCGAGGGTGGTGAGGGCAGTGGTGGTGCGTAGAGTTGGGGGTGGAGGCCGGGTTGCGTCTGCGGGCCATACAACGCTGCTTGCGGCTTTAATTATTTTTACGTTTAATTATCTTAAGTTTGATACGCCAGTGTATGAATGATGACTGATGATTGTATTGTTTTTTTCGTATTACAGTATTCTTGTTTGATTGCTTGAAATAAACCATTTCAAAAAAAAAAAATCAAAATATTTCAAGATGACAATTCTACCCCCCAATTATACATTCATAAAAGATATTTCAGTTAATGTTACTCTACAGGAGCATCTGTTGATGCTTCAAACTACAACTTGGTGTGATACTGGGGGTAAACATGACCTAAAAACTTCATTTAACCTTAACTCCGCAAACATGACCTAACCCACATCAAAGTTTAAGGAGAAGGAATAACACGTCCTCCTTGTTACAAAGTTTGGGTGTGTACCGCAATGGTTCTACTCTATTTTTAGATTCCTGTACTGAGAGGCAGGTGGAGCTACTTCACTGTAATATGTCTTATTGGACTATTAATGTCCCAGGAATCTAACTCCAGCAGCACAGCTCCCAGAAGACAAGAGAATAAATACATTTACTACACAAACAGGTTTTCATTGTAAATAAAGCTGAAGTTTACTAGTTTAAAAAATACAAGTGTTGGAGACTGAGTTATCAACAATCTCTGAGTTTACAGCCCCTCTAACCATCACTGGGACATTCATGCACATTCACACGGCAGTAGGGCCATGCTGGAGGCAGGGAGGGCGGGGTGTGTTGCCCAGGGACACGGCGGCGGTTGGCTGGGGGAGCAGCGATCGTGCCGTGAATTCTTCAATCATAGGCTGACCTGCTTACCCCTTGTGCTGTCCTAGGCTCTTTAACATTGGGAGTTGGGTCATCTAGACCCACTAGACAGTCCTCTGAACCTTTTTTCTTCAATGATTTGTGATCTTCACTGGTGTCCATGGATTACATGAAATCTTTCCACCTTTATCCACCTTTGTCATGGTAGGGAGAACACGTCAATGGAAGGGGGGGGGGTCATCTAAGATAGCACAAGGGTTAACCCGAGCCACTGCTGCCCCACTGGTCTAAAGAAATTATATTTCAAATCTGAAGGCGCTTACTTTACAGAGGTTTGTGAGGAGAACGTTTCAATGCTTTAAATTCTCGCTGCGGTTTACACTAGCATAAAAAATGCCTATTATTTTTACATTTATTGTGGCACTTTCATGGTGGCACCCCTCTTCACTTGCACCTCATGTCTGTCTTGTAAAACTGTACCCAGTTAGTGCGGTCACATGAATTATTAATTTTAACTAGAAGGAGCTGCATCTACAGAGGACAATGCAGGGTTGAATGCTATATTGCTGAATGAAAATGAAACTTAAAGGGTAATATTTGGCAATAAAAACAAAAATACAATGAAGAAATGATACAAGTTGGCCAAAAATAAAAACGCTCTTCGGCGGACAGCTTTGAGTGGCAAATCTGCATGGGTTCTTCAGGTGATTTACGAGGTAAGACCGCCGGGGACTCTGTGAGATGGATAGAGGATGGAGACGGGTTAGCAAAAAGCGGAGTACGAGGCTGAGAGGTGCGCTCGAGTCTACGTTCACGGAGGCGAGTATCAATCTAAATCTTCAAAAACTGTAGCTTCTGGCTGAGTGCACATATGATCTTTAATGTGGTCATTCAATGATTGGTAAAAAATACCTCTGAGTGCGGGGTCCGTCCACCCCGCTTCCACGGCTAGGATGCGGAAATCAATGACATGGTCACAGACAGATCGATTACCTTGCTTGAGGCTTAGCAATCCTCTGGTGGCTTCTTCCTGCTTTTTGGGCTGGTCAAAAACGAGTTGGAACTCGTCAATTAATCTTTCGAGGGGGGGTTGAGGAATATGATTGACCGCCAGGAAGGCTTGGGCCCATCGCAGAGCTTTACTCCTGAGGGAGTTGACGATAACTGTTATTTTGCTGAGATCTGAGTGGTAGAAACGTGGAGAAAGTTGGAAAAGGAGTTGACATTGTAACAGAAACCCCCCCACATGCTTCAACATCACCGTGAAACGGCTCAGGTTGTAACCGGAAATTTTCCAGGGGAGAAGCGGAAGTAAACAGATCGCTCGGGGACGGGAGTGAAGCTGGAGCTGTGGTGTTTAAGGTCTGAAAAGTCAGTGTGATTTCCTGGATTCGGGAAATAAGGTCCTCCTGAACAGAAGTGATGCGAGAGAGTACATTGGAGTGGAGTCCCAAGAAAATACCTTGTTTTTGCACAGCATGGCGGAGGACTTCCGGGTCAGCTGGGTCGGGGTTCTGACCAGTCCGTTCTGTCATGACTAGAACGCGGGGCGGACCCAGATGCTGAAACCCAGAGGCTGAGACAGATAGGTGAAAGGTAAGTAGGATGTTTATTAGAGTTCTTGTTGGTTCCTGGCGAGGCTGTGGGTAACGTGGCTGCGGCTCTTGATTGAAGACTCTGGTACCGTTCATGTGGAACTCCAAGAGCGAGGGACCAGACAGTGTTCGTTCTTGGTGCTTGGCGTGGCTGGAGATCTTGAGGAGAGCTGTGGCTTGATGCGTGGCGTGGCTGGAGAACTAGAGGAGCACAGAGACTGTGGCTCACATTCACAGGTGGCGTCAGCAAAGGAAAGCTGTGACTTCTGCTGCTCGAGGTGGTAAGGTTCAGGTGACACTCCTGGCATGAGGTGAAAACCTGAAGTGCAGAAAACAGACAAGGTTAGCTCAGGACGAGACCAGTAGCCAGACGTAGTGAGCTTCTGGAGACTAAGCACCATTAGGGTTAACGGACTGGCGAAGAATGATGAAGCTGGATCTCCCTTTGTAGCAGGTGGCTTGATGAGTTGAGTAGTCACAGCTGAGATGAATGAACAGCAGAGCTGGAGGGGGAGGAGTCTGATAGGCCACCATGACGGAACATTTGAATAGTTGAATGGTTGAAATAGATGAAAAACTGTAGGAGTTAAGCACCAAAAAATGGCGGAAGATACTAGAATAAAGAAAGAGAAGGTTGGATGCTTTAACCCTTGTGCTATCTTAGATGACCCCCCCTTACTTTGACGTGTTCTCCCTACCATGACAAAGGTGGATAAAGGTGGAAAGATTTCATGTAATCCATGGACACCAGTGAATATCACAAATCACTGAAGAAAAAAGGTTCAGAGCACTGTCTAGTGGGTCTAGATGACCCAACTCCCAATGGTAAAGTGCCTAGGATAGAACAAGGGTTAATTCCTTTTTCTCCCCATCTAAATACAGCAGTTGTTTATACTCATACTTGTTGCAATGACAATAAAGGCAACTCCGTCTTTCATCTCCCAGGGATTTGTTCCTCAAACTGATTTTTTTCTCGAAGCCCAACTGGATGACCAGTCACTGTCATTTAAGTCATTGTAGCTGTCAAGTACAATCCTGTAACATGTAATATTAATACTTTTAGAGACTTATTCACAAGGTCAGTATTAATGCTTCAGACAAGCTATCCATCACCAGCTGAACATCTCCACTGTCCCGAATAAAAGGCTAAGATTTTCCGCGCTGGTGCTCAGGATCAGATCAACACAGTTTACGGCTGGCTGTGACTGATGTGAAAGGAGGGCTTCTCCATTCAGATCAGTGCTAAGATGTTCTCGTTAGTATTTGACCGAAGCAGGTGATCAGGTTCTGTGCAACAAGTCAGTGATCCAGCAGCAGCCTTCTTGACAGATGGAGCCTGCAGCTCTCTGCTCCTCTTATTGAGTTGGGGGATTGTCAGGCCTTCTCTCCTGGGGGTGGGGTATTTCTGCAGCAGCTGTGATCCTGCTGTTGCAACAGAATCTGTTTTTACTTAATGTGATAAGGGATAATCTCAGAGGTGAGCAGCCTCTGGTTCCGTCCTCTTCACATGTCCTCCACCAAATTTCATTAGTGAGAGGCTAAAAACAAAACCTTTCTTGCTTGATTGTGTAATTCATTCCAGTGACTGTGTGACATCAGCATGAAAGACACCCCCAATTCTTTAAGTAACCTCATTACATTCAATTCATCTTCATTCAATTAAACTTAATTCAATTCAGTGCAGTTTATTTATGAAGCAGCCATTCACAATGGAGGTTGTTTCAACCTGTTCTCCAACAACTACCAGAAAAATCAAAGCAAGAATGAAACTATAATGATTATTTTAGGATAATATAAGGCCAATAACTTAAAACTGTTGTAATAAAAACAGTAAAACCAGCTCGTCTTGTTTGAAATTTAATAACAAGCTATTTATTTAAATGACTAACAAATTGGTCATAGAGTTTTAGTGCCATTCCCTGCACTGAACATATACTGGAGTAGGACAACTGTGGAGAAGAACAACTGTTTTTATATGAATGAATAGGACAAGCCCATTTCCCATACAACAGGGGGGAGACATCTGCTGAGTAAGGGCCTAGTCACATGCACACATACGGTGGTTGGCCCGTGCGGGTGCATGTGTTCCTTTTAGGCTCATACAGCCACCTTAAGGGACCTCATGACGACTGTAGGTGTTGTAAGTGCATAATGAAGTATTTGTGAGGATAAAATAAGTCACACACGCTTATGACATACAGATGACGCTGTCATGTGCGGCCCTCAAGTCGTTGGTAAGGCACAAATAGTGGGTTATTTCTGCCTCCACCCAAATGCTGCATGCAAGGGGTGTGAAAGTGATGCATAAGTACCAGTAAAAAGGCTGTAGGACCCCAATAGGATGCCCCCACAAACTACAGTACATACCGATTGGTTAATATCGTAAATTCTAACTGTCAGTCTGCAGGTAAGGGAAGAGCAAAGAACGCCTTGAACAGCACCAAGGCTCCCAGCGCAGAGTTCGGGGGGGTTTAAAAAATATAAAAATCTGTACAATGTGCCTGTATCTCACCTACTTTACCATTACATGTTCAAAAAGTGTTTATTACAACCTGATGCCAGCAGCATGCCCATAGAAAAAATGTGCGTGTATATTATTGGGAGGTCTATGACTTTGATATTTCCTGTGGCCATGTGCGTCCCCCATACATGTTTGCCATTTTTTGCTTGCAGACAGCTCATATCCACCCTTTAGGGCAGTTGTGACCAATGCTTAAGTCATGCATGCTTATTCTATTCTACAGGCACGCTGCCAGTGTCAGATTGTTTTGAACACTTATACAACACGCAAAGAAGAAGTAGGTGAGATGCAGGTGTGTCTCACAGAATTTTTCCTTTTTAACCCCCCAAAATCCTGCGCACTGTGCAGGTAGCCTGTTAGGGCTGTTCCAAGACAAAGGAGGCTTTTAGAGATGAGGAAGTTAGACAATCAGATGGTACATATCACATGCAGATGGACTGCATGCAGCACACGCCATTTGCACCCGGTCAGTAAGGAACCAGTTCACGCATTTCACTAATGGCTAGTGTAGTGTAAAGACACCATGCGACAGCATTAGCCGTATGTTATATCTAGGGGATAACAACCGACGGAGAGTGCATAATCAGAAATAAACGCACGCTGTGGAAGCCATCGCGTTGGATCCGTCTAACCGTCTAATATAATTTCTAATAAAGCACTCTTCGTCTGCCTTTATCCCGCTTATACCAGGGTCACTTGCAAAAGAAATACATTGTTTTGAGTGCTTTATTCTTTGTTTTATTTTGGTTTTGGATAGCTTTTTTCACAAAAAGCAGACTATTTGTTACATTGTTACACGCAGCGACAAAAGAAGCGATATCTATGCTGGTCGTCACGACGGGTTAAATAAAGCATCAGTTCAGAGAGAAAGTTCACCTCTTACTGCTTTTTTTCCAGATGATGAAGGTAAATTTTGTTTTAAAGAAGCCAGCGCAGTGATGCAGAACATTTAAGCTAAGTGACAGAAACTTCTGTTTTAGGTGTGTGTTATCATGGTATAAGTGTGTGTAACTTCCATTCTCCTCACAAATAGTTCATGGTACACTTACGATATGCACAAAAGTCGCACATTTCATTTTTATGACGTCCCTTAAAGATCCACATTGTGCAAATTGTGTTTTTTTGTGTTTTTACCATGTTCTTTTAACATTTTCCTCATTATGGCGTAAATGGTAAATGGCGTATACCTATATAGTACTTTTCCGCCTTCTTCATAGGCTCAAAGGGCTTTACAGTCACAAACCCATTCAAAAAAAAAAGTAGAACTAAGGGGAAGCTGAAGCCTCTGGGATCTGCAGTTAGAGGACATAAATAATGTACCGCAGGTTTAATATCACAAACGGAAGTCCGGGGTAGCAGAGCTTAAGGCTGAAATTTGACTTTTTTTTTCTTTCTCATAGAGATGGATGCCTCAATATAAACACATATATATGTGAATAACTCAGCAATGTAATTCTATCTGTTCTCTCTCTACTGTGTCTCTAGATGAATGCTCAGATTGTCTTTGACCTTTTGCTTTCCAAAAAAAGAAACAGACGCAGCTTTTTGTGGGCACAAATGTACTTTCCTGTACCCTGGCTTTCTCAAATATTAAGGTTGATATATTTTTACATATGCAAATCTTTGACCTTAAAGATCCGTTCGACTTATTAGCTATGCAATAATATTTAATAATAATATTTTTTACAAATAAAAGGAATTTTTGTGCCAACTGAGACAGACCTCCCATTTACAGGTTGACCTTGAACTTAATTTTCTTTGAACACCCATTTTTTACCCATATTTTTATGTTATTATGTTATTATTGAACTAATGTGTTTAATTAAGTGTTGATTTGAAGTCATTTGACTTATTTTCACAGCCTTTTTTAATGAGTGTTAACAGAAACACACAGTGGCTTTAAATATGACATGTTTACAGATTCAATTAGGATTTCAGAAAAGGTGTAAATGTGCATACCTATTACTACGTTTAAATTAAATGAATGATTCACCTCTTTGTATCAATGGCATTTTTAGACATTATACTGTAGAGGCCAATGTTGATTTATGATGACTAATTTGTAGAAACTGTGGTCTTTAACTCTTTAAGTCTTCTAATTCCCAAGGTAATCTTTAATAAAACACCATAATGAACAATAATTCCAAATTACAATCATATTTAACAATTAACTGATAACTCTAAAGCTTCTTGAGATGCAGAAGTTTGATTTAAAAAAGCAACCTTGGTCCTGCATGTGTGGAGTCCCTGCAAAGCTCCTCCTGTCCCTTCTGCATGCTGTTGGTGCTGCTCCTGCATCCTTGAGTCTGTTCTTGACCTCCTTGGTCATGTGGAATAACAGGCAGTGTGAAAGGGTTAGTGCTGGATCCAGTGATGGTAGCAGGGTGGAGGACAGCAGCAGTAAATGGACGCATGAAAAAACAAGCAAAATAAAACCTCCTTTGTATTTTAATAGACTGTCTCTCAACTGAACATCTTTCAGTGATGTGCAAAGGAACTTTTTATTAAGCTCATATATTTCATGTTCCAGCATTTGGCTACTAATTACAGTTGTTATCGTGCTTGTAAACAGCAGCACAGTGAGTAATTTAATTGCTGACTGAAAAAAGCACAGTCAGCAGCTCTGTAAGCTCCATTGCTCACTGAGGTTTCTCCCTCAGTACTATTTAGTGCCTCAGTTCTAACGGATTCCTCATGTCAGGAGAGAAGACCCATGTTACCTACTAAATGAATCCAATTCCTGGTAGGAAGAACACATCAAAGTGTAAGGATGGGGTCATAGGATAGCACAAGGGTTACATTTCTTTTAGTATTCATTGTGTGTGGGGTCATGGGTCATATGTGTTAAGGATGGGTTGGGTTTTTATTGTTACTTTGTGTATGTTTTTTGTTTTAAATGTTATAGCACTTGGAGTTGCTTGGAGTTTTTTATAAATAAAGTTTGATTTGATTTAGAAATAGGCTTAAAGTCCCCATCTGATGAAGATCATGCTTTTTGAGTTTTTGACATGTACGTAGGGCATTTTTCTTATTTCATTTTTGCATTTCTGAGTATCTCTCCTTTTACATTGCTGTCAATCAAGCTGTCACAAAGGTGCTCAGTTTGAATTAATGAGCTGTTGTGATGTCACAACGGCACATGTGCATTGCACAAGCTGCCTGATCTGCCCCGTCCAACGTGCACAAGCTCAGGTTCAAGGAGAAGAGAAGATGGCACATTGCTGCATTCCCTGCATGCATATCTGGTGCATCCATGAATGGATTTTGTTGTTAGCTGCACATATTTAAACTTAAAGTTAAAGTCCCAGATGTGTTCTCCACATTTGTGTTCTTGCTCTGACTGAGTTTAAAAGCTTGCTGCCCGACATTAACTAGAGGAATGTTTTTCAACCAGTGTGCCGTGGGAGATGGTCAGGTGTGCCGTGGGAAATTGCCCTCATTAACTGATCTAAAAACATTTCCCATCTCCAGGATATCAGCTCTTTGTTCATCCAAACAGACCCTGATAAAACACTGAGTAGTTAGGAATATGAAAGATAAAAAAATACTTTTTTTTCTGTTTATTTGATTCTATTAAAGACATTTTGATAAGAATGACGGTACCGCGATTTAGCCGTAGCTTCAGCCGTTTTCTGAAAAGGCCCGCCCCTTTAACTGTCTCCACCAATCATTCTTGGAGGCTTAATCACATGTCATCAGTCTGACCAATCAGAAGTGGTTAAAGTCTTCATTTCCTTGTTCAGATTCTGCTCATAAAGTCGCTCAGTTCTAACAAAAATACCAGCTAAAGCTCGTCTTAGCCTTCCACAGAATCCGGTGTCAGACCGTGGAACAAGTGAACAAAACAATGAAGCTCAGAGACGCGAGTCTGTCTGCGTTCGGCGGCTGTTTGCACTACATCTCCCATGATGCATTGGGTTAAAGTGACAGCTTCTCAGCGCACAATGAGTCTTCCTTTGATGTCTTGAAACCACAACGAACACACATCAAACAGTTTTTAATCTTCTAACTTAACTTTTATCACATCTTTTAGAAAAAAACAGCTGCAACTTCCAGCTTTTTCTGCCACAATTATCAAAAAATGCATGTGAGATTGCGGAGGGACTGTAGATCAATACAGACTACGAGTTTCTCCTTTTTTTATTTTTGGATGCTGGTGTGCCACGGGATTTTTCTCAAGGTTAAAGTGTGCCGTGGCTCAAAAAGGTTGATAAACACTGAACTAGAGGACCCTTTTTTTATTATTGCCTCGATAAAAATAAGAAAAATATCATAAATTTCAAGAGGCCTGAGCAGGCTGGCTCCACAGCTGCACCAGTCGCTCAAATCGCGTTTGTGCCATCGACTTAGCAATTTACCCCAAGGGGCCAGTTTGTAAATCTTCAACTTTTTTGAGAGAAAAAAATAAACTTTTATTTTTTGATGAATTTTCGGGGATCTTCTTTGGCAATTTCCCCTCACAATTAGAAAGATGGTGCCCTGAGGATAATTTTATAACATTTTGAATTTAATGAAATGAATTATTTTTTTGAGGTTACATTTTCCCCATATTTCTCCAAATGTAATCTTTAAATTCTTCACTACCACAGTACACACAAAATCATAACTGTTTTAGAGTAATTATTTTTATCGAGCAACAATTCAAAAGCAAAATTTTGTTTTTGTGTGTTTATTTCTACCAAAGGTTTGTTTATTTCAGTGACCATTGTTGCTTTTTCTTTCAGAACACTTGGGTACCCACTGTTTTCTCCATGTGTGTAGCTCAGTGTGAAGCGCATGTTGAGGATGTTCCCTGTTGGACATGATCACCTGTATCTTTTGTCTCATATCCTTCTCCAACACAACCCCAAGAGACTCCACTCCACCTCAACCCAGCGCTCCTCGTCTGTCTATCCAGCTTTTTTCTGACAGCAGTACACTTATCCCAAAAGACAAAGGCCAGGAAGACATCTGGTGCCACCTACTGGACGAAGAGGCAAAACTGTTGATCCCATTCATGATGATTGCATAATAGATAGTACCACATGATATATAAAAACCGCATCCTTCTAAAGTGAGGAAGATACACATTTATAAAAATAAAACATACAGAAAATAAAATTGAACTGTCAATTTTCTTCAGTGATAACATGCTCCTTTTTTTATTATTTTTATCCAGTTTGTATTTGTTTTGTTGAAACCTTGTCAGGATCTCAGGGTTGCTGAAGCCCATCCCAGCTACTGTTGGGCAGAGGCGGAGTACACTCTGGACAATGTGCACCGCCACACACTCACGTAAGGGTCCATTTAGAATCCCAATTCTGATTTTTCTGCCCCTATGCGACCTGTGTCTGATCTTTTCATGACAGTCTGAACGACACAGATCCGATCTGTTCAAATGCGACCTCGGTCTGAATGGCCAGGCCACATGAATCCGACCCGTACGTCATCGATACGCTACCAAAGTCAGAATTCTGCGTTGAAGTAGGCGGAAACAAGAACATAAACATCAATCATGGCAGACGATGGTGCTGAGACCAGTCAGTGGAAGGGAAGCGAGGTCACCGATTTGATTCATATTTGGGTTGACAGCTCCATTCAGGCCAAACTCCAGGGCTCTTATCGCAACCGGACGATTTTTGAAAACATTTCCAGCGAAATGGCCGAGCGAGGTGTTGAACATTTCCCGCAATGGCTTTTTTTTCTTTCTCCCCTTTCTGACCGAGGTCAGAAGGTTTACTTCGAGGTTTACTTCCCCGTTCTGACTCTCAGATTCTCCATAGCGGCTTAATAAATGGTAAATGGCGTATACTTAAATAGCGATTTTCTACCTTCTTACGAAGGCCCAAAGTGCTTTACAGTCACAGTCCCATTCACCCATGCACACACACATTCACACACACTGGTGGTGACTCCGCTGCCGAACACTGGCGCCGGCCTCCCACCAGAGGCAAGGTGGGGTTCAGTGTCTTGCCCAAGGACTCTTCGACGTGCAAAGGCGGGAATCGAACCTGCAATATTACAATCTTGGGTCGACCGCCCTACCGCTGCACCACAGAGTCAATAGCAGTTCTGCTGGGGGGAGCCTTCTTTTATTATCGTTCTCCTTCCTCCCTAACACACAACATGAATGCGCGCCCCCACTACCCCCCTCACTCCCTCCTGCGCTGCACGCGCTCTCTCTCTCTTACACACACACAAGCACGGCCCCACCACATCCACATCCTCATTCCACAACAGTGGGTACAGACGATCCTGGCTCCAATGCCTTCTTAAAATGAGAAGATTGTTGGTCACAGCAACTAGAGTCTGGTCCTCAGGCTCACCGTCCCCTGGCTCTGTCTGGGGCCTCTGCTGGTCGCCAGTGGCCACCTTCCCAGTCGGGCGGTTGGTTCCTGCCGCCTCCCCCAGTTTGTCCTCGGTAGGGCTGGCAGGCAGGTTGCCCAGGTGTGCAGTGCAGGCTGGCCATAGGTTATCCTGGCCTGCCTTTGGGAGTGGGGGCTGGTGGGGGCTCAGAACTCCTGGGCGGGGGCGTGCCTCTCATGTGGGCACCGGCGTAGGTCTTAAGTGGTCAGGGCAATGGGTCTGAACCTGGACAGGCTTGGGGTAGGACGGGTCCCTGGCCTGGCGGGGGCTCTGGCTCTGCACGCTCTCTCTTCCTCCTTTTTCTCGGCTGGGGGGCTGCCGGATCTTGCCCTCCGTCTTGGTGGTGGGGGTCCGGTGAATGTGAATGTGGTTGTTTCCATGTCCTTGTCTGACGGGGGGGCTCTTGGATGCTTGAATCGGCCGAGTTGCTGCGCTGTCTGCCCCTGGCTCTGGGGTGGGGGGTTCCGGGCCTCCTGCCTTTGCTGGAGCATTCAGTGTGATGAAGGTTCACTCTCAGAAGCACACATTCCTTCAACCCACCTTTAGCCCAAATATGGGCATGGGTATTGTTTTTCCAGCCCTCTTCAAGAATATTGGTTATGCTAATCTTGTGTGTAGCTGTCTGTGTGCATAAGTCTCGTGAGATAAATCTTCCATCACTAATGTCTGAATATTCTTCAAACCTGTAAATAGCTCTGTGCAGACTGTGTTACTGTGTGTAGGTGTGTGTATCTGAGATCTAAGTCATACAACTGACTTATAATACTCTTATGTTATGACAGTGATATCGACTACCACCCCCACATTTCCCTGATCTTAACCTCTTACCCCCCATCTCTAACATCCCTCTCTCTCTCTCTCTCTTCTTTTCTTCCGTCCAACAAGGAATACATATAAACATGATTATTATAAATAAAGCTTAGCCTCAAACACAAACAGGGTTTATTCAAATATACACTCAGTCTGTCTGTAGATCCATATTGTATTATTGTAACAGTAAAATCTATCTAACACAAGAGGCCTTCAGCTCTAATCTGCCTGCTCAGCTGTTGGACAGGGCAAGTTAAATCCCATTTTTTTAAAACAGGAGAGCAGTTACAGGTCTGATAATAAAAAAATGTCTTGTTATTATTTCCTACAAATATTGTCATAGAACCATCCACTCTCATCATGTGATCCAGAATCAATTTCATTTTTTCAAAGCACTTCAACACATCAGAGGAAATCTCTGTTCCTCTAAAATAAATAAATCGTCCTAGGATTATGGTGCTTGGCCTACAGTGAGCTATGCAGAACTCAGTGTGAGTGTGGCCGGATCACTTCTATAGGCATTGGTTATGTGCTGCTGAAGTGAGACTGAGGTCGGCTTTTGTTTCCTGGGCTTGCTGCAGGCTGAAGACACAGTCCTGAAGATTGATGGAGGGCCATGCTGTTCAAACAGCAGGCACTGCTGAGACAGAAGCTCTTCGTACTGGGCAGTCTTGCTATTGGAAGTGTTCTCTACTTGGTGGCCCGGGTCGGGACTTTGGATAGGTGAGTCATCTGTGTCACATTCTGAAACATACTGATGCCTTTTTAAAAGCATTCTTAATAAATTAATTATTTAATATAGAATAGAATAGAATAGAAATTGTTTTCAGTACAACCCAAACTAAATCCAACAGACAACAGAAATACACTGTATAGTTAGAGGTTGCCAATATCATTTGTTCAGAAGCTGAGAACACATCAACTTCCATTACTCTGTGTATGTGCAGACAATGAAATGAGCAAACAAATAGTCCTTTACACAAGCAATGTGAATTTTCTTTATTCCTTTCAGGCTCCAGCCCATTTGTCCTATTGAGAGTAAATTTTCCACCCCTGGACCGGAGCAGATTCCTCTCCGCACACTGCAGTTTAAGCGTGGCGTGCTCCATGAACTCCACCGGGGCAATGTCACCAAAGAGCAAATTCGTCCACACAACTTGGTTCAACAGCTACCTCGAGCCATCATTATTGGGGTTCGTAAAGGAGGAACTCGCGCGCTCCTGGAAATGCTTAACTTACATCCTGCCGTGGTCAAAGCCTCACAGGAGATACACTTCTTTGATAACGACAAAAACTATGCCCGTGGCATCGAGTGGTACAGAGGAAAAATGCCCTACTCCTTCCCTCATCAGATCACTATTGAGAAAAGTCCTGCGTATTTCATCACAGAGGAAGTTCCTGAACGCATCTTCAAGATGAACTCCTCCATCAAGCTGCTGATCATCGTACGGGAGCCCACCACTAGAGCGGTGTCTGATTACACACAGGTGTTGGAGGGAAAAGAGCGCAAAAACAAAACTTACCACAAGTTTGAGAAATTAGCTGTTGATTCCAACACTCGTGAGGTGAACACAAAGTACAAAGCTGTCCGGACCAGCATCTACACCAAACACTTGGAGCGCTGGCTGAAGTATTTTCCTGTGGAGCAGTTCCACATTGTTGATGGAGATCGCCTCATAACAGACCCACTGCCGGAGCTGCAGCTGGTAGAGCACTTCCTCAACCTGCCGTCCAGGATCAGCCAGTACAACCTGTACTTCAATGTCACCAGGGGATTTTACTGTCTGCGGTTCAACATTGTCTTCAGCAAGTGCCTAGCAGGCAGCAAGGGTCGCATCCATCCTGAGGTGGACCCAGCTGTGGTGACTAAACTGCAGAAGTTCTTTCATCCCTTCAATCAGAAATTTTATCAGATTACTGGCAGAACATTCAACTGGCCTTGATGAGTCACAAAGTCCTGCAATGAGATTATTTAGTGGAATCTTGTTTTCATTTTTCTAAGTATTAATTGCACTATGAGTTGATCTTACTGGAAAAAAAATGATCAAATTGAAAGTTCCTTCAGCGAAATCATTTTTCACTGAAGAGAACGCACAATAGAATACAAATAAAAATAGCTAAAAGCACTCATTCATGCATATCCAGAAAAAAAAGGGTTTCTGTGACTAAATCGAGTGTTTATTTTTTAAAGGCATTCATGCTGGTGTAATTAGCTTTAAGACTGACGCTTTTTTCAGATAACACACTTCAGAATAATGAAAGAAATGAATGAGTGAAAAAATGAGTGAATTGTTAAATAAATAAATGAGTGAAGAAATGAATAAGTGAATTCAAATGAGTGAATGAATGAACAAACAAATTCTTTGTCAGGTTGTTTATATGATCCAAACTGCATGTCCAACCATGACATCCAAATGTTATAATTTCATAGCTGTGTAAGTTCTTTTGGTTCATGCTCTTCAATCACAGGATTTTTAAATACATTTGTTAAACAACCTCTTTTTTATTATTCTTTGTCCAAAGGGCTTTAGAGTTTCAAGAATAAAGATCTGGTGTTTTAGGTTTTCAGTATTTACTGCAGCTTTGACACTTTCTGGGGATTAAACAGAAGTTTGCTGTTTCTAAAAGCTGTTTCATCTAATTCTAGCAAAAGCAAAAAAAAAAGCTACAAGAAGCTGTAAGAAAATCTGGAGCTGGCCCTAGACTTCTGTCAGACCACTTCTATTCTGTGTCCATGTGCAAATATTCACTGTAATACATGTGTTGTTAAAAATAAGTGGATTAAAGAACATGGAAGTATTTGTGTTTTGGTTTCTTGTCGTACATCATGTTCATGATCTCACCTCTATGTACTGCTATGCTCTGCCGATAAGTGATTTGATCAGGTCCTGTACCTCAACAGTCATTTTGAATCATTAAATGGCTAAACACTTTTCTTTAAGTCATATGTGCTGTGCTTCAAATATCCGAGTGGATTAGACATGTTCAATGAAGTGTATTAATAATCAGTCAGTGCTTGGATCCCCGCTCCCCCCAGCCAACTGTTGTTGTGTCCATGGGCAACCTTACCCTGCCTGCTTGTAGTGTGGCTCCACTGGTGTGTGAATGCGTAGGAATGTCCCGGTGATGGTCAGAGGGGCCGTAGGCAGCAAGACCTCTGTCAGTCTGCCCCAGGGCAGCTATGGCTATTCAGTGAGGAGTGACTGAATAATGGATACATGTTGTAAGCACTTTGAGTGTTTGGAAACATCCAATCCATTATTATTAAAATACATCATTATTCACATTTTGTGAAAGCTTGGTTTAAGAAAACCATGAGCGATAAATAAGCATGTATTCCTCATGGTTTCTAATCTTTTATGTATTTTCTAAGATCCTTCTTTCCTGGAAAGTACTACCAAAGTGGCAAAAGAGATTTCATGAGCTACAGCTTGACTGACAAGTCAAGAACAAAATGTTCTGCTTCTGGTTAACATCTGTGTTGTTTCCAAAAAAGAAGAAACTTACTGGTGGAATAAAGTATCTTTTAGCCCAAATTGCCGGATTGGATGAATAATCTCCAGTTTGACTGTAGATGCTGAGGAGAGAAAGCTAAAGCCTTTAGGGCTGGTGCGGGCGCCAAGTCGTCATGTACTTTAACAACACACAAGGGTAGGCACAGGTGAAGTACGTAATACACAGGCATTTCATGTTGATTTTTCATTTTTTCCGCCCCCCTGAAACCTGGACACTGTGCAAGCAGCTTTTTAGTGCTGATCATGTGATAAGTGCACACCCTTATTTATGTGTTCACTGCTTGTAGCCTGACTGTTAGAAATAAGCAAATGAGACCATCAGAGTGTAGTTTGTGAGGCCATACTACAAGCATTCTCCAGGCTTTTGAGTATCACCTGCACACCCAGTGCATGAGGCATTTGACTGCGGTCAGTAAGATGCCAGTATTCACACCTTACTAACAACAAGAGTGTGACGCAAGGACAGCAAGCAGCAGCAACACCCATACGTCATCAGTTTGTAACTTCCATTATCCTAACAAATACTTCACCATGTACTTACCAAATGCACGACAATATCCCTTAAGGTGGTTGTGCAAGCCTTAAGGGAACTACTAGACATCTTAAGGAGCAGCCACTCCTCTCTACGACTCTTGACGGGCCAGAAAACCCAAAAACCGTAGACTGTAGACAGCTCGTAGTCTGGATCAGGTCTGTGCGCGACTGGAAGAATTTCTGACCAATCAGCATCAAACTTTATGCCCATACACATGTGACACATAGAGAATTTTTTTTGATAGGACATATTTTTAAGTTTCAAGAGTACAACTGTTTTGTTTGCACTTATTTTTGAGTCTCAAGTGCATTTTTATGTTTCAAGTGCAAAATATTTTTGAGCACACAAAATATTTCAAGTATTTCAAGTACGCTTGGCATAATGGCACACATAAATCCCTCCATAGACGAGGACAAGGCCAGAGCAGAGGACCAAGTGGTGTAAGTAAAAAAGCATGAATTGAGTGTTAAGTGGGGATGTGCGACTCTGAGTCTGTCAGGAAGGAACAGGCTCAAACTGGGGTAGAAGGTTGCAGACTCTTGTACTAAAATGATCTCCTGGTGGCATGGCTAGACTACCACAGACAGAACAGGCAATCCACATATCATGTGTTGATGCCCTGCCCCAAAGACGCAAAACAAAAGAACAAGGACAAAGAAACTTAAAGTGGAGCGCAGGGGCGGAGCCCCACCTTGCCCCGCCCAGCCCACGTAGCCCCTCCCACTCAGCGACGCCGTGCAGATGTTCTCCATCCAGCTCTTGTCTTTCCGTTAACGCGAATATAGCCTCACCTGTGGAGCTAAAGGAGCTTGAGGCATGGCGTACACGGTTGCAGGTGGAACTAAGAAGAAGGTCTGCTACTACTACGACGGTAAGAGCTGTTGTGTGGCGCACGAGCCATGCTAACGCTAGCTGTTAGCATCGAGCATGTGCTAGCATCGGTCACTTCTACGATCGGAACTCATTTCGGGGCTCAAGTCTTTTCTGCTTCATTGAAGCGGAGTAAAGCCAACATCCGAGGGGGGCACTGACTAGCCGGCGCCTCACGTCTGTCTCCACCCCTCGTTGTATGAGTTACGGCTACGTCAGTGACGGTCTAGTTTCTGGAGACCCAGCCAGGCAGTTCCGCCGGACGTTCTGTTTGTGATCATTCAAGATCACACCGAGGATAACCCACATCCGGGAACGTATGAGGAGAAAAGCTTTTAACGTTGCGTTCTGGCCCGGATAGAAGAGGCTGCCGTCCCACAATGCAACCGGCCACAGAACACACGACTGGCAGCACGCGCGGCCTGGCTCACCTACACGTCACGTGACCGTCTGCAGAAGTCCCGGGTGGCTCTAAACCTGCGTTCAGGTCCAAACACAAGCGTGTCCGGTCGCTTTAAGTTACCCACAAATTTTTAAATCAAAAACCTGTGTTGTTTTCTGGGACATAGTTTCTGCAGAGCATCAACCTCTGAGTTGTGGGTGGGACTGTTGATGCAGAGCACCCCCCCCCCCCCATCCCATCCTGTTGCTGGGAGCTCTCTGTTTACACTCACAACCCCATCCTCACATTAGCAGTGGGCAATATCAGATCTATCCAGATTCCAGCTCAGACGAGGAAAACAAAGACGTTCATGGATCCATTAGTCTGCAGGTGGATGCGTTAGAGTGGATCAGAACCGGGAGCTTGTGGCTTTGCTTATAGCCATTTCCAACAGCATATTTTTTATCCTCTCCTGACTCACAACGGTTTGAACAAAGAAGTACTCTGAAATTCAATTTTCTGCTTAATTTTCTTTATATTCAGAAAAATGCTGCCAGAACGTGTTAAAACACCATGTTCATTTGAGTGGACCTTTAAGCAAATTACTTCACCTTTTTCTGCAGTCACATTTAGCTCAAAGCAGTCCCATGTGCAATAATGACATGTGCACATCACTTTGAAATGACTAGATTACTGATGTAGATGTAGGGCTTCGTCAACATAAGTGTCATAAAAGTTCAGCCCATTAGAACTGGCACTTCTTTAGAGTGGTCTCATTTTTTAATAATCTGAATTATGAGATGTCAGAATACATTTTTTTGGTTGGGAGGGTCCAGTGTGTTGGACAAGGATCAGTCCCATTTTCTGTAGGCTGTAAACTGTTCCTGGTTTGTGTACTGAGCAGTAATAAATAACGGTGAGGATGTGAGTCATCGTTCTGAAGCTTCGGTTGTTCCACAGATCAGTGCTCTGAGTTGTCTTCCTCTGTCGTTTGCTGCTCATGTTCTCTGTTAGAACAACACAGATGCCAGCGGTTGAATCAGAAAAGCTGGTGGAGCTAATGTTGGCGATCTGCATCATTGATTTTGTGTTTTACTCGTGTCTAGGTGATGTTGGAAACTACTACTATGGACAAGGACACCCCATGAAGCCCCATCGGATCCGCATGACTCACAACCTCCTCCTGAACTATGGCCTCTACAGAAAAATGGAGATCTATGTATGTTTTCGTGTGCTCTGTTGCTGTGAGGAGCATGTCTCCATGTGAACTGCTGCTCAGCAGACTTCAGACATTAGGAACCGTCGATTCAGCTTGGCGGTTGGCTCTTCATTCTGTGTTTGCTCCTGCTTTCATTCAGTTCTGGTTTCCTCCTTTCTCCTGCTTTCAGAGGCCACACAAAGCCACCGCAGACGAGATGACCAAATACCACAGTGACGACTACATCAAGTTCCTCAGATCCATACGGCCAGACAACATGTCCGAGTTCAGCAAGCAGATGCAGCGCTGTGAGTGGGCTCTGTTGATGTTCAGACAAACTGAAGGAAGCATTTTGTACAGGATACAAGTCAAGTGAAGTGGATTGTCAGTGAAGCTACAATCCGTCAAATGTTGGACGTTGGACCACCTACTTTTATTGAGGCATCTGATTGGTCACTTTATAAGTGATAAACCTGAACTATAGAATGCATAACCTAGGGAATTGAATAACCTGAACTATAGAATGCATAACCTAGGGAATTGAATAACCTGAACTATAGAATGATGTTAAAAAAAAGGGATGACGGCATCAGAAACAGAATGGTTCTTCTGACCAATAGAATGACTGAGTAACAGCTGTTTATTTCTCTATAAAAGTCTATGCGATTTTGGCTTTTTGGAACCAGCAGGTACTTCCTGTTTGGAACGCCGTGGGGAGGAGGGCAACTCTGTCCAGTTTTCTTATATAGTCAACGGCTCGCACCAAATGTGATTTGCAAGTCAGGGGCATCTAGTTTCCATGTTAAGTCAATCTACAGATTTGGTTAGAAGGCCTGTGGCTCATTTTAAGTGTCAGGGGGGTGCAGTTCTTTAGTGGTGGGGCATTTTAGACAGTGGGGCTACACAGTGTGGCACCATGTTTCCAGAGTTTAACTATGGAAAAGAGTTTGTGTTGCTTCAACCAATCAGGGACTCAGCTTTGGCCCGTGACGTCTTGATGAGGGGATCAGTGGGTGGAGTCTAAAACAGACATGAAACAGAACCTGATCATTCTCTTCCTGAACTTCACACTTTCCTTATTATCATTGAGACAATAATAAAACGATTCTACAAGTAGTAGACATATTTTCTTTCTCCCTCCTGGGACTAATGAGGGACAGCAAGTCATCACACTGGGTGACAGAGAGACAGAAGTACCGCTGAAAGCATCTGTCATTCAGATGCAGTTCCTGCAGCAGACGGTGATGCTCTCCATACTGGGGGAGTCTCTGAATGATCTCAGACATGGACACATGATTACTGATGACTTTGTAGAACTCTTGGAAATAAATAAACCTGAAACTAAATCGATTCTGCTGGAAACACAAAGCTATTGAAGCAAGCTTTGGTTTTTAGGAAGCCCAGGTTATGACTTTTCATTGGTGTAATCTTTTTCAGTCAACGTTGGGGAGGACTGTCCTGTGTTCGACGGCCTGTTTGAGTTCTGTCAGCTGTCAGCCGGCGGTTCTGCTGGTGAGTCCACACAAACCACATCGTGGGACATTCCTAGTTAGAGACTAGTGTTGCCTCAATTCCTCAAAGCCAAGCTCTGCAGCAGACCTGAACCCCCCTCCCCTGCCCTGGTCTCTTTGGACAGCTGGGGCTGTGAAGCTGAACAGGCAGCAGACGGACATTGCCGTGAACTGGGCGGGGGGACTCCACCACGCCAAGAAGTCTGAGGCTTCGGGCTTCTGCTACGTGAACGACATTGTGCTGGCCATCCTGGAGCTCCTCAAGTCAGAGGAATTCTCGTGAACTTCTCATCCACGGCTTTTCGGCAGATGAATGACCCTGGGTCTTGTCACCAGGTACCACCAGAGGGTGCTTTACATTGACATTGACATCCACCATGGAGATGGAGTGGAGGAGGCCTTCTACACCACTGACAGGGTCATGACGGTGTCTTTCCATAAATATGGAGAGTACTTCCCTGGAACTGGAGACCTCAGGGTGAGCAGTGATCACAAACAGACTGATGCCTGAGTGGAGATGCTTAGATCTTCCTCATCAAGGGTTTGTTGGTGTCTCCTGTGGTCCTCAGGATATTGGAGCTGGAAAAGGCAAATACTACGCTGTAAACTTTCCCCTGCGGGATGGGATTGATGACGAGTCATACGAGCAAATCTTCAAACCCGTAAGACACAGCCACACTGGAAATGATGAAGAACCTGTCAGTGGTGGCCTCATGTGCTGTTTGGGCCTGCAGGTGATGTCAAAGGTGATGGAGATGTACCAGCCCAGTGCTGTGGTTCTGCAGTGCGGTTCAGACTCCCTGTCAGGAGACCGCCTCGGATGCTTCAACCTCACCATCCGCGGTACAACGCAGCCCCACGCCACCTGCAGGAGTGAAACCTGCAGGACGGCCCTAACGCCTTGTTGTTGCAGGTCATGCCAAATGCGTGGAGTACATCAAGTCCTTCAACCTCCCGTTGCTCATGCTGGGGGGCGGAGGATATACCATTCGCAATGTGGCGCGCTGCTGGACCTACGAGACTGCTGTGGCTCTGGACACGGAAATCCCAGACGGTTGGTGTCTTGTTGTGTCAGAGAGCTTCAGCTGCTGTGACCTGCATGCATTCATGCAGGTACGCATGTGAACCAGCAGGGGGTGGAAATGTTCCGTGTAAAACAAAGGAGCATTGTTCCCAGAGGACAGCTGCTTCTGTTGCAGGTGCTTCTGTGGACGAATCAACAATAGAACCAAAACGTTTAAAGCTGGTAGCTTTAATTCAGTTTGTGTTTTGACTTCAGTTAACACAACAGTCTTTTCCCATGATGCTTTTGGGCCTCTGAGCTCCTCATTCTGTGCAGCAGCTGGAAGCATCAGTTTGTCTGCTTTCCATGCAGAGATCTCCTCCATCTGACTCTTTCTTTGACTCCTACAGAACTGCCTTACAACGACTACTTTGAGTACTTTGGACCCGACTTCAAGCTGCACATCAGCCCCTCCAACATGACCAACCAGAACACACAGGAGTACCTGGATAAGATCAAGTAAGTTTGTCTGGAATTACCGGGGCGTTGCTTCTGTCTCAGTATTGATGAACTAACCAGAAAAGCAGCACTGATATGCAACACGATGGTGAAGTGTTTGCACAATCAATGTAAACCAGCTGGTTCTGACCCAGACAACAGTGACTCTGCTAACGTGAAGTGTTGCATTGTGGCACAAAGCTGCTCTGGAGTTGCACTCATTGCATAAACAGTTGTAGAGTGATGGTAATATTAAAGAACGTGTGTTCTTTTGCAGCTGCTGGTGACTGCTCTGATGTCAAAAAGTGTTCAGGCCCTTATTTGTATTTTTAAAATGGCAGAGTGAAAACCATTTGGATAACGGAGTCCAGGCTGACGTCAGCTTCAGTTCTCCTGCTGTGACTGTTTTTTATTCTTTTTACAAGCAAACGGCTCCTGATTGTCTGATTTCACTACCAGTCTACAGCAGCACTCACACCTTCTAGTAATCCTTGGAATCGGGTTGAGCGGCGATCTCATTTAGCCGTGTTTCAGTTGAACTGAAACCAAACGGTTTGTCTTTGTGTGATGAAGTGGTTGTCTAGACGCCTCTTGGGAGTCAGACTGACGGCCCGTGCGTGTGTTCAGGCAGCGCCTGTTCGAGAACCTGCGGATGCTTCCTCACGCTCCAGGAGTTCAGATGCAGGCCATCCCAGAGGACGCCGTCCCAGACGATCCGGTGGACGAGGACAAGGAGGATCCCGACAAACGCCTGTCTAGTAAGACTGCTCGCACTTCACGCCCTCCACAAACCTCCCGTGAGCGCCCACGTCCCCGCTGCTGCATCAGCGTGTTGCTGTGTGTCCACAGTTCGGGCCACGGATAAGAGGATAGTCTGCGAGGAGGAGTTCTCCGATTCAGAGGACGAAGGGGAGGGAGGCCGGAGGAACGTGGCCAGCCACAAGAAGGGAGGCAAGCGGCCCCGACTGGAGGAGGAAAAGAAGGAGGGAGAGGAGAAGAAAGCTGGTTGGTAACGGGGCAGATGGGAAGGAAAGAAGCTGGATGAAATCTGAAGGGTCTGACGTTTCTCCTTCCATCCACAGATGTAAAGGAAGAGGAGAAGACGAAGGACAGCAACTCAGAGAAAACGGATTCCAAAAGGTGAAGTGTCAGGACTCCATCCTGTGTTTGGTCTCACGTTGTTTGAGCTTCCTGTTCCGACTCCACCCTCACATCCACCTTTCACCTTCCTCTGCAGTGTGAAGACGGAGCAGAGCAGCAGCGCCTGAACACGGAGAGGCATTATATTTATTGAGACTCCTTGGTTGGACTCCAAGTCCCTGCTCAACAACCACTTTGTATATTTCCAGAACCATGCGTTTCCAATGTGCTTGATCTTCTGAAGGAAACTTGAGCTCTTTTTGTTTTTAGCAAAACTCTGCAGGTGAAACTCCAATGTAAGTTGTTAATTTTTGATAATTTGCCTTTGTTAATAAAACTTTTTATACTGTTTCCTGAGCCGAATCTTTTGGGGGATTTGTGTAGTAAAACTGTTCAGACACTAGAGGTCCCCAAGAGTTTTTGATTTCCATAATTATTACATTCTGAGGTAGAATCACACACAGGAATCATTTGGTCAACATGAAATCCTTCACAGACAGAACTACTTGTGGCTTTTTTCAACTTTTAGTTACAAGTTTTTGTTCAAAAAGTGGTCAAACATTTGACCCACAGAAGTTTTATTCTCCAGAGGAGTAATCTGTCGACAAAATGTTTTAAGAAATCCAGATGCAACTTAAAGCGACCCCACCTGAATGATTGTTGGCTTCAGAAACAGGCTGACATGCTGTAAAGATCATGGGTGTGCTCTGACATCGGGGCAGAGAGGACAGGCGGGTGGGTTCTGTGGTGGTTTGGGACAGGTAAGACGAGAATGAGGCAACATTGACTTCACTCAGCTCCCGCCGCACAGGTAAACGTATCACACCTGGATAGGATGACGGTGGGAACAAAATCCAATAGTATCCAGATTTGTTTCAGCCTGTTTCTGCTGTCACAAGCAGCCGCTGTGCTTCAGGGGGCTGGTAACACTTTTCCCACCAAGTCTGCAATCTGCATGTCAGGTACGTAGGTCTAATTCCACATCATTTATTTTCAGTTTTCTTTTGTACAAAACATTGCATTACATGAACAGCTGCTGCAGCCACAGAGCAACAGATTCATGAGAAAATAAGACAAGTTCTGCTCTGGCCCTGCAGCTTCTCTGTGCAGCTGGATAACAGTTAATATCGCTGACATGCATCCCTGCAGCATATTTGTGACAGTTTGACATTTGACCTAGTTCTACAGAAACACTTGACTCAGTTCCTACTGAAGATTCGGCAATGCGGCTTCTGTCCAAAAGCTCTTAAGAGCCGTGAACCATGTCTGCATGTTTGGATCTTCGTCCAGTGATGTAAGAATCTGGCAACGAAGAGCAGGCATGTCCAAAGTAAAGTGCAGCCCACATTTAAGTTTCCACCGGCCTGCAGGCTCCTGTGGTAAATCAATAATATGCGCCCCTCCAGCACTTTCTAAAAACTGTGATTGTCTAAATTAAAAACTGGTGTAAACCTGTGCCGACGCTGTTACTGGACCCTGCTGTCACACTTTTCCTGTTCATTTTTTAAAATGTCAAACATAAAAAGGAAAGTTGAAAGCATGAGCCTTCAGGACAAGTAGAGAATTGGAGCACTTTTTAGTGAAATCCAAAACGCTGTGTCTCTGGTTTGTACTTTTGAATAAGATAACCATTTATTTCTTGATCATGATTTGAATTTAGTAGTTTACCGTGAGCATTTAATAGTATTTGTCTCATTTTAAACACTTCAAACACAAAAGGGGGTTCCTTCTGCTGGAAGACAGAATGAAGAGCAGGATGCAGACCATCCTCAACAACACAGTGGAGGTTCCATCCATCTTTTATCCCAGACGCTATAGAAGTTTAGAGTAAGTAAGAAGATTGTATGAATTTATTTAAAGATTTTTCAAATAAAGTAGATTTTAGTATTTACTTTACTTTTATCTACTTTTTACATTTTTGGAAATCATTTTAAGTATTTCTTATTGTTCTTCTGAGCGTTTTTTTCAGCGCAGATCTTTTCTATACTTCATCTGATTTCTGCCATTTAAAAATCAAAATGTTCTTCAGGTCAAGGACATTATTGTTCTCTTCTGCAACTAGTGGTTCTTCTGCAATTCAACAAAGTTTCTGCAACATTTGCACTAGCAACACACGGGGAAGGCTCTTTTGCAATCCTAACTTCTGCATACTTTGTGCTATTTTAAAAATTCAAACGTGCATTTGTTCTGCTGTCTGTGGACTTTTCAGCTGTCTTTAAATAATTTTGCAAATAACAGTTTTTTATAAATTTCAAATATAATTTAAGTCAATGGGGAGTCCACTTTTTCTTCACTGTTTTTGAAATGTATCTCCTCCTAAAATATCAGACTTCCAGACACCAAACTTTAAAAGGTAGTGGAGGGGTTGGGCTGTACAGGTGTTACTTTAGTTTTGGATATTTCAAATAGCCTTTGAACTACAGCCGTTTGAATTGTGACATTTTTGACCCGGATTGTAATTAATAGTAATTTTGTTAAAATTATGTATTTTGATTTATTTCTGCACTATATAAAGAAATGAAAAGTATCTTGTTGTTATATAGAATTTGCATAAAATAACTAATTTGCATTTAATGCCAAGGTTTGAATGTCAGGCTGAACGGTTGGCCCACACACATTTCCACCTCACCAAATCTGGCCCCCTATGCTAAACTGTTGGACCCCCCTGACATGGACCTTTCATTTGAGTGTGTGCAGAAAGAACAGGACATGCAGCTCAAATTTTATTCAGATTTATTCCTTTTTTTTTTGCTTTTAGTGAAAACCCAAACACCTGGAGCAGGAGGATGTAACATTCCATCTGTAAGCGGAATCTGTCAAAGCCTCTCCACTATTTACAAAAGAAGAAGAGAAACAAGAAAAAGTTACAAGATGCAACCGCAACATTTGCATCCGACAGATCTGAGTCCACTGGACAGAAAAGTCCCAGTCAGTCAGTGAGAGCTCCTCTCTGAGTGGCTGTTTGAGTGTCTCTGCTGGTATTTGACAGAGGAATGACGGCTGCAAACTTTGTAGCTCCTAGAGATCCAGATCTGTCTTTGTACAATAATCACAGTTAAAAACAAGGTTCCTATACATACTTACATTTTCATCAAAGTCAGAAAACCAACAATAAACAAAAAAAAAGCCTATTTGAATCACAGCCAATGAGAAGTGAGGAGTTCCTGTGGGCAGGTGTGCTGTCCTGCACAGCACTCTGGGCCTCGTCCTGGACTCTGAAGGCTTAGTGTTGTGGATCCCGCAGAGTTTCTGTTCTTCCTCCATCGACAGCGGAAGGCCCGCCCGTTTCATCCCCGCCAGCGTGCCATTTCCAATGTTGTGTCAAAAAAGAAAAATTAATACTGATGCAAAAATATGTGGCAAATGTGGATGTTTTGGATCTGAAGCCGCCCGCCGTCCCGGCCCAAAAGACCGGGGTGGGTTTTGTAAGGTGGAGGAGTGGGGGAGAAATCAGAGACGAAGAGAAGAAAAAGCTTTAAAATCTCCTGGTTTTCAGGTGACTTCTTTGAAGCCAGCTCTCTGGCACACAAACGGGGAAGTCTTCTCTGATTTTTGGGATAATTCCTTCTTCTTTTGCCATTTATTGATCTGCTTCAGGCGCAGAGGCTGGAGCTTCTGATGCTGCTTCCTGCGAGGGTTCCTCTGCTTTTGGTGCTTCCTCCTCTTTGGGAGCCTCTTCTACTTTGGGGGGCTCCTCTACTTTGGGAGCCTCCTCCACTTTGGGGGGCTCCTCCACTTTGGGGGCCTCCTCCACCTTTGGAGCCTCCTCTACTTTTGGAGCCTCCTCCACTTTGGGGGCCTCCTCCACCTTTGGAGCCTCCTCTACTTTTGGAGCCTCCTCTGCTTTGGGGGCCTCCTCTACTTTAGGAGCCTCCTCTGCTTTGGGGGCCTCCTCAACACGATTCTCCTCACTCTCTGGCTCATCTGCAGGCTTCTCCCTTTCAGCTGCCTCCTCGGCTTTTGCCTCCTCCTTGGCAGGTTCTGTGCCCCCCTCTGCTGGCTTGTCCTCTGCAGGTTTTTCTTGGTTGTCGGTCTTGGTCCCCTCTGCAGATGCTCCTGCCGCCTCCTCGTTTTCAGCACCGTCGCCCGTCTCCTTTTTGGTCTTTTTGAAGGAAAAGCCACTCAGCTTAAAAGACTTCTTGAAGGAAAATCGTTTCTTTTTCTTTTTCGGGGTCTCATTGCTGGTGGAGGGAGTTGCACTGTTGTCCGCCTTGGCTCCTGCCTCCCCCTCCGCCTTCTCCCCACCTGTAACCCCTGTCTCAGACTCAGCAGGGGTGGCCTCTGCCTTCCCTGGCTCCTCTTTGGGGCCGTCTTCGGCCGGCGCAGCCCCGTTGGCCTGAGGCGCCTCTTTCCCCTCCTCTGCTGCAGCAGGAGAAGCGTCCCCGTTCACTCTGACGTGGCCGTTTTCCTAAAACAAAAGAGGAAACAGGATGAGATCGTCTCACGGCACGAGCAGTGCCACGGGCGGACAGCAGGAGCAGTAGAGACCGGTAGATCATGAGCATCCACTAAAGCTGACCCCTCAATACTGAGTACTGCACAATGCGGAGCCTGCGTGACCAAACCCCCGCAGAATGGACAAAGCCCCGACTCGCCGTCATGCAGGAAAAAGCCCCGCGCGCTCCGTGCGCAGACGCGCTCTGCTGTCTGTGACGCACGGACCGCCGAGCGGCTACATCACACTTTCTGTGCTTAGGTGAAGAGACAAAAAGCAGCCGCGCGGAGGCTCCAGCCAGACCCAGCAGAGCTGCAGAACCTGCACCGGTAGAACGGGCGCAGAACCGCGAGGGAAGCGGCTGCCGGCGGCTTTGGAACCATGCATCAACTGTTGCGCATTCAGAGCACAAAACGCTTCGAATGGAGGCAGAGCGCAGCGCCGCCACACAACAGAGCCCCCCTCCCACTCACCCCTCCTCCACCTAACACACACCACCCCCCACATAGATGCAGAGATGAGCCGAAAAATCTTCCTCTACCTGTCCGTTGGCCTTGGAGGGGGACGCAGCAGCCTCGCCGGCTTTCTCCACTCCCGTCTCCACGCCCCCGGGGGTCTTGGACTCTTGCGCTCCCATAACTTTCGGCTCCAACCAGGAGATCCACGGCACAAAAAGACTCGCGAGCCTCTCTTTGTTGAAATGCAAAGCTCCGCGCTGCCGCCTCCCCCCGCGCTGGCGTCTGTCTTCCCGAACACAGAAAAAGTTCACAGGGAAACCAAAGCAGAGTCCAGCTGGAGTGGCGGGAAGCTTCAGGCTGAGTCAGCGGGACACCGAAAATCCGCGTCGGGCTCCGCGGCGCTGCAAACGGGCTGCAGAGGCAGGAATTCCGCTCGTCAAAAGATGCGGAGTCCAACGCCCAAGAGAGGAGATGAATGAGCGCGGCGAGCGAGGACGCGGCTCAGCCAATCACAGCCGCCGCGGAGCGCCGGGGCGGAGCTTAACCAAGGGTTGTAGTGCTGCGTTTACAGACCGTTGGAAAACGCGATGTTTTTAACCCGTTTGCCCCTAATGACCTGCAACCCGTTAATCCGGTTTTGAAGCAACTCTGAAGTTCAGCTGAAGTCAAAATCGGTTGATCAGAGACTGAGTTTCGACAAAAAAAGGCTCGTGCTTCAGTAGACCCCCCCCCAATTTTTAACAAGAAGTTTATTTTAGAAGTATACTTGATTATAAGGATACATATAAATATAGGAAGTAGGCCTATAGTATATATAGACCACATATGTGGAAAGTGTTCTAATTGAAGACTTTTTCAAAGTTTGAACACAATTTTAATTTGAGGAAACAATTTGTTTTATTTTTATTTGATGTCATGTCCAGAGCGAAGGTATATAAAACGTAAACTTTAAGTATTCTGCCTAGTTTACAACATAGACTAAGTATAGTTGTAGTATACTTCTACTTTTTGCTAATAGAAGCTGAACTTTACTTGTTACCTTATTCAGTGATGGTCTTTATACACTAGTTTCAAAAACACAAAGTTTATCTGATTAAGATGGGATGTTAACACACAAATGCGAGAAAAATAATAAAACATTTATTTTTATCTTGTAATTATATGTTTATTTAGCCTTTATTTACAGAGTAAGAAAAAAATCTTATTTTCAATTTTGGCAAAAGGCTCAACCTTTGGAGAAGGAAAAATGAAAAGAGTCACAGAATATCACAGAAATAGAGAGAACGACAGCGTTCCAATCTCTGAAAATATTCTGAATTTGTTTTCCCCATATTTTTATTGTGCTGTCATACCTTCTTTTTCATCACTAGCGGTCTGCTTTGCTCCTTAGCTACCTGTTTTTCCAGGTGTTTCCACACAGGTGTGTTAATCAAGATGAGCAAACTCCAGAGCGTTTGCTCGGCCAAATCTTCTCACCTGCACTTTTCTGCTGAACTGCGCCAGAGAAAACTCCCAGTCCTGCTGTAAAGATTTATGATCAAATGATTTATAGTTTCTCTCTTTTGAAAGACAACAGTCGAAGCATTTCACAGCTTCCTTAGACACAGCAAGAGCACAAACACAAAACCTTTTCTGTCAGTTTACCTGGTCTTACTTCCTGATGGGGAAACAACACTTCACCAGGTGGTTGGGGGTGGGGGGTTCCACTCCTGAAAATGGGTTAAGGGTTGGAGTAGTTGTGTAATGATCTGCCTATATATGCTGCTTCATGTTGTTTCTATTGCCTGGATTTGAGGAAACGTAAACTTATGGAGACAAAGAAGGAATAGATGAAAGTGCAGTCGATGGAGCATTTGTGGAACTTTTCCAACAGCTGCAGCTTCTGTCTCTGGCTCAGTGTGTGCAGGTTGATTGGTGGGAAAACCTGCTTCAGCCTTGTTGACGACTAAATGTACCCTGTGTGGGTTTTCAAACTGGTTTCTCAGCCCCACATTTGCGATGCAAATGCATGGAAGCGAAATGTAGCCGTCCTTCAGAGCTATCAGAGCTGATCTGCACAGGTGGACTTCCTGGAGAAGTTTCAGATTGCTGATAGGAAATATTATCAAGTTCAATGCAAAGCAGCATAATGGTGCTGTCCTCACCTGCATGACGACCACTAAGAGGATTTGCCAGCTGAACAAACCTTTCACGGCTGCCTGCTGCTATTATGCACAAGATGCTCTGAAATGTAACAATAAATAGTGAAACTGACTCAAAATGATGAATCAAATACCTGTTTGATTTAGCAAAAACTTAACATTCCCTCAAACCTTTTCTATGATCAGTTATGTTCAAGAGAAACTAAAGAAAAAAATCTACCTCCTGCTTGAAAAAAACCCAACAAGAGTTTCTCCCTTTTACTTATCTTTTAAATTTGAACAAATAATGATGAGGCCTGACAGTAGATGCTGCTTTTGTTATTCTGGACTGAAAAGAGAAGTTGTTACTTTTGCAGAAACAAAACTAAACCACGCAGAATCAAAACAGTTCAGCGGAACAAGCCGTTCACTCAAAAGCCGACGTTCCTCATCACGAACCAGAAGATCCTCGGTAGGAGCATCATTAAATGTTTTACCAAACCAAACAAACACTAAAACATAAGATATTTTTATTTAGGTCACATGACTTTGTTAACGTTATTAGTCATGTTATTGTTTATTAATCAGATTGTAACCTCCCATCAGTGAAGACTTGTTCTTGAAGGAGGCAACTACAAAAAATGATACAATTTTTCATGAAACAAATATATTGACTCAAAATATGTTGCTAATCAGCATTTAGTAACGGATCCTCATTGTATTCAGTTCATGCGTGTCAGGTCAAATGCTTGGTTCCCCTATTAGTTCAAAGTGTTGCCATATTTATGTTTATTTATTAAATGTTGATGTTTCTGCCACAAGCCAGTCTCCTGCATTTGGTTCCTTCACTCACGACGTTCTGACAGATATATTATCACAATACATTACAAGTTTTTTTGAAAGACCCACTCCTATAAAATTAGTGTTTTTAACATGTTCTTGTGAATTCTTTAATTGTGGAGGTCAAATATAAAGTAAATGAAGCTCTAAATTGCATTTCTGAGTACCGGGTATTTCTTTATTCAAATGATTGTGAATCAGGAGCAGACGGTGCGACTTGTAGACAAATAGATCCAAACAGATCCATGAACGTTTTTGTTTTCCTGGTCTGAGCTGGAATCTGGATCTAAACTGTACGACTGGATTGATCTGATATTGATCACCATTTTTGTTGCACCAATGGTACCCTAGGGTTGTGAGGGGCTGTAAGTTAGCAGGGGGGAGTGTAGATAAATGGATGTGGTTTGGCTTATTTCCACTCTAACAGTCCCGCCCACAACTCAGAGGTGAATGTCTGATGAACTCCTGCCGCTCTGCAGAAACTATGTCCTAGAAAAAGACCCAGGTTTTTGATTTTGGCTAAAAACAGCATATTTGTAATCAAAAAACCACTGGGGACACTTTGAAAATAGATCAGAGTGGAAATTTAAAAGATCAAGATGAACTACCGTGTTTCATCAGACACACTAAAAAGCCTTAAATTAAAAAAAAGACCGACAGAGCGTCTTATATTCAGATTCCGTCATGTTTTGTTTATAATGTTAAAGCGTTTTTAAGAGCTACACAGCACTTTGTCAAAATGTCATTCTATTCTTTTTAAGAGTTGTAAACAAGGTTTGGTGCCGTTGTGAACATGCCAACATGGCTAACACATAGCAGTGTACAAACTATGTTTATTTACATGTTACTAACACGGTTGGGAGTTAGTGTAGTCGTAGTAACATTTGTCTTATTGGTGTCAGTCTGTTTTTTTATGAATTGCAAAAAAGGTTTGGTAACTACAGGTGTTGGGAAAACACTAATTGACAAACAAGTTCTAGAGTTACTGCATGCAACAATGACAAATGAAATACAGACAAATCTCTACGGTCCTTAAGTAACTGGATGCAGCACCAACTGCAAAAGAGATGAAGTCATGAGTAAACTGTAAGGTAAGACAGACGAGGTAGCTGAAGGGAAGAAACCAAGAACCAGGAGAAAGGGACGTCCCATCAATGCATTCACAGGCCAAATGTCCCCAAATGATCAGATTGGTGCTCCCACTCTGCATTCTAACCTGCTAGGATGAAGGATTTTGGGTTAAAGCAGAAATCAACCACCACAGTACTCAAAAGATCTGATAAATATCATACCCACCAGTGGAAAAACAATGTCAGATGTTTAAAGACTCTTTGTTCTATATTCCTGAGAAGTTTGTCATATTGTTGATCGTCACGTGACATAACAGGTGGGATTTGGTTTCTGACTTATTACAATAGTAAGGAGTCCACATGGCAATGGGTGTAAACTGGAGGACTTTCAGGGCAAACAAGTTAAGGTTTTTGTTGTGATAATGGGGGGGGGGGGGTATTCTGTTTCACATGGGGCCCTAGACTGTAAGGATGAAGACAATGCCCAAGTTCTGATAAGTATTGTGGAGCATGAGAAGATTTTTTGCAACAGGTGGAATAACAAGAACCCAGGTGCAGATAAGAATCAGGCTGAGACTCTATATGCACTAAGCAGTAGGGGTGTGTATTGGCAATACAATACATATCACGACACACATGTCACCATATATATCCCGATATATCTTAAGAAAGAAACCAGAGACAATATTTCACTTTTTAAAAGAGGATGACTTAAAAAAACTTTGTCTAAATATTAATACAACCTACACATGAATAAAATGGTAAAAAAGTAATTTTATTTAATGATCAGAATATTAATCACAATGACTGTATCTCATATACAAGATGTTTTTTGCCAAGCACAATCCTCATCCTTTACTTTGGGTAAAAAATAAATATTTTTATCAAAACTCAACTCTTCTGATTTCCATAACAAAACTAATTTTCAGTATAAGACAAAAAAAAACAAAGAATAAATGCTTATTAACTGGTAAGGTTCTAAAAGTATGGCTGACAGCATAAAGGGATGTTTATTTCCAATTCTGCTAAATGTAGCCAAACCGGTACTCTGAAAACGGTTCAGGAACGGCGTTTGAACAGGTGCTTCAAAAATGGAGAAGAGAAAAACCTCCCCACTTCTTCACAGAAACATGTAAGTGTGATGAAGCTGCGTGGCAGTGGGAATGACAGCACTGGAATTTGGCCAAAATGCTTTGTTTCCATGACAGTCTTCACCGCAGTGCTGCCGCTTGGTTTTCACACATGCGGAAGTAACCATGTAGTTGTCTGCTCATCACCCCGACAACAGTCTTTTGTGTACATCAGTCGGATCCATCAGGTCGCTGAATTAGAATCTTTTGCTGTGAAATACTGCCAAACTTCAGCTCGCTTCACCTTCAGCATTTTGACTGTAGCTCAGCGCGCCGCGCATCTGCATGGCTTTACTTGTTCTTGAAGGAGACGAAGCATCGAAATCCACATTTTATATGGTACTGGTAGCAACTTGGCACAGTTTTGGCTTGGTACCTATCCCAAGTTAAAATCTGTACACTGGGCTCTTTAACAACCAAAACTGCAAGGCTAATGAATGAACATCTAACACGAGATGATTCTCACAAGATCTTGTTTTGGTGCAGTGTAGAGCTGCTGAAAGAGGCTCAATGCTGCCGACTAGCAGTTGGGGTTTAAGGTAAGGAATTCCTCCCCTGCTCACTACATAGTGCACTATATAGTGTGTTCGCCATTTTGTAGTGCTGTCCGAATCTCACATTCCAAAATCGAGTGCCCTAGAAATTTCCCAGAAGTCTCTGCGAAAAACAATCGATGCTCACTAGATCAACGGATGCAATGCATTGCGTCAGAACAGTTTTTGCCAAAAAATTGAATTTTTTTAAAGAACCATCAACGTTTTTGTCCTCAGAACACTTTGTGTGATGACGTCATATCCGCTGTTGAAAAAGAAAGTGGTGAGCATGGTGTCTGAATTGCTTTTAACCCTTGTGCTATCTTAGATGACCCGCCCCTTCCATTGACGTGTTCTCCCTACCATGACAAAGGTGGATAAAGGTGGAAAGATTTCATGTAATCCATGGACACCAGTGAAGATCACAAATCATTGAAGAAAAAAGGTTCAGAGCTCTATCTAGTGGGTCTAGATGACCCAACTCCATACGTTAAAGTGCCTAGGATAGCACAAGGGTTACATCAATGCTAAACAAGCCTTAGTGTTAGAGAAGCAGGGAGACTAAGTGAGTAACGGCGACACATCGGCACTGGGGACTGAGAGACTGCAACCAAAGTGTAGGCAGCGGTGCACTCCTCCACAGAGAGCCACAGGTGAGGAGGTGATACATCCAGGAAGAGTGACAGCTGACCTGCAAAACACAAAGAGGCAGTTAAAAAACAGCAAGCTGTGTCATTTATACTGTAAACCCATCTTTTCTGGTTATTGAGATGAAAATATAGTTTCCTGTGTTTTTACAATGAAAATGTAGTCAGAAAAAGCTCATTGCATGAATAACTTACCTATTTTCACTTGCTGTTAATGTGTGCTTTTCTTTTTGCTATCCGTCTTTCTCTCTTTGAAACATTTATTAGGAATTCTCTAAGCAGCAGTTTTTTACTTTCTGTTTGGTTGAACAAGAACACGTTTGCTGCATTCTGAAAGTTACGCCTAAAGAAGTCATCAAAAGTATTCAAACATCAAAGGGTTTGAAGCATGAAGCATAGACACAACCCAAAAAAGTTCAGATAATAAGGGGGAGTGATTGCATGATCCTATAGTTAAATGGTTTTTTTTTTACCTGATAGTGAGTGAAGAAGTGAAGGAGAATTTTTGTGGAAATCTGATAAAGTCTGGTCGCCTCATTTTTAATTCTAACAGTCAGGCTGCAAATTCATTACACCAACCTCACTAGCAGGCTCCCTGCAGTTTTTAAAGGTTATATATTTGTTTATTGTCGGGGGTGAAACTATGAACAACTAACCGTGACTTAACTATAACCTGTCGCCCGCAGCATTCCTGTAGAAAAATGTGCATGAACATTTTCCCTCTGTGGGTGCAGCAATTGGTTTATGGCCTTTTTATTTCTTGGGGACCCCCTGCATGCCCCACAGATTTGCCCATTTTACGTCAGCAGACAGCCCTTATCCACCCGCAAGTGCAGTTGTGATTAAGTGCAAGTTCACCTGAGCTTAGAAAAACTAAGTTGCTGCACAATGCAAACAAGAAAATCTGAATTTCTGCAGTCCATTGAAAAGTACAACAAAGTTTTTCACACAGAAAAAGCTCTCCAGCAACGTTTGCTGTAAAGTCATGGAGAATTATGAATTGGAGAACACACCTGGGAGGATGTGAGCAGCCTGCATGAATGGGACAAAACCAGGAGGAAAAAAGATCCCAGTCTGTCCAAACATGTTTGTCCACAGCTTTTCTGCTGCTGATAAAGGCACACCAAGGGTCTGATCTGTTGTGCTTTGTGGGAATACTCTAATTTAATATTTCTGCTAAGACTGGAGATTTGTCTAAATCCCCCTTAAACTAAAGCCTAAGCAACTAAATATACACGGCAGAACAAAAGATAGAGAAACGTGATCCTCCTTTCATGAGGACGAGTTTAGTGAAAAAAGGATGGACTGCTGCTTCCGCTGACTGGAATAATTGCAGGTCCCCCGCCCTGCTGCAGCTGTACAGTAGATCCAGTTCCTGCTCCTGCTGCTTTGTTGCCGCCTGCAGTCAAGTTGCAGCCGTGGCTGCAGCGTCTCAGTGAGCGTCTCCTTCTGTGGTGAGCAGGCCTCTGTTCCCTCACAGATGGCAAACACCTCTGTGGGCTCAAGTTAGCCACGCAGTGATCAGTTGGGACTCCATGCACCATGCTATTCACCCGAGGAGAGGCTGTTTTGCTGGGGAGTAAGGGGAAATGAGGGGTTCTCTTGACCCTTTGGCATTTCGGTTGCTGCTGTTTATGTCTAACAAGCTGTTTCTGGACACTGAGTTGCTTTGACCATTTCAAACATCTGTGGCCTTTGAGAAAAAGTTAATTATCATTCAGGATCTGGAAAGAGAATTAGGATGTCATCTTTAATTCCGGTGGTCTTTTAGTTATGATATTGTTGTTTCTAGGACATAGTTTCTGCAGAGCAGCAGGAGTTCATTTGAAACTTGCCTCTGAGTTGTGAACAGGGCAGATGGAGTTGAGTAAGCCCACCCCCACTTTCTGTCATCCATCCGTGTTACAGACCCACACAACCATAAGCTGACATTACTGGTGCACTAAAAATGGTGATCAATACCAGAGCTATCCAGCCGTACAGTTCAGATCCAGATTCCAGCTCAGACCAGGAGAACAAAGATGTTCGTGGATCTATTTGTCTAACAGATCAGAATGGAGCAGAGCAGGAAGACTTTGGCCTGCTGATTGTAGTTTGTACGAAACTACTACAAGCTTTTTTTTAAACAGTATTTTTTTTCCTCTTCACCTGATTCACAATGATTTGAATAAAATCTTAATATGTGTCCTCCATTATCAGAAAAATGCCACATGAACATGTTCAAAACACCCAAAACACTATTTTTTTTTTATCAGAGTGGATCTTTACTAAAAACGTAACGGATGTTTGCAATGTATCTGTCAGGAAGCCATGAATGAAGGAGCCAAATGCACCACTGGAGTGGCTCTTGACTTTGATTTCACTCAGACAATGCAGTTGAGAATCATTTATTTTACATATTTTCTTTTAGTTTGGCATAAAGCTCCGTTCAGATAGAGTGAATCTCCATAAAAACTTTGGGTATTAAACTACCCCTAACAGAGCTCACAGATGGAAGCCGGGGAGGAGGGTGGGGCCACAAACGCAGCGCTCGTGGAAATGGATGAAGAGGGCGAAGAGCGCACACCTGGTTCTTAAGACGCTGAACAGGTGAGTTAATACGGCTGAACCGCCCGCAGGGAGGATTAAACGCACTGCTGAGCTGCCTGCCTGAAATTCTTCTTCATTTATTTTCATGTGTTGCAGCATTTTATCCCCAAAAAATTCCAATCTTACCATAAGAGCTAGTAAAGAACAGTTCCATAGGGATTCTTGTAAAATCAGTGAAGCCCTCCTTAAGATAGAGACAAGGTGGGACAGCGAGCGTGTCCAAAACTGAATTGGAGGTTAACTCAGAAGAAACACAGAGAGAGAAAACAAAATTTACCAGTGGATCTGCTCCCTATGGAAATGAGAGACCATCCAATGATGCCAAACCACCAACTCTCCACTCAAGAGGTGGAGATGGCAGTTAAACCCACCAGATCAGCAGATGATTTCAGGGGCCATATGGTGCTCCTGACAAGGTTTACAAGAATGCACCAGATGTGTCGAGGTTTTTGTGGAAACACGGTAGTTATGGAGGAATCAGACCCTACCTAAGTCCCAGAGAAGAGTTTTAGTCTCAATAGTGAGATTCTGTTGTCTTCTTTTTCATTTTGAAAATAACATTTTCTGTCGTCTGACTGTCTGGGAATTTGTTTTATTGATACATTCATTCAAAAGCTGGAATTCCTGCCTTTTCAGGATGTTTTGAACACATAAGCATGATCATCTGCATGCAGTTTTCACATTTTCAGAGAATTTCATGCCATAATTATTTCATACAGATTTTTTTGCAGTCTCATTTATTTTTGTATTTTTCAGTTTTTGTGTGGATCATGGCCTTTAGATTGCTTTCAGTTCAGTTTTATTGGTTATGTTCTGTTTTCAGCTCCTGGGTTTCCCCTCTGTTCCACCAGGTTTAAGTTGCTATTTGATCCACATGAGTTCAGTCAATCATCCGCGGTGGATCTAGGTATCTAGTTTGTTTTCTCCTGCTGTTTATCACTAGATTCCCCTTGTTTCAAAGTTTGTTCAGTTTTGTCTATTTATGTAAGTTTTACAGCCGGTCTCATTAAATTTTGGATCAGTTTCTTACAGTTTTTTCCAACTGACAAAGCAGTGTTTAGGGGCTGTTTCCTTAACACTTGTAAGTTTACTTAGTAAAGGCATTTGCATTGTGGGAATACTCTAATTGATATGACTTATACATGTAACTGACTGTAATGAAAAATGAAAGTAACTACTCCTTAGTGTTAAATAACTCAATTTATTTACTGTGACTTTTTAAAGTGACAATTACAGTTGCATAGAAAACCTATGTTTGCTTGTTACGTTAGCATAAATCCTTAAACATTTTGTCCACTTATTAAAACCCACATAACTCCATTAATAAAGGATCAAACTGTCCAAGGGAATAAAGAAAAATAACACAACACTGAGCGGCAAAGGACATTTATCACACGTGTAATTTACAAAGAAAGGCTGCACACAGCCTTGCATCCAACTGATGGTTTGATGACAACAATTTGTCTGCATACACACATAAGACCTGAAACATTAAAGAATCACAGCAGCTACACATAAATAATATGTAATCAACTAAAAATTATTTTATTCCAAGAAATTCAATAGCTCTATGTTCCTCCAGGCCACATAAAATGACATGGCGGGCCACATTTGGCCCCCGGGCCTTGATTTTGACACGTGCAGTGGCCAGAGCCGTTACAATAATAAAAAACATTATCTGCGTCTCTTTATCATGTCAACAAGATAATTAAAACGAATTAAACGTTTTTAAAATGGGTTATTAAAGTGAGTAAAAATTTCAAATATATAGCTGGAAAATGTGAAATTAGAGTAGGTGAACTCTTGTTGATGCTTAACTTGATGCCACACAGTAGTGGATTGCACGCACAGAAACCATGCATCCACATCCATGCATACGAAGAATCCCACGTAATGTAATTGAGTGCTCACCACAGTCTCTGCAGGCCTAAGTTATGGATCTTCAGCCTCAACAGATTCATGAAAAAATCCAACTGGAACATTAAGGGTATTTTTGCGTGAGAAATAGAGATGTGCCGTGAGAGCGTGAGAAATCAATCAACTGTGTGAGAGCTGGCAGCCCTGAAGTCTGAGGAATTTCATAAATGTAAATCAATCTGGCTCACTCAAGATAGGTTCACAGTGCCCTTGGCAACGCGTGTTCAAGCATCTTCCAATGAAAAGTCTATGTCAATGCTAATAATCGCCCATATTAGGCTTCCGCATTCAAAACACGCACTTTGTCTTGCTGCAAAAGCCGCTTTCCGCTGCTGCTTCCGTGTCTCTGTGACCCACTTTTATTCAAGAGGAGAAAAATAAAAACAGGGATCAAACTAGGGGAGCTATTTATTTATATTTAATTGTCTCAATGAAAATAAGAAAAATATCATAACATTTAGGAGGCCAGTGTTTGCTGCTTCCCCGTACTGCAGAGGCCCGGAGGCGGGTAAAGCCAGCAAATGAGCTCTGCTGCCCGCCGCCAGAGCTCGGCTATAGTCAATGAAAACATCAATGATGCAGTGGAAAAATGTATTTTATTATTGCTTTAAACCAGGTATTTTATTTGCAATAAATATGTAACCAGAAGCTTATTTCCAGTTGAAAATACGAGGTGTGTCAAAGGTCAGTTATTTCATAGGAACGAATTACTATTATTATTATTTTTTACCCATATCAGGTCACGGGTTTCGTAAGTTTAATCTCTTATTTGATTTTTTTTTTAAACATCAAAGGAAAAAGATTGGTGCCCCAGCTTCTAGTGGCAGCAGGGATCTGATAACAGAGCAAGTCCAAATTCCTGCTTTGGTGTTGAACCTTTGTCATTAGAGACCCTTCATGTTTTGTAGGAAGACATGGCTGCAATCTATTAGCTCATCCTCTGGTTAAACAGCAGCCCATTTTTAACTTAGCATTTGTCTTGAGGGGCTATCATGTAAACGGCAGACAACAGTGGGATCCTTACAAACCTCCATGCTAGCCTAAGGAACTGAGGCCTCTGAAGCGTTGGTTAAAAGCAGGCATAAAATATTGTTCCATTTTCCTGGATGTGAGTGAAAGCAAGCCTGGCAGGAGGCAGGGACAAGCAGCGTCTGTCCTGCTCAGTGCGGCGGCTGTGACTTCATGCTAGTTTGTCCGTGGCGATAAGACTTTTGTTTGTCACATTGCTGTCTCAGCACTGACTGCTGCAAGAGAGATGCCACTGGCTGACAGACACAACAAGACCTGCACACGTTCAACAAAATGGATTTCTATGTTGGTAATGTATTGTGAAAATGAGACCCTTATGACAAGTCTGTATTCTGCCAGTTATCTAAAACCTTTAACAGATGTATGCTGATGTGAGAACCAGGTTATGACAGTCATCATGGCAGTACTCTTTGCCCCACAGTCCCAGTGAATTGAAAGGCAAGGGCAAAAGCTAGAATGAATTGTTAAAATTAACCTTAAAAAGTGTGCTGAGCGTGTGAGACTGGTTTGGAAACTAAAGGGGAGAATTTTGGGCAGGCTTTTACCGTAGCTGTAGCTGATGCAGCATGCAGAGAAGCAGATGCTGCTGTGAATGAGCTTTCTTGATATGACTGATATGCAGCAACTTTGGTTCAGTGTTAAACATTTAGAAATGAGAAATCTAAATGTTTATGCAGCCATCCATTCAAAACCGCAGGTCCATTTTCAGGGTCACAGGGTTGCTGGAGCTAACCCAGCTACTATTGGGTGAAGGCGGGGTCAGTTTGAAAAGATCAACAGTCTGTCGTAGGGCTGCAAAATCACACATCTAGAGTCACCAATTATTCTATGAAGCATGTTTTTGGACTGAAGGAGGAAGCAGGAGTGCCTGGAGAAAACTCACTCATGTACGAGAAGAATTCCACACTGAAAGGACACAACTGGGATTTCCCACAGTGAGGCTAAAACGCTAAACGCTGTGCCACCACGCAGCACCACCATGCAGCACCACCATGCAGCGCCACCACGCAGCACCACCATGCAGCACCACCATGCAGCACTACCATGCAGCACCACCACCACACGCAACGCACCACCATGCAGCACCACCATACGCTTTTTTCATGCAAGCGCCACCATGCAGCACTACTACCATGCAGCGCCACCACAGCACCACCATGCAGCACTACCAGCGCCACCATGCGGCACCACCATAACACCACCACGCCCAGCACCACCACACAGCACCACCATGCAGCACCACACACAGCGCCACCACACACAGCACCACCACACAGCACCATGCAGCACCACCACAGCGCCACCACACACAGCACCACCACACAGCACTACCATACCTTTCCCCGCACAACACCACCATACCACCATGCAGCATCACCACCCTGCCTTTTTCCTGCCTTAGCACCACCATGCAGTGCCACCATGCAACACCACCATGCAGCACATCACCACCCACCAGCACCACCACACAGCACCTGCCTTTGACACACCATGCAGCACTACCATGCAGCACCACCACGCAGCACCACCATGCAGCACCACCATGCAGCACCACCATGCAGCACCACCATGCAGCGCCACCACACAGCACTACCATGCAGCGCCACCACACAGCACCATACACAGCACCACTACATAACTTTTCACCATACTTTCACCATACCTTCCTACCATACAGCTTTTTCCTACATAGCACCACCATACCTTTCCATGCAGCACCACCACGCCAGCACCACCATGCAAGCGCCACTGCATACAGCGCCACCACACACAACACCACCATGCAGCACCACTGCAGCACCACCATGCAGCACTTCCACGCCTTTCCCTACATGCAGCACCACCATACCTTTTCCTACGCCTTTTTCCCTACATGCAGCGCCACCACGCCTTTCCTCGCCACCTTTTCACCATGCAGCATCACCACCATGCAGCACCACCAAGCAGCACCATCATGCAGTATACCATGCAGCACCACCATGCAGCACCACCATGCAGCACTACCATGCAGGCGCCACCATGCAACACCACCATAACACCACCACGCAGCAGCACCACCACACAGCACCACCATGCAGCACCACCACACAGCATACCACACAGCACCACCACACAGCACCACCATGTGCAGCACACCACCACACAAGCGCCACCACACAGCACCACCACACACCTTTACTACCATGCAGCACCACCGCTGGCCTACCATACAGCACCACCATGCAGCATCACCACACATAACACCACCACGCAGCACCACCATGCAGCGCCACCATACAGCACCACCATGCAGCATCACCACCACCTTAACACCACCACACAGCACCACCACGCAGCACCACCACGCAGCACCACCACGCAGCACCACCACGCAGCACCACCATGCAGCACCACCATGCAGCACCACCATGCAGCACCACCATGCAGCACTACCATGCAGCGCCACCATGCAGCACTACCATGCAGCGCCACCACACAGCACTACCATGCAGCACCACTTGGCACCACCATGCAGCACCCTGCTTCCCAGCACCACCATGCAGCACCACACAGCACCACCATGCAGCGCCACCATGCAGCACCACCATGCAGCGCCACCATGCAGCGCCACCATGCAGCGCCACCACACAGCACCACCATGCAGCATCACCACGCAGCACCACCATGCAGCTTTCCTGCCCGGCACCATACAGCACCACCATACCTTTCTGCCTTGACACCACCATGCAGCGCCACCCATAACACCACCATACAACACCACCATGCAGCATCACCACCATGCAGCACCACCAAGCAACACCATCATGCAGTACTACCATGCAGCGCCACCACGCAGCACCACCATGCAGCGCCACCACGCCCAGCACCATACAGCACCACCATGCTGCACCACCGCAACACCACCACGCAGCACCACCACGCCTTTTCCTACGCAGCGCCACCATGCAGCGCCACCATGCAGCACTACCATGCAGCGCCACCACACAGCACCACCATGCAGCACCACCATGCAGCACCACCATGCAGCACCACCATGCAGCACCACCATACCTTTACCACATGCAACACCACCATACCTTTCCCACCATGCAACATCACCATGCCTTTTCCTACATGCCTTTTCCTCATCTTGACACCATCATCTTGACACTACCACGCCAGCACCACCACTTAACACCACCATGTGCACCCTGCACTTGCCTACCACGCAGCACCACCACCTTAGCGCCACCATACACACACATGCGCCACCGCGCACCACCCATAGCACCACCAGCACCACCATGCAGCACCACCATGCATTATCACCATACATACCACCATACAGCACCACCAAGCAACACCATCATGCAGCACACCATGCAGCACCACCACGCCAACACCACCATGCAGCATCACCATGCGGCTTCACCATGCAACACTACCATGCAGCGCCACCACACAGCACTACCATGCAGCGCCACCACACAGCACTACCATGCAGCGCCACCACACAGCACTAATGCTGCAGCACCACCAGCCACCACCATGCAGCACCACCATGCAGCACCACCATGCAGCATCACCATGCTGACACCACCATGCAACACCATCATCTTGACACTACCATGCAACACCACCACGCCCAGCACCACCACGCATAACACCACCATCGCGGCGCCACCACGCCCAGCACCACCATACCTTTTCTCCATGGCGCCACCATGCGGCGGCGCCACCATAGCGCCACCACGCCTTTCACCATACAGCACCAGTTCCTTACAGCACCACCATGCAGCGCCACCACGCAGCACCACCATGCAGCACTACCATGCAGCACCACTATGGATCGTAGTCTTTCTTACATGATTGCCAATGTTTTTGCCAGTTCGCGGGGATGAGAATATATTTGCATTTGCATCCATGCAGTACAAGAAAGTATGAGAAAGTTCTACAAAATGGTTTTTAAAATTGTTAAGAATACATTTGTGCAGAACACAGACAACAGTGTACACCTGTTGAAGTTGTGTAAATATTTCTGAAAGAGACAAAAAATTCACTCTGAGACTGCCACAAAGGACGAATGGTTTCCATGATTTAAGTTCTCAGTTTTTTCAGGTGTAATAAAAAGTTTTTAAGACTGTCGGTGAATGTTCAAACTTGTGCAAAGCTCCACTTTGGAAAGGTATGATAAAGCAATAGAAGTTCATTTCGACAGCTGTCAAAATGACAGATGTTTAAACGTTTGTCAAGTTTAAAAATCTGTCAAAGTTAACCCTGAGTTTTCTAACAGCAGTAGAGTCAGCTGTGGAGGTGTCACCAAAAACAATTGTCTGCTTGTCTTGGTTCCAGATAAAAAAAGAATTCAACCACTGCTTGACACCATCAACGCACTCAGAACATTTTTGATCTTGTTTTTCCAAACTACGAGTTTGATAAATCTGCCAGGTCATCTATAACAATGGAAAGAGTTGTTGTTTGTGCAATAACAATAAAGAAAAAACAAGGAAAAAAAAAAACAAAATTTTCCAGAGTCTATAGTGGGTTTATTAAAAAAAAACAACAACCAGCAGCCTTTTTTGTGGGTTGTAAAAACAAAAAACTTTGTAGGCCAACGTGATTACATCAGAAGAGCAGGAGACAATTTGCATGCTCTGTGGTTCTGTCCACCTGTCCAATCATTCTGGCGTAAGGTTTGTGAGATTTATCCCAGTCTGGTTTTAATCATAACATTCCTGCTTGCCCCAGAATTCTGGTTATTAGGTGACCTGAATAACATCAACATGGAATCTAACAAGGCTTATATGGTTTCTCACCGCTGTATGTATATGAAAAACTATCCTCTAAACTGAAATCTAAAAATAATCTTAGCATCAACCACTACAGAAACCTCGTAGTCACAGAGCATATTAGTTTAGAGATAATGTCCTCCTACAAAAAACCTGTCAGCCTCAGACTCTCCTGGCTCAGCTGATTAGTCAGAGGTGGGATGGTGATAGGTTGGGCAGATCTAGCTGGTTGGGTGGGCAGGATGGGTTTGGGGGTTGGGCTCTGCCGGGCCTGCCGTTCTCGGCTCGGGGCTCTGGTTGCCCCCGGGTGGTGGGGGCGCCACACTCTGCAACAACTTGGCGGGGTTCCTGGGCGGATGCCTTCTGGGGTAGCCAGGATAGGCAGTCTTTGACCGGGTGCCGTGCTGGGTGGCCATTGCTTCGTGAGAGGGGCTACCAGAGGCTCTGGGGCCTGGGGTTGTCTGCCATGGCCGGTCATTTCCGCCATTAATGATGGTTGGCGTGTACAACCCCCATGGGATTATTATTATTATTACTATTATTATATTATTATTACTGTGTATTATTTCTATTATTATTACTATTATTATTATTACTATTATTTATTTATTTTATTATTATTATTTAATTTATTTATTTATTTGGGGAGGGGGCCTGGGGGGTGGCGTGCTAGCCCTTAGGGAAGGTCAGGGGTATGAATGGTGGGCTGGACACCTGCCCTCCGTTCTGGGCGCCGGGACCCTTCACTTGCTAGCTGTCTCTGCAGCTCTGAGGCTCTGGCCTCAACTGTGGCCTGGCTTGCAGTTTCTGGCTGTAGCAGCTCTGGGAGGAGGCGCCTACGCGGCTGGCTGGGGGCGATTCGCTCGAGGCTTCTCCCAGTTGTGCCTCGGCTGCACTCCCTCCAGCTCACCCAAACAAATGTGCACACACAGGCACATATGGCTCCGGGGAACTAGATGGGAAAGGGTATGCTGGCCCGGGGCTCACTGGGGATACCCCTCTCTGGGTACTCGTGGCACCCGTCCCTCCTCCGCTTTTTACTTACATAATAGACACTCTGAGATTCAATCTGGGCCTTGTGGAGGGTCTGGTGGAGAGAACACAGTGAGGCTTATCCGTGCTCACCTTTCGCTGGCCCCCCCCACAATTTTAACTTCCTCTGTAGACACACACACTGCATGCTAGCAGCACACACACAGCAAATACACACCACACACAGAGGGACCCCGGAGTGGGGGGGTTCTCTTGTTGACAGCGGTGGGGCCCCCCACACTGAGGGACTCTGTACCTGCAACACACAGCCTCCCACCTCTTACATGGGTGGGGTCGGAGGCGGCAGTCTTCCTGCGCCTGGTCTTCTCAGAGTGAGGCAGATATGGGAATCCTGTCGGCTGCGGAGATTCGAGACATCTTGGCGCTAGAGGTCGGCCAGCTGGGGGGGGTTACTGCGTGGCTGAGGTGGGGAGGTAACAGATCGGTGTGAGTATGTGTGCGAGAGTGCATGGGTGGGACGGACCTGGGGGCTGGCTTTTCCTCCCCCATCACAGAGGGGGGAGGGCACTGAGAAGGTTGGGGAGGGGGGCTCAGATATTATGGCGGGGGGGGTTGTGGTGTGTAGGGTTATGGGGGTGGCTGTGGAGTCGCGTGTGATCCTGAGTTGCTTGGGTCGCGTGCCTGGGCTGGCTGCGGAGGCGGGCGCGGGTGCAGATGGCAGGCGGCTCATGGGTTCGGGGCCTAGCTTCGTCCTAGCCCTTGTCTTGGTGTCCGGTGCCGGTGGCCCCATGGCTACACGCCTGGTGCGGCTAAGCGCTCCTGTCTTGTGGCCTGGGCGGACACTGGGTTCGCTTGTGCCTCTGGGCACTGGGGGGGGGGGCCCTGTAGGGGGGCCCTCTCTGTGCCTGGCTGGTGGGGTGGGCGGTCCCCTCCTCCCCCCCTGCCGGGCTGCCTGGGTCCGGATGCTGGGGGGGCCCATGGCCTGGTGGTCTCTACTCCCCTCTCCTGGTCTGGCTGGGTAGGACCTGGTTCCCCTTATGAACACACGGTTCACGTTGGCAGCATGCATGTATCTCCACCCTCACGTGCACACTGCCACACTGCTCCCTGTCTGCTTCATCCCTCCTCCCAACCCACAGTGTATTGATGGACAGATATTTTTTTTTCCGCTCATCTTAGTGTCAGATTTTCGCCTTTGATGTAACATTTGTCTTTCCAGCAGATCTGGTATAATTGTTACAGCTTAAAATAATAACTTATTCAAATCAGTGCTTGTATCCCCCACATTTTCACCTCTTCCTTTTACTCTCTTCCACCCCCCCCTCACATTCTTCCCCTCTCCCTCCCCACACACACTAAATGTAACAAATAAATAAAAAATAATACGACAAAAAGGGGTTTATACAAATCTACACTCTAGTTTCTCGAAGCTATATAACCTCTTTTTGTGATAGTAAAACCTGTCCAACACAAAAAGCCTTTAGCTCTAATCTGTTTGCTAAGCTGTTGGACAGAACAAGTTAATAAAAAACAAAAAAAACAAAAAAAAAAACGTTACGCTTCTTAAAGTCGCTTTTCACTCAGAAGAAGAGAGGAAGTATTTACGCGATTGTCAGAATCATACAAAGAAAACATGAATATTTCCAGCACCAGTAGCTCCAGTTCCAGCGATGAAGAAATTATTGTTCTGTTGAATGATGAAAGACGCCGGAAAAGACGCCCATTTTGGGTACATCCCATTGTTACGAGAAGAGAAGAACATGGGGAGTTTTATCGACTGGTACAAGAGCTGAAAATGTATCATGAGCGTTTTCAGGGATATTTTAGAATGTCCGTCATTATTTCTTTGCGGCAGTGTAGACGCAGTGTAGACAAACCAAAAAAACGAACCTGAGGCGTTTTTTAAAAGATGACGCTTTTACGCGTGGCGTTTTTTGCGTCGGTGTGCACACTCACATTGGTGCCCTTTGATTAGTCACGAGGCGTTAAACGTCGGCGAATATTGCGCGCGAAATTCTTCCCGGTGTGAACAGGCCTTAAGACTCCTAACTGCCAGAAGCAGGCTCGGGTAACAGCATTGACAATCCGCATCCTGTCAGTCTGCTGCTGTAGGTTGCTTTGGGTCTGAGGGGCGGAGCCAGCACAAGCCATCCTCTGACACATTCTCTTAACCAATAACACTGAACTCTTTGGCTTCAAACCTTTCAATTTCTTCAAAAAATAAGTGCAGTGAGAAGAAAAATTGAAACTCATTCAGAATTCAGATGAATTTCCAGCAGTTAAGAGTCCCAAAATAATGACTTCAAACTAAATTTGATTTCAAGGAACTCAATCTCTGCATCTCCTGATAGTAACAAGGTTCTTTAGAACAATCCAAATGTCATCTGCAAAATGCTGCTTCAGAGCTTTTGACTGGATGCAACAGTAGCATCTGCCTGTTTCTGTCAGAGGATGACATTTCATTCTTTTAACAGCCAGATTTGGGATTTTGTTTGATTTCCTTCAAAATGGAGAACTTTGATACAGGCCATGTGAACCTCCATCACCACCCCACCTTTGCCTGGAGCCCATTCATCTGATATGTTTTTGAAATTTCTGTTTCTGATCCAAACAAGCCTTTTTCTCCAAACCACTGTGGTAACCAAAGAAAACAGACTTCAGTAAACATAAAGAGGGCCAGAAATGCTGTGAAAACACATCCGAGAGGAAGCAATGCAGCAGAAACAAAGATTTAAAATGTTTTCCAAACTGTTTTTTAAGGGGTTCAGATTATTTTAAGCAAAAATGTGGCATTTCGTCACATTTAGTTCATTTTAAAGTTATCATTTACAGCAGTGTGCAGCTGCTCATCACATCCTGAAGATTGCTGTAGGAATGGAGACAGTTGGAAATCTTAGTTAAACTGCAGAATAGTTGGTTTTGCACTTCATAAAACATGTTAAACTGTAGCATGGCTCTGTTTGGAAAGAAGAGGCCTGACTGGCTGATGTTTTTTCCTACAGTAGGTCAGGTATCATAAAAAAACTGACATCTATCCACACATTGTTGACACCAGCTTCTCTCTGAGTGCAGTCACAGGGTTGCTTACAGCTGAGTTGGGGTAAAAGCAGGGTACATCCTGGACAGGTCACCAGTTCATTAGAAAGCCATGTATTTTCAGTCCCTCACACACAAACCAATGAAAAGAAACTGCAGAGTTCAGTGAGAGAAAGTCAACATGGATTGGGCAACATGTTGTCTCATCCCCAGTCTTCAGTCCAACCCAAATCCTGTTTTGTTTTTTGTCCGAGCCCAGCTGTTGTGCTGATGTGAGCACAGGCTAAGAGCCAAAAACATCACAATTTCCACCAAAAACCTTCCAAGGATCTACTCAGATGTCTAATCCTTTCTCATCTGTCACTGAGACTTAACTCAATTTTGATTTTGTAGATTATTCGAATGTCTTTGCTATAAAAGAGAGTTTTACAGATCATGCAAATTTGTTCTGCATCTTTCAAGCTTGTGTTGTTCTCCCAAAGGTGAGCTCATTACTGAAACAGTGATCTACTGCCTGATGGTACTTTTCATAAACTCTGACTTACCTCAGTGTCCCTGCTACCAAACAGCAAATGTAAGCAGCTCTTCTGGAAAAGTTCACCTTAAATGTTTACCAAACCACAATAGAGTGCTTTTTTGAGAAAAAATACTTCTTTTCACAGGCTAGGTATTTTCAGACATTTTGGATTGATTCTTTACCAAAAAACCCCGGAAACAACAGTTTTTGGAGAATGTCATAAGAAGTATTGGATGCCAAGAAAGAGAAAAGCATGGGTTATGGAACAATAATCTATAATCTTATCATCTTAATCTATTCTAGATAATTGCTGCAGTAAAGGAAAGAAGCAGAAAGCTGAAGGCCTGGATGTTAATTCAAAAGGTTCAAGGGGGCTGAATTCTTCCGTAAGGCACTGTACACAGCCTGTGTCAGATACCATCGTAACACAACAGTTCTCATCCAGGAGGAATACTGAGTGTTTCAAGGCTGAGTCGCTGCCCTCAGAGCTTCGTTAGGAAGCCCAGGTTCAAAAACGAAAGACTGGAGTTAAAGCAAACGACAACAACACACTTTCTACACAAGGAAGAGTTAGATAGAATAAGTCATGTCATGAATGTCAAAGCAGAAAGAGGGAATGTGTCAGGTGGTGGTGGACAATATTAATAAGAGTCTTTTTTCTTGAAATTTTAGTCTTGCTTCTATTTTTCTCCTCTTTATTTTTCTGCCACCATTTGATAAAAATATTAAACTAAAGAATGGTTTGTTATGGAGGTCTGGCTGTTTAAGGAGGGTCTCCAGCAGTGACGTACGGTGAACTTGACGGCTGGTGAGCATTGACGTCATCAGTCAGATTTACAGATAAATGAACCCCACAGAGTAGATTATTCACTATTTGATTGGCAACAGTAAAGTGTGTTGTTTAAAATTTCATTTGAACATTTTTCTTCTGTTTACAAACTGTGGCATAGAATTTTTGTTTTTTTTACCAAAAAATGACTAACTTTTACTTATAAATGGACTCCAGTTTATCTGTCTGAAGAAACAGGTGGATTTCCTGTTTGTAGAAGTCTTCCTTTTCGTTCTTTAGTATAAAATTCTCTCTGTCTCAATTGGAGATCAGTGCCAGAGAAGTTTCTAAACAAATTCTTGAGTTCAGTCACAAAATCCTCAGTTTAAAAAATGACGCTAAACAATATAAAAAAAATAACTGGACGGCTCCAGTGTATTTCTGATGCGCATTTTTAGCGGATAAAAAATACTAAATAGGGCTCTGTGAGAAGCCAGAGCTCTGTGTCCCCCTCTGGTAACTGGCGGGAGCCATCCCAAGAGTACTAGCCACACTACATCTCCTAGCAACCCCAGCGCACACTTCCTGGATGCTGCACACCTGACTCATTCACTCAATCAAGCGCAGCAAACGTAAGCTCTGCACTGACTTTAGCTGAGTGTGAAGTATTGTTTGTGCCACACTGCCTGCATTACCGAGCGTTGTATTTAGACCATAGCTTCTGCCTCCTGACCCTGTTTTGTCTCTGACTCTGTTTGCCTGCCCCGACTCTCGCCTGGATCCTGACAACTCCTGTTTCTTCTCTCATGCTCGTTATTGACCCCTGCTTGCCTGACCCTGATTTAGCTTTGTGGACTTTTAGCTGAGCTAATAAACCTGCTGCATTTGGATCCAGCCGTCTGCCTGTTCTTGTGACAGTCACAAACTGGGACCAATGATTGTCACCAATCAGACAGTTGGCAAGAAATAAGCAAATGAAGTAATTAAAAATGAAGCCTCTTTTATGATGATAGACCGAAACAGCAGAGCACGTGTGTCAGCTGCAGCTCAGTCAGTGTGTGTGGTGCAATTTGTGTGCAGGGGAGGCACAGGCGGCTGGTGCCTCACCTGCTGCTTACTCTTGTATTTGAAAAGGAAATGTGTAAAATCACTTCCCTTTTTATTATTTTTACCAAAGAATGTTGAAAACCCACATAGACAAAAGTAATCATAGAATAGACATGTCTAAAAAATATTTGATTTTGATTTTTAATTTCAAAAAAGGACATTTATCTCATTTCATTTATGTATTTTTATGTTTTATTTTGCCTCCCCTGACTGCAGATCACTGGTCTCCAGGATTATTTTTTTTGTCTGCCCGCAATGAAGAGCTCTGCAGGACATTCCTCAACTGACTGCAGTTGTCTGGAATGTTTGCATTACTTTATTTGTTTCCATGTTTGTTTTTGACACCCAGAGAGTGGAGACTCATGCTAAAGCCTTGGTGACATGCACCCATATGAGTGCTGTGGGTGTTTGGGTTGTTTGGGTCTGTAGATTACAGAGAGGAGCAGCCACATCCTTACAGCAGCGTAAGTGTGTCTTGCAGCTCTCTTAAGGCTTCTGCATGCACCTTCAGGGACGTCATGAAAATGGAATTTCGGTTTTGCATTGTGTCTGTGGTAAATGCCTTGAGAAGTATTTGTAAGTGTAATGTAAGTTACACACACCTATGATGTACAGGTGATGCTGTTGTACAGTCCTATGCAGCACTCTAGTCATTAGTAAGGAGTGCAGAATGCTGAACACACGGGATATGCATGTCATACGTGATTGCCTGTTGGACGCCCACACCATCTTTGCTCTGATTGTCTAATTTCCTCATTTATAACAGTCAGGCTGCAAGCAAGGAGCATGCACGTAACTCACGAACAGCACTAACTGCGCAGTTCGAAGGATTTGGGGAGATTAAAACAATAACAAATCTGCACAGCCTACCTGTGTCCAACTTACTTCACCCTTAGTTACCCTTGCACGTTCTATGAGTGTTCACCATGACCTGTTGCCTGCAACATGCCCGTAGAAAGAATGTGCATAAAGATTTGAGCTCTATGGGCCCACCAACTATGTTATTTTGTGTGGGATACCTGCGTGCACTGAACAAGTTTGACTGTTTTATGCCTACAGACAGCCCGTATCCACCCATAAGGCAATCGTGACTAAGGCTTATGATGAACATTTCCAGACTTTTGAAGTTCAAACAATATAGAGGAAGCTTCTAGCGACTAAAACAGTCTTTCACTTCTTGTTGGCTCTAGTATTACTTCATTCAGCACACCACAAAGTTTTTTTTCCTTTTTGACTTGCTTGTTTTTCTCTGCAGGTCATGGTAGGATAGATAAAATTGCTTCAATCAAGTCAGACTGACTGCAGATGAGGCTAATTATGTTTATCAAGAAAACATTTCAAAGCAGATAACTTCAAAAGCCTTGAGGGTGGAAACCTCCTGCCTCCTATCAGCCTGCTCGGTTGGGTTCAGTGTGGAGGCTCAGCTGAGTTATGGCATCTCTGACTGCTGCTCCAGGTTGAGAAAACAGCAGATGTCTGTAGAAGACATTGCTGCTTCTCTGATGTTTCTTCACAGAGTTGAAAATCATCTCCTTTGTGCCGTGTCTCCTGTACAGAATGCTTTCAGTTTGTCGAATTTAGATATATCTTACTTACTTATGAAGAGTTTAACTTTAAGAGTTTATATGAGAGACAAATTGTGAAATGTTTGTCTGAAAAAAGTGTTCAAAGTGTGTAGTGAGGAGTTTACAGTCTACTACATCGTGCGCTATCCTGGCCACTTTTACAATGGGAGTTGGGTCATCTAGACCCACTAGACAGAGCTCTAAACCTTTTTTCAACAATGATTTGTAATCCTCACTGGTGTCCATGGATTACATGAAATCTTTCCACCTTTATCCACCTTTGTCATGGTAGGGAGAACACGTCAATGGTCATCTTGACCCCATAGCAAAGCACAAGGGATACTTATTGTAGACAATAAAGCTAACTACTTTGTGTATTTAGGCTGTCCCAACCAATTTTTAAAACGTAACTCCAAGGACAGAATGTATGTCATTGTTAAAATTGTGATCAATACACTCTGAACCACTTGTGTGAACACAGCAAACACACAGTTAGTGTTTCTGCAGTTCTCAGTAAAAGTCTAATTTTAGACCTTACAGTGACATCCTGGGCTAAATAAGAAATATTAAGAGAAAACTAATGAATCTTGTTGACAAATCCCAAACCTCAGTCTCAAGTGGGTCAAGGCCTTGTCACACAGCGTGTGATCCGTGCGTGATTATTGTGCTGGTTATATGCAATTCATTAGTTAATCGTGCGTCAAATACATAATTTGAGCGTGAATTTGGTGCTGTATATAAGATATAAAAGTTATAAATTGGTGGCACGTGCATGTAAAGTCCATTAGACATACGAGGAACAGTCGTGGAAAGCCACAAATATGCATATGTATACAATGTAAAATATGCATAAACTGAAAAAATCTCAACCAACACAAAATGTTGAACAACTCAACCAAATTCAGGTAAAAAGACCTGTCAGTCAAAACCAGATGGACATCTACGCACATTGACAAATTAAAAATGCAAGAAACACTTTAGAATTACATATGTCACACGTGTGTCACAAAAGACCGAAATTTCATTTGTGGAAAATGTGCAAAATGTATATAGTGGATGTGTTACATGGCCTTAAAATCTGAGTCTGAACTCCAAATCCCCTTATCTGATACCTGCTGATGACTTCAAAACCAACAACGTCTCATTTCATGTCAAAATATTAAAGAGCCACTTTAAGTAAAGGGATACAAATATTCAGGGCGAAAAAAGTTAAAAGTTTTTTTCAAATTAAGCCAACTCCCTTAATATTTGATGCATTTTTCAGAATTTTCAAACAAGTCTGTAATTTATGCTGAAACATAATTGTTGAATGTGAAAAATACATATGCACATGCTCTGCCCCACGACCATTTGGGCCCCACGACGCCCAAATGGTGCCACAGGACACTGATTGCGTCTGTACATTGACTCAACATTGAAAATGGACGCCTCTTGACATGAATCACATTTGGTGTGAACGCAGCTTAAGAGATGGGGTGTTTCTGACAATGAAGCAGCACCCACACCACCAGTCCTCCCATTGCCGTCTATACATCAGGTCCCACATGCATAACTCTGCTCTGTTAGAATGGTTTGTTGTACTACCAAAGGGAAACACCTTGACTTTGTTGAGGCAGCGATAACAGAAATGCAGATAAAGGGACTGCAGGGGCCTGATGTTCACTTGTTAAGCTTGGTAACTGAATCTCCCAGAGTTACTCACCACAACATTGAGTACAAACCAAGTGAACTCTATGTTTACTCCAGAACTGCAGAGTCCATCAAATGGAGACAGAGAAAGCAGAAATGAGTGAGCTGTTAGGCGGAACAACAGTGCAATTTTGCTGTCCACACCAGGCCTTGGTGTCTTGAACAGGCATGAAACAGGAACTGCGAGGGAACTTCCTCTGAAGGCTGCTCTGCACTTTCACAATCTATTTCAGACCCTTTTAAATTTAGTTTCACTGTAAATGAGAGACAAACACATTTCAAACACTCAGTTTTAAAGGAAAACGCTTCTCTTTCCAACTCACCAACACTTCATTCTTTTTTATGTAGTTTTTACTTTTGAATGAATGAATGAACCTTTATTTATATGGCACTTTACAACTCCTGTAGTGCTTTACGTAAAAGAAGGACAAACGAAAGTTTAAAATTAGACAAATTAAGAGCAAAAATCAAAAACAGACCTAGAGGCACTGATTGCTTAGTGACACCAAAACACATAGAGTTGCGATAATCTATCCAAGAGGTAATCATGACTTGGATGGCTGTTTCAAGATCACTGTGGCTCAAGGAGTGTTTCGTTTTTGCCTCAAGGTACAAGTGATAAAAACTCATATAGACAACATTGTAATCTGTTTAAAAAATAATAATAATGATAATAATGGATTGGATTAATCTGCGCTTTTTCAGAGGCTCAAAGCAGCGTCTGGAAAATATACATAGCAATGAAAAAGACCTCATGTTGTGAAATGACAGAACCAAGTGGCAGCAGATATAAAGAAAATGGAGCAGGACCAAGTATAGAACCTTGTGGCACCCCAAGGACAGAGGACCCACAGATGAGGAGGCCTTAAACCAGTCAAGTACAGGGCCACAACTGCCGACATTATGTTCTAGACGAGACAGGAGGACTGTATGGTCCACCATATTAAAGGCTGCTGTGAGGTCCAATAACACCAGAGGAACATGCTGTTTGGCATCAACAGACAAGGCAATGTCATTGTAGACCTTTAACATGGCGGACTCTTTGCTGTGCCAAGATCCAAAACGTGACTTAACTTCTAAAAAATAAAATTGGGAAAATAGGGAACAGGTCTAAAGTTAGATAAAACAGAGGTGTCAAGTTGAGTTTTCTTTTTTTTTAAAGAAGATGCTTCACCCCAAAAGCAAATGGAACTACTCCAGAGTTTAAAGAAGTGTTCATAAAATTCAAAAGTCCAGGCCTGCAATAGCAAAAGTTTCCTTCAAAGTTTTAGCAGGAATCACATCAAGACATCAGTTTGTGGGTTTTAGTGATTTGAAAATTTCAGAAAGAGTTGGAAGAGAAATCAACTCAAAGCAATTGGAAAATGTGGCAGACATGTTGGCTGGTTATTCATCATTCCGGTACAGATACAAAAATGAGTCCTTTCTTTATGTGAAATAAGATATGTTATGCCGTTCTCAGGTTTGTCTGCATGGAAGAGTCAGTGTTTGTGCTTGAAAGACCAGTGTGTACGTGGGTGGCAGTTCTTTAGCAGAGTTTTTTCCCATCCCTTTAGGATGCTGAACAGTATGATTAGGAGAAACTCTACAAGTGTTCAGCAGTAATTAGCCCTACATGCCCCGCCAGCTGGGGCTCTAGGTTCATTTTGGAAATAATAACAGAATTCTCCTGCATCATATTCTGCTTAATTCAGTTCAAGTCAAATCTGTACTTTACTGTTGGGAAATTAGAAGTTGGAGGGCCTAAATTTGGTTTTGGAGAATCATACGTCAATTGGATTAAAATTTTACATCACAACCCCAATGCATTAGTCAGCCTCTAGCTGCAGCAATAAGACAGAATGAGAGTATTATAGGAATTAAAACCAAACACAGCCATCATAAAATTAGTCTTTATGCAGATGACATATTACTGTTTTTAAATAATTCACGTTCTGTAAACGAAACAGCAACAATTATTATTTAATTGTCCTCCATATCAGACCACTCAATTAATTGGAAAAAAATCTGTTTTATTATCACTGAACAGTAATGTGGAGAAAAGATTCACGATACCAGTCAAATCAGGCAAAATCACATATCTAGGTATTTATTTTTCCCCAAAATGATCAGAACTGGTGCAGCTAAACCACACTCATTATTGAAAAGCATACAGGATGATCTAACACGCTGGACCAACCTGCCTCTGTCCCTTGTGGGCAAGGTAGCCACGGTTAAATTGAAAATCTTACCTAAAGTTAATTATCTCTTCTCAATGATCCCCACACAACCGCCAATAAAATGGTTCAAAACATTAGACTCATCCATATCAAGCTTTTTATGGAACAATAAACCTGCAAGAATTAGTCTAAAAACTTTTAAATCTGCAAAAAGCTGTGGAGGATTAGAATTACCTAACTTCCACAATTACTTTCTTGCAAATAGATTACAATACATCTTAAAATGGTTAAAAAATAATCCAGAAACCAACTCATGGTTAGACTTGGAACAGGCATTATATGGAAAGATCAACCTGTCAGATCTACCGTTTATTAGCCAAACAGTTAAAAAACAGGACTGTTTCCAAAGTTTTAATATAAATGGACACTTTAACAGCCTGGTGGGAATTTCTCAAAATATCAACCTCGTCAATTCAACCGTGCAAAATGACACCCATCTGGAACAACCGGACATCCTTATAAACAAGAAGCCAATTACACTTCCAGCTTGGCAGAAGCTGAAGGCGTAAGCTAACTAGAGCACTTAATTATTGATAAGATTCATAACTCCCAGGAACTACAGAACAAACATGGAATAAATAACTACAGGAATTTCAGCAACTTAAATCAAGTAGCCCATACAAGGACAACGATTTGAAGCCACCAGAAATAGTTACTTCTCGATTAATTTTAAAAATGAATAAAACTCTCTCCAAGATATACAAATTCATGTCCCAACCTAGATAATAATATTTCACTTTCGACAGCAAATGGGATGCAGATTTGACATCAGCACAGATGAAAGCTTCTGGGCAGAACTTTGTCTAAACACCTTTAAGATGACAAGAAGTCCAAACTTGCAGCTAATCCATTTCAAAACTCTACACAGGATTTACTACACTGGACAGAGGATGTTCAAGATGGGTCTCAGTAACTCAGACATTTGTCAGCACTGTGACAGTAATCTACCTGACAGTTACATGCATGCACTGTGGTTCTGCACACCTGTCCAGGCTCTCTGGCAGCAGGTATGTGCCAATCTATCAGTCTGGCTTAAGGTTTCAATCAAAGCTTCACCATCACTTTGTGTGCTTGGTGACATGAGTGCCATCTATATATAGAAGAGAAGTTATTATCTATCATTTAATAACAATTTTAATAAACTGGAAAAACAAGAAAAATATGAATGTAAGTCAATACAGAAATATGCTGTTTCATCATTTCAGCTTGGAAAAAATGTCAGCCTTTGAAAGAATTCAGTCTCTCTGGTCTCCATGGCCTAACTCCATGAATGAGGGTGGGGGCCTGATGGGTCGCTGCTCCTTATCTTTCTGCCGTGGTTTGGGGGTGAGGAGTCGGGGAGCTTCTGGTGTCGGTGGGGTGGTGGGGACTCCGTTTGTCGGGAGGTCAGATCCGGGTAGCTCTGCGTGGTCTTCCGGGCTCTCCGGGTGGGGGGTCTGGCGGCCGAGGCATGGTCTTTCTGCCAGTGCTGGGGAGGTTAGTGGGGCCTGCTCAGGGCAGTCCAGCAGCGCTGGATGGGCAACCCATCTGCCTGGGGCTAGGATGACTCCTTCGCCCGGCTCTGGGACAGGCAAGGGCAATCATCACCCAGGGCCTCGGCTCGATCGCTCCTGAGTGACACCTACCATGGCTGTGGGAGTCTGGAGGATGAGTGGGGGCTTACCAGCCCTGTCGGGGGCTGCCTGGGAGAGGTGGAAGGCCACTATCAGTCACCAAGGACCTTGGAGGTTACGGGTCGGGGTCACAGGCCATATCGCCCAGCCCTACCAACAAGTGTGTTTGTGACATTTGAGTGTGTGTGTGGACAGGACCCGCCCTTATAGACTTGTACTACACTTGTTGCTTTTTGCTGCTTCATGGTCCCCCCCCACTCCCTTCCATGATCACCCTCCTACCCCCCCTCTCTAACATTCCTCTCTCTTCTTCCCTCCTTTCCTTTTTCTGTCCGGTCCAACACATAAGATTTTCCAATATGATTAAGATGAATAACGTTTGGCCTCGATTACAGAAGGGGTTTATTCAGACATACCTCTGGTTTGTCTGAAGATTAATAACCCCTGTTGTTAAAGTAATATATGTCCAACACAAGAGGCCCTCAGCTCTCATCTGTTTGCCCAGCTGTTGGACAGAACAAGTAAGAAAAAAAAAGAAGTTGGAGGGCCCCAAGTTCACACATCAGTCATGAAGGTGGTGCAACAAAACACTGAGCTGTCACTTGGTCATGTGTGGCACAGACTGGCTTGAGAACTGACTCCTTGCAAAACCACAGACATGCAGATGAGGCTTTAAATTGGCTGACATAAGAATGCAGACCTGTGGTTCCTCTGCTGTTGCAGGGAAGGTCACAGGATGCTCTTTGTCCTTTGAAATATTTCATTCTAAAATTTGACAAAAAAAGCTTTCATTTAAAAAAGACTGGTGAAACTTTAATAGTTCTTCAATGAATTGCCTGTTTAAATAAATTACCCCAGCTGTGATTAAAACTTATGCACAATGTCATATTTTAAATATTCTCAAATATATAGGGATTTTTCTACATTTCCATTTGACAGATGGTTAAAGGGACACAGATATTTTTGTTTAAGAACAAAAATCATAATAATCTCTCAGAATTGGATAAACAAATCTAACTAAATAAATAAATATTTTACCTTAACATGAGGAAATAAATAGTTCTATTAATTTTTTTCCATTTAGGAATATTTTATTCATTTATTGAGATTTGTACTATAAATAAAGACACTAAATTAATATTAACTCTTAAGTTTGAAGCTTGAAACTAATTTTTCCACATTTTTCAAAACTATGTTTATTTCATAAAGATGCATTGAGGCAAAGAAGTATTTGAACACGCTGTGATTTAGCATGGTCTGCCACTTAGAAATCACGGAGAGGTCTGACATTTTCATCTTAGCTGCATGTCCACTGTGAGAGACATCATCTAACAAAAATCAGGAAATCACATAGCATCAAGTTTTAAATAATTTTTGTGTATGCTACCGCTGCAAATACATATTTAAACACCTGGGCAAACCAATGTTGATAGTTGATACAGTTGCCTTTGTTTCAAAGGTTTACTGAAGTGTTTGGCCATGTTAGTAGGTGGAGTCTTGCTAATTGTATGGGGTGGACAGGTGTCTTATTGCAGTTGACCACCTCAAACAAATGCTTCTAATGTAGGATAAGAAGTGGAGTGGAGGTGGACTATTTAACAGTGGACTAACAGGTCTTTGAGGGTCAGAATTCTAGCTGATTAGACGTGTTCAAATACTTATTTAAAGCAGTAGCATACAAATAAATTGTTTTAAAAATCCTGCAATGTGATTTCCAGATTTTTTTAGATGATGTCTCTCACAATGGACATGCAGCCAAGACGAAAATGTCAGACCCCTCCATAATTTGTTAAGTGGGAAAACTTGCAAATGCACAGGGTGTTTAAATACCTCACTGTAAAGTTTAAAAATGTGTCTTTCACTTTGAGGTTTCCTTTTCTCTTTCACTCAAATGGTTTGTGCATAATTATGGTTTCTTCTGAAAAAAGTCTAGAAAAAGATGGACAAAGATACGGAAACATTCCCATTTAAATGAAATGAAACGCTCAGAAGCCTCTGAGTTTTTGCCTCACTGAGGTGATAACAGCAGATACAGCATTCCCAACACTCACGTGACAGGATTCTAAAGCTTTAATGAGAGTTCACTAAGACAGCTCAGCGAAGCATGAAAACAGGTCTGCAGTCTAATGCCTAAGACAAGCAGCAACATGCAAACAGTTTGAGACATTACAGGTAAAAGAATTATGACAAGTTATGACCATTTGGTATTGACACTAAAAATGATTACTTCTGAGTCTGTTTTCAGATGATTATTGTGATTTCAACCTTGCCTTTAAAGAGGAAATTATCATCAGCAGCTTTTACTCCATTGTTGAAACTTTCCCACAGTCTTAAATAAGTGTGAAACATTAGTTTTAACCAATTTCGTACATGTCTGGAAATGGGAAAAAGTGTTTTCTTGAATTTAAGCAGATCGTATGTGACTGCAGTCACTCCCCTCATCACCTTGACTACCTGAGAATACTATAAAAGTGGTTTGGCTCATTATATGATGTGCAGTGCTCAGCCCCGCCTACCTCCTGGTTGGCAGCACTCTTGGGTAAGTTTAGCGACGCTGTTTCCCTGAGAGTGGTCTGGGACTCAGAGTCAGTTTGTTTTCATAGCCATTAAACAGAGCACTCTGGTATCTGGAGTCATCCCTGCTTGGCGAGAACACTGCTGGGATTTCTTTCCTCCAGCCATTCAGGAGATATCGGAGCACTTATGTGCTTATGCCCTTTCATTGGCCTATTTGATAGAATAAAGTGTAATTTATTTGGCTGACAACCCACTTGCCCTGTTTAGTTTGTCTCCCTCCCATTCAGGGCCGCATGCTGGGGGCGGAGCATGTCAGGCGATGAACGTGGAAGCCTGTTTGTGTTCCCTAGTGTGGACTCCATTACGTTCACGTGTGTGCTTGTCACTAAGTGGGGTGTGCTTTGTGTTTCCTTTCTTATTTTTTTTCCTCCACTTGTGACCACCCAGCGCTCTGTCCGTAAGCCTCAGCCCAGCCAGGCCTTTTCCACTATTTTCCACCTCCCCTGTCTGGTTTTTACTATTAATTTCAAAACGGAACCATGTTTTGGCCTGCTGGGTAATATCTGTATGTCCTGGATAAAGAAAGACTCACTCCTACTTTCCCCGGCCGTCTTCCAAGAGTGTTCTCTTACTACTATCACTTGCCACTCATGTTTCACTCATTTTATGTCTCCATTCTTACTCAGCCTGAACTTTAGTTCATCAAGCAAGGTTACTGAAAAGGAAGAAAGCTGCTGCAAAGTTAAGAAATTTCCAGTAAGAGGAAGCATCAGATAAACAACCCAATTTCAGTGACATGAAGGTCCCTGTCAGTACAATGCTGTCACTTGGAGAAGAATTTTAATTCCTTAGTCAGCATGAATGAAATTACTCTAAGCTGCTCTGGGAACCCCTTTGTCCTTTGTAGTCTTGAATGGATGGCAGAGAACTTCCTCCAACCCAACGCAAAAGCTGTAATTATTCAACCTGAGGCTGAGAGAGAGTCAAAATGAACTTTGTTTGCTGCAATAAATACTTGTAGCTGTGCATGAAATCTCAGAGTAAATTTTGATGCAATGTTAGTCAATATCTTACATAACAGCAAAGACAGCTAAAAAGGCAGAATAAAAAACTTTCTCTCCATAGCACCTGCAAATGTCAGAAAGCGCTTCCTTTCATGATGGTTTTGAAATCACTATTTGGTTTATGCTTGATTTCTTTTTCTTTTTTTTTTCATTTTTGCATCACTCATTTCTTGTGTCTTCCAAACAAAGATATATATAAAAAAGCGCCCCTCTCATCCTTCCGTGGGTGGTTTCTCCTCCAAGCTCTGGTCCTCTAGAGGTCTGGGAGCTTGAGGGTCCTGCAGTATCTTAGCTGTTCCTAGCACTGTTCTTTTCTGGACTGAGAGGTCTGAGGTCTTTCCAGGTATCTGTTGTAGCCACTCCCCCGGCTTGGGGGTTACTGCCCCGAGTGGCGCTCCATGTATGCTTTCCCTGCCAGCATATTACATCCAGCAGTTATGTGCTGGATTGTTTCAGGGGCCTCTTTGCACAGCCTACACCTTGGGTCTTGTCTGGTGTGGTACATCTACATCTTGGGTCTTGTCTGGTGTGGTAGATCTACACCTTGGGTCTTGTCTGGTGTGATAGATCTACACCTTGGGTCTTGTCTGGTGTGATAGATCTACACCTTGGGTCTTGTCTGGTGTGGTAGATCTACACCTTGGGTCTTGTCTGGTGTGGTAGATCTACATCTTGGGTCTTGTCTGGTGTGGTAGATCTACACCTTGGGTCTTGTCTGGTGTGGTAGATCTGAGCCTCTATGGCTCTGGTGCTCAAGCCTTGTTCCAGAGCACCAGTCCATCTGGAGATGATGGAGGGGGAAAACAAAGTGTATTCTTATGTTGGACTATTGTTTGTATTTTTGTGGATATGTTAAACTTGTTTTGAAGTATAAGTTCAGTTTCTTGGTTACAGCGTTAAATTACTAGTAATTTACTACTTTAGTTAATAGAATGTTTTGTATTTGTGCTCCCTTCCCTATTGTGCCATTGGTCTGATCAGCCAGTATAAAATCTCCCTAATGTTTCCTGTTGGTGGGTAGGTTTTGGTTCAGTTGGTTTGAGCTTTTGTTATTGATTCTATCAGTTACATTTTTGTTAAGTTGACCCCCATTTTAATTTGGGCCCATGTTGTTTTGTGTTGAGTAAAATAAAAACCCCTGATTTGAAGCTCTTTTTTGTCCTGTGGCTCAATCTCTGCCGAGCGGACCCTGACACTGACATTAGTTTCAGTTAAGGGTGACGTAGCTGCCGTCAAACAGCCTACTGATTGGTCAAGGATCTAACCAATGAAATCGCCGTATTTATCTAGCATGGTGTCTGCCAACGAGGCTCAGAAACCGAACCAGTTCTTTTTATTCTCAATTTTGTCTCTTTGGATGAAGACATTTTCTTTTTTTTATCATTTTAATAATAATTCATACTTTCTTTCTTTCTTTTTTAGCATTAATACATTTTTATTAAGTCAGATTTGTGAATTTATAGCAGAGGATTTCCAGAAACTGTAAAATGAACTGTAAAGTTTATCTGCTGACATTAATTCAACAGCACAGCACAGATTCTTCCTGGAAGGGGCTGTTCCTCACTCATCTATGTCACAATGTGAGAATCTACTGCTTTGGGTTTGTTTTTTGTGAGGAATGAACTTTATAAGTTAAAAGTTAAAAAAAAGTTGATTTTGCATGATATGGGGCTTTATAAATGTTCCCATTATGTAAATGTTTAATGCATGTGCTATTTGAATTTTCTTGATTTTGTCTAAGCGTGGAGCATTAAGTATATGTTAGCACATGTTAGCTAAGGTGCTATAATATTCAATCACCAGATAAATGTCATTCATTGCTTCATCAAGTTTAATTGTCTGATAAAGAGGAGACTTTTACCACACCTCTCATAAGACGTTTTATGTTTACAATAACCCTGTGTGAACATACAAAGACACACAGAAAGGACAAAATGTGCTGTTGTGGTTGTGTTGGCTCTTTATAATAAAACTGCAATGTGCTGCAAACTGGTGTTCCTATGATTATAAAATGAAAAATATAATTCTAATGGAAAGCCTTAACACTGAATTTCAGAATAAGAATAATCAGTATTTGTCTGTTTAAGCCCTTCACTTCTTCAGCCTTGTTATGATTGTTTAAACTGTGTAACACCAGCACTATTAGAACATTTTTATTAAAAATGTACAAAAATCCTTCAATGTTTGTTGACTTTTGTCTGAAGTTTTGAGAACTATCATGTTGTCATTGTTTTTATAATGCAATTCTTCAATTAAGCTATTATTTTCATGACAATGACAAGCGAGTTTTCTCCGATTTGATACATTTTAGTATTTAAGTCAGGAAAAATATTTTATTTAATGTCAATTTTTAGCTTGTTATGATTTAAGTAGGACAGAGGGAATTTGATTAATATCAAAGTAATGTGGGTTTTTTAGTTTAAAAATTATCATTATATTCACAGAGCTTCCATAGTGTACATAAATTCATTGAAAAAATTACTATACCATATTTAGGTATAATGATTAATAATAAAAGAAACTAATGTCTAGGATGGACAATATTTTTTTTTTGTTCTGATAGTGAAATACATCCCTAATGATAACAGGAGTTCATAGAAATGGACCTCTGAGTTATGGGAAGAACTATTGGCACAGAAGTAAGCCTCTGCTGATATCCCATCATCCCTTTGTTTAAACTCTCCCACTAGCTTACAGCCTCTCACAACCCCAAGCTAACATTATCAGTGTAACCAAAATAGGGAACAATATGGGAGCTATGCAGCCGTACAATTTTGAGCCAGATGCTTTTGGTTACCAGTATATGCAGTGTTTACAGCGGCTTTATTTATCTTAATGATTGTCGACTTCATTCGGTTCTGAAAATGACGATGACGATGTGGTACGAAGAGCAGAACTCATAGTCTTAAGGTCATGAGCCAGGAATACTTATTCTGAGTGTTCAATAAATCTGGGTAATCCATGTGTTTGTCTTTCCTACATGCACAATCCAGTGAAACACTTGTAACATAATCAGATAATTAATTAAGTTAAAATGAAACATTAAATACAGAAGGGGTTTATACAACAATACACCCGAGGTGGCCTAAACCCCGGTCATGGAACTTGGAATATCTGTTTCCTTGGCACCCAAACAACCAAAAAACTGATGTAAAAAGAGAAAAAAGGACCAGACTTCCTGCTTCCACTTCTGCTCTTGTTCTTAAAGTTTGGTTCAGCAGCTTTTCTACAAGAAAGAGGAAGCAGCGTCAGCTGATCATCAAAATGACTCAGTGGATCATTGACTCACCACTTCCTCATCTAGGTAAGATCTACCCACCGTCTTCAACAGACCCGAGAGATGATAGATGGTCTTTCACTGTTTGACAGCCTTCCTTCCAGAAAAGACACAGTCTTCAAAGCCCAAACACTTAAATTGGCGCTTCCCAATTCTAACATGCTAATGTAACAAAAACATGAGTAAGAAAGATTTGTTTACCATTTGCGAGAACCATGTATTTATGACTCATTATTGCTTAAGAGTATAGACCAGGGAGATGTTAGAGCAGACTTCTACTACGTTAACACCAGGCATGTGATGCACATTCAAGAGCGTGCCAAACTGTCCTTCTTGAACATGATTTCAGTATGGTCTTCACACTGGAAAAACAGGGAGCAGGCATCTTCTTCTTTTTTTTTTTTTTTGCTGTAGGTCTGCCACCTACAGTTGGAAGACGCTTGGTGCAAATTGTCTAAACGAGGCAAATCTCGTGAATCTTGCTCCAGGCTTTTTCTTTCACAGCTCTGTTCCAATATTTGAAAGACTTGGTGTGATACACTGTAATTTCAACCAGGCACAAACCACAATTGTTAATTCCTCCTCCGCGATCAATTTCAAAATGGTTGGCACTTCCTTGAATTAAAAGGGGTACCATCACTAACTAGACTTAGTCCCTGATTGGTCAAAGTTCAACTAGTTTCACTTTTAACGCATGCACCAGTTTCTACTGTCATTTGTGATGTGTACATTTCCTTCAGGTGCTGCCCCCAAAGGCTCATATGACAAATGTGAAGACAGTTTTTAATGTGTCCCCTCCAGGTTACGATCGTTCACAGTTAAAACTATGGTGACCAGGGATCAAAACCCCCTTAAAGTTCTTGTTTGAATAGATCTAATTCGGGTAAGACACTCCTCTCCCTTGCACACAAATTACATGCTAAGTGAGGGGACATACAACTACCGCATCACTATGTAAGTTTGTTCACGGAAGTAGACTTCATCTTCATGGTGACATCTTTTCAGTGACATGGTTTAAACCCCACCCACTTTTTGATATGATTCTGGGTAAATGAAAAAAAAAAACATGCCCGGACTTTGCCTAGAGCTACCAGGTCTGTGTAGAGCTACCACTTTTATAACACACCTCTGAATGAACAAATATGCTTAGTTAACCTTTAATTATATGTTATTAGTCCTTTCATTCATAGCACCCAGTACAGCTATTTAAAAGTTGTCTTTCTTGTATGTCCACAGGTTCTGACTGAGAAGTTGCATATAATCCACTTCTGTGGATATTTGTGTGTTACACTGCCACTCTCTAGTCAGCAAATATCTGCAAGTGTTTTTGTCTTTAATTGAACAATCCTACATTTTTATTTTTCTGCTAACAACTTTTAACAAACATGTACCCTGTGTTGCAACATATTTGTAGAGGTTTGTAGAAAATTAACTTTACTTAAGGACTCTTCTTTTCTTGGTCATCACAGTTGCAGAAAAATGTTAGCTTTCTCTGTTTATGCTTACAATCATTTTCCACCACGGATGAGTTTAAAAGCTGAGGCTATTTCCGCTGCTTAACAATGAGCACATGTGAACATCACATTCTGACAACAGAAACGCCTTAAGTAGCCATGCATGTCTTTATACTCTGGCCACAGTTTCTGAAAGAGATATTTTTTGTCTTTCTTATCAGTTAACCATCTTTGTTCTTTGTGCATTTACTGTGCCTTTGGGCTGGACATGTCATTGCTCAAGCATTCACTTTGCCAATTGAAAGATGAAAAGTTAATGAAATGCCTTTTTTTCCAGTCAGGGTCTTTCTCCAGCCACCGGCTGCAGACAATGACACAGCTTTGTCCTCTGGGTTTCAGCTGGGATCCAGGCAGTGTGAGAGGCTTCACACTCTGTGAATGTACTTGTGTGACTGCTTTTGACAAAGAACCACACAGCATGTCAAACAAAGCTATGCAGAATGAAAGAGCTACATGCTGTAATGTAAAGACTGGTACCATCTGGATTCTTGTCCGGATATGGAGAGATGCCGTGGGAGCAGCCTTTGTTTGACTTGCAAGTACTGCAATGAAGAATGAGGTCTTTAGGGAAGATTGTACTGGAGAAAAATATAACTACATAGTTCGACAGATGCATCACTTATTTTACTATTCAGGTGCAAGTTGAACATTTTTCCTTTTTGTTTTGTTTTTACTTGTCCTGTCCAACAGCTGGGCAGACAGATGAGAGCTGAAGGCCTCTTGTGTTGGACATATATTACTTTTACAACAGGGGTTATGAATCTTCCAACAAACCAGAGGTATGTCTGAATAAACCCCTTTTGTAATCGAGGCCAGACTTCATTCATTTTAATTTTTTTTTAAATTCGTTGTGTTGGACCGGACGGAAAAGGAAAGAAGGGAAGAAGAGGGAGGGATGTTAGAAAGAGTGGGATAGGAGGGTGATCATAGGAGGGGAGTAAAACCATGAAGCATCATAAAGCAACAAGCTACTGGATGTTTATCATTATGGTAAGGTACAGATAGAATACAAATCTCAAAGGGGCGGGGCCTGTCCACACACACACTCAAATGTTATAAACACACCTGTTAGCTGCAAAAATGTCCACATGTCAACATGTACCCAAAACAGATAGTGTTCACACATGCATACTTATGCCTTCAAACCAACTAGTGTGAGATATTTCATTCATTCAATCATGCAAACTGTTAGTGCAAAGGTGAGCTAACACCTGTGCTCAGTTGAGTGTTTATGTTCTTCTAAAATGGATGATGGAATGTGAAAAGAAGGAGGGGGAGCAACCAGCCACCCCCACACCCAGACCCCCGCCACAGCAGCCGTGGCAGCCAGAATCCCCCAACGCCACGTGGCAGCAGACAGAGAACAACCGCCCCCCGGGTGCCCACGCCCGCCACCCAGGCCAGGGCCAGCAGGACTGCCACGAGGCCCCCAGAGCCAGAGTGCAGGGAGGCATGGGGGGAAAGAGAGCGCCGCCCCAGCCCAACCAGGAGAGCAGCCCCCCTGCAGCACCAGGAGGGCCCAACGCCGCGCCCCTACCGAGAGTGGTGCCCACAGCCCCAGATAAGCACCGGGCATCCCCCCACCCCAACCACAGGTAGGAATCAGGACCCCCCCAAGGGAGACCCGCTCCGCGCTCCAGGCAGCCATCCACCAGCGCCACAGACGGTCCAGAAAGGTCCAAGACAGGGGCCAGCCGCCCCCGCCCAGGAGGAGGGCACCCCAGAGAGAAGGGGGGCCCACAAGGGTTGTTGTAGACATGGCCCGACCAGGCTCGGCCACAGATGGAAATTGGCGAGGCCCAGTACCCGGCGGCAAGGACCAGAATCCACTCCGCAGGGACACAGACACCCCCTCAGCTGTGATATGATCCCCGGCTTCTGGGCTTGCCAGAAAGCTCAGGGATCCCTCTCCCTGCGCGGGGAGAGAACCGCCGGGCCCAGGAAACCGTCACCCAGGGGATACGGACGCCGTTGCCAAGGGCCCCGCACGCCCCACAAGGGATGGGTGGGAGACAGATGGTCCAAGATCCCACCTTCCTTGCAAAACGACTGTGTGCGTGTGTGTTAGTGAGGGTGTGTGTGTGTTTATGTTTGAATGTATATTTTGAGGAGTAAAGGGTGAGTGCACTAAGGGGGTGCAGTTAAAATTGACCCCCCACCCCCTCACCCTAATATGAGATTACATGAGGAAGGGGGTAAGTTGGGGACAGCTGGTAAACTGTACCCCAGTGGTCAAACAGCCGTCCCCCAGCCCCACCCCAACAACGCGCCCAGGATCCCCAGCCCCGGGGCCCCATCCCCGAGGCGCCGACGCCCCAGGCCCAGCACCACCCACCCCGGGTCGATCATTTTTCCAGCTAATACAAAGGTTTTTAATCCAACAGCTCGTATTTTAAGTCACACTACTGTAAACACAACATGTTCTCTGATAATGGAGCCTAAAGGTTCACAGCTGTCTAGGTTCATGGATGGGCAGGAGGCTGAAACACTATCCTCACCTACATGCATGAGTTAGAGCTGTGCAGTTCACATCTGTCCTGTTCTGCCTGTACGTCACAGTGCTGCAGCCTTCTGTGCTTAACTGGCCAACAAAAGCATTGAATAAGAGACTAATGAAGGTCCTGTCACAGGGGGAAAACTGAAACAGGGTCTACTTTGAACAATAATCTGCACCTCCACTCTTCCAAGAAGTTCTTCGTCTCCCACTGGAGGTTTGGACACAACTCAAGCCCAACATTCAGCACTGTAACAGCTCTGACCTCTCAAACACACACATTTCAAACCCCACTGAAAATCCCCCCACTACATAAACTCCCCCAACCTGCAGGCGTTATCCTTCTGGGAGTGATTACATTGATGTTTGTCCTTCACAATAATCCAACTAACTCTATGAACTGGTCTGAGGAAGAAACACGATGTAGTAAAGCAAGAAGGAAGGGTTTGTGTCTTTGCACCCTATCGTCCATTTTTTCAGATTGTCCTTTAGGTTTTTTTCTCTTTAAAATTTACAGAGAGGAAAACTGAACTGAAAAACTACAGAGACAGGCTGGTGCACCCTCTCCCACTCACCCTAGGGGCAATTAAATCCCGCCTGTAAGTACATGTATGTAAAGCACATACTCCTTCAAAATAGGACCCATCTCTTTATTAAAATCTCCTGCTAACATTATCTGTTCATCCATTTTTCCCATTATTCTGTTGACATCATAAAAGAAGTTAGCGTCCTCATTATAGGGAGCATAAATGTTGCAAAATATTTTCTTTATACTCTTTCACAAAGCCTGAAAACGTGCTCTGCTTTCTAACTCTTTAATGTTTTTTATTAAAGTAAATTTAATATTTCGTTTGATAAGTATAAAAAGACCATTGCGTACACTTGAATGAGATAATTGTCCTGCTCATCCCATTCTGAGTCTGGACTCTTCTCTGGGCAGGAAGTGATTCTCCTGAAGAAATGCTGTTTCTGTTTGATGTGTTTTTAGTAGACAGTATTTTAAACCTTTCGTACAGATTGATCACTTTCATAAACACCCCAAAACATGAACTTCACACATTTACCAGTCATCAATAATAATAATAATAATATTGTACTTGTCCCTAGGTAGCATGATACACCTCCAGCCCAATCTTAAATATCTAACATGAAAAACAGCAATGTAAAGTTAAATAGATAAACTAAGGCCACAACAACTGAACCTGTATTTTGAATCACTTTGCAGAGTAAAAAACCTGAACTCGAAAAAAGAAAACAAAGTAAAGAAAAAAAACTTTAATTTCAGTAATTCAGTGCCCCCCTATCTTACACGCAGTCCTGATGAAAGGTGATTTGATCCTCCCTCCTGCCCGACAGTTGGAATGAACTTCATGTGTGTCTCGCCCCCCAAGCTGTCCTCCCACTTACTTTCATCGCTGATTAATTTTTCAGTTGTGGTTTTTATCCTATCTTGACTCACAATGTTTGCTGGGTGAGCTGGTGTGTAATTTATATGACACTCCAGTAGCTTTGGCTTCACTGATATGAAGGCGTCTGCCTTCTGTCAGACAAACAGACAGACAGACAGACAGACAGACATCCTTTCCATTTAAACCGTGTCTTTCTTTAGCTGCCACAATAACTTTGTCCCTGGGTGCCTGTCTCAGGAAACAGACAAGAACAGGTCCTGGGTTGGGGGTGGGCTAGTTCAATTTAAACACGGCCACATCCCTCACCCAGCCCCTTGACCAACCAACATCACATTTCAAGAGTGTCCCTTCAGTCTTTTTTAACCCAAAAATTCTTCTTCTATTGTTTATTTCACTGTAGGTTTTAAGCTTTGTGATACAACCTGACATAACAATCTTCACATTCAGCAAAGCATTGATCAGTTTTCCCCCTAAATTGAGGCAAAATTATTTTGGGGTATGAGTAATTCACTTGGTGACAGTTGTATAACAGCAAGCCCCTTACAAGCTGCCATCTTGCTTAGTTAAAGATAATTAGCTTAACAGTCCCTACAAACCTGGTAAAAGAATGTCTAGACAGCTATTAAAAAAAAACAATCACACAACAAAAAGCAGCGCAATTTTGTACTAAAGTCTCTTTCACTGTATGGACAGAGATGTTGGGCTCCAAAGAAGTGTTATAGGTTTGTGATGCATGGTCAGTCATCCTAAATAATTCTTTACATGCATGTAAGAGGGGGGGCAATGACCACATCCCATCAGAATGTGAAAGCCACAGCAGTTGAGCTCAGAACACTTCCTGCGGATCAGCCTCTTGTCACGCACCACTGAACAGGGACGGTGGACTGCTCTGAACTGGGTTCCTGTTTTGCAAGGGAATTTCAAGCCATTTCTGTTTACTGTTCAACTCCCTACCCAGAGCAATACTCAAGAAGAGAAACAAAGAATTGAAAGTGAGACAGAGACTTGGAAATCCCGTGAGCTTTAAGACTTTCTTATAGATCAGAGAAAAACTCTATTAAGGAGAAGAAATCAGCAGACAGATGAAACTTGTGGGTACTTTATTTCATGCTTTTGGTTTTTGAGCAAGAATACATTATGTGTTCATATTTAGAATTACATGACCAAGTTTCTATATTTCAGCATGTTTTAGGTAAACTTGAAGTTATTGTGTAGAAATAAAAGTAAACAGAGAGCACTGGCCATAACAAACAGGGTCAGAGACACGATCAAAACAAGAATTTATCACTATTAACTTTATGATTATCCTGTTAAAGTTCAGTCTTTTAAACTCTCTCAAATGCAGCATGTTTAAGTCTCTGTTTTTTCCCCGGGGTTCCCCCCTCCTGGGCGGGGGCGGCGGGCCCCTGCCTTGCTCCTCCCTGGACCAACCGTGGGCCGGGTGGGTGGCTGCCTGGAGTGCGGAGCGGGTCTCCCTTGGGTGGTCCTGGCTCGTACCTGGGGTTGGGGCGGGGGGATGCCCGGAACTCCTGGGTGGTGATGGGGTGCTCGTCTGGGGCTGTGGGTCCCCTTCTCGGGTGGGGCCCTGCGTTGGGCTCTTCCGGCGCGGCGGAGGGGGCTGCTCTCCTGGTTGGGCTGGGGCGCCGCTCTCTTTCCCTCCGTGCCTCCCTGCTCTCTGGCTCTGGGGGCCTCGTGGTGGGCCTGCTGGCCCTGGCCTGGGTGGCGGTCTTGGTCGCCCGGGGGGCGGTTGTTCCCTGCCTGTTACCGTGTGGCGTTGGGGGGATTCCGGCTGCCGCCGCTGCTGGTGCGTAGGGGGTCTTGGTGTGGGGATGGCTGGGCGCTCTCCCTCCTTCTTTTCACATTGCATCATCCATTTTGGAAGAACATAAACACTCACCTGAGCACAGGTGTTAGCTCACCTTTGCACTAACAGTTTGCATGATTGAATGACTGGAATATTTCACAATAGTTGGTTTTAAGGCATAAGTGTGCGTGTGTGAACACTATCTGTTTTGTGTACATGTCGACATGTGGACATTTTTGCAGCTAGCAGGTGTGTTGATAACATTTGAGTGTGTGTGTGGACAGGCCCCGCCCTTTTTGTACTACATTTGAACCTAACCGTAATGATAAACAACCAGTAAACTTGTTGCTTTAAGCTGCTTCATGGTCTTATCCCCCTTCCCCTCCTATTATCACCCTCCTACCCCCCCCCCTCTCTCTAACATCCCTCCCTCTTCTTCCCTTCTTTCCTTTTCCGTCCGGTCCAACACCCAAGATTTTCAAACATGGTTGAAATTAATAAAGTTTGGCCTCAATTACAAAAGGGGTTTATTCAGACATACCTCTGGTTTGTCTGAATATTAATAACCCCTATTGTTAAAGTAAAATATGTCCAACACAAGAGGCCCTCAGCTCTCATCTGCCTGCCCAGCTGTTGGACAGGACAAGTAAAAAAAAAGAAAAGAAAAAAGAAAGTCTCTGTTTCAGCTGAAAGGAAATTTTTCACATGTTTTGGTCTGAATGGATGAATATGTATGTGTGAACATCAGTTGTATTATGTACATGTTGTCATATTTTGTATTTTTGCCTTTTTGGAGCCCACAGGTATGTTTGTGGCATTTGAGTGTATGTGTGGACAGGCCCCGCCCCTTCTAGATTTATATTACATCTAAATGCGACCGTAATGAGGTTTTCAGTTCTCACCTGTTTGCTCAGCTGTTGGACAGGACAAGAAAAAAAATAAAAAAGAAATCCTTAAGCATAAAATAATGGGATAGTTTAGTTAATTTATTTAAGAAAAATACAAAGAGAGGACAATAACTCCAGATGTCATGACCCGACTTCATTTTACTCTTTCATTACTTCATTTTCCTACTGACTTGTGTCTCTACCCTGAGTTATTTTGCCTTATCAGTGTTCATTTCATGAAGCTCACAGGTCTTTACCAGTCAGGTAAGAACTTTGTCACAACTAACTCATAAATGTGTTGGTGATTGCCACAGACATACAATATATTACCAATAGTATTGGCTCACCTGCCTTGACTCACATGGGAACTGAATTTCCATTCCATTCCTAACCCATAGAGTTCAATATAATGTGGGTCCACCTTTTGATGCTATTACAGTTTCAACTCCTCTGGGAAGGCTGTCCACAAGGTTGAGCGTTTCTACATGTTCCTTTCACTGGAACCAAGGGGCCAAGGCCAGAAAAATAAGCCCACACCATAATTTCTCCTCCACCAAATTTTTCACTCGGCACAGTGCAGTCCAAAATGGACTGTTGTCCTGGCAACCTCCAAACCAAAACTCGTCAATCAGATTACCAGATGGAAAAGAGTGATTAATCACTCCAGAGAAGGCTTCTCCACTAGAGTCCAGCGGCGGCGTGATTTCCACCACTGCATCAACGCTTTGCATTGCACTTGGTGATGTGTGTTTGGATTCAGCTTCTCAGCCATAGAAACCGTTCCATGAATCTCTCTGTGTGCTGGACTTGAACTAATCTGAAGGTCTGTTTGGAACTCTGTAGCAATTGACTGCAGAAAGTCGGTGACCTCTTTATGCTTCAGCATCCTCTGACCCCTCTCCATCAGTTACGTGGTCTACCACTTAGTGGCTGAGTTGCTGTTGTTCCCAAACTCTTTCATTTTTTTCTGATAGAGCTGACAGTTGACTGTGGAAGATTTAGAAGCGAGGAAAAGCATTGAGTGAATGAAAAATGGAAGTCCTACGCTTTGTAATAATTGGTGGGATATTCAACTTGTTCAAACTATATATTTCGCTGACCAATTTTGAACGCCTGTATCCATGGCAGGTACAATACTTTTTACTGCTACTTTGGTATGGTGGAGGCATGATGTAAGACGGTTACCGAGAAGACGACAGCTAAAAAGGTACACTGGGAAGTATAAATGGCATGTAGATTGTCGGGGAAACATTTGTGCAACACATTTAGCAGTTGTTTTAGTGAGACTGTATTCATTCGACCACATTTTTGTGAGTTGCTAGGTCTCAGCGTTGCTCCACGTTTGTCCGCAAAAAGTGGTTATGCAGCATATGCGTTGCATAGGGGTGCCGGCCAAAGGGGGCGCCAAACTGAAGTTGTGAAAATTATTTATAGTCCGTATTTTTTAATTTCACAGCTGTTTGTGCACATATATTTACATGATATGATCATTAACAGAAGCACATCGTAAATGATTGGGCGCCCCCGCCGCAGCCGCTCCTCCCTCCCTCGGGTCTTGTACAGAGAGCGTAATCCAATGTGCTGGAGCACGCTCTCGCTGAGCCTCGCGCGTGTCTGATTGTTTTTATTTAAATTGTGTGATCATCTGATGACAGAGCGCTTTAAATGGAAAGGCAAAAGAACAAAACAATGTGAGGCTCAAAAAAGAAGATCCAAAAGGGACAAAGATTTGGTGTTAATGAAGAAAAGCTTCTCTAAATGGTTGAGAGACAGCAGGAACGTTATAGCAGTGTTAAAAACCGGCTTGGCAACATAAAGGTGAGCTAAAATCTGTGTTCAAGTGAGTGTTTATGTTCTTCTAAAATTGATGATGGAATATAAAAAGAAGGAGGGAGAGTGTCCAGCCATCCCCACACCAAGACCCCCGCCGCAGCAGCAGCGGCAGCTAGAACCCCCCAACACCCGCACGGCAGCAGATAGAGAACAACCGCCCCCGGGCGATTAAATCCGCCACCCAGACCAGGGCCAGCAGGACCGTCTCGGGGTCCCCCAGGGCCAAAGAGCAGGGAGGCATGGGGGCACCGAGAGTGCAGCTCCAGCCCAACCAGAGGAGCAGCGCCCCCACTGCGCCGGGAGGGCCCGACACAGGGCCCCGTCCCAGACGAGCACCCCACCACCAACCAGGAGTTCTGGGCATCCCTTCCGCCCCAACCCCAGGTACGAGCCAGGATCCCCCAAGGGAGACCCGCCCCGCGCTCCAGGCAGCCACCCAGGAGCAAAGCAGGGGCCAGCCGTCCCCGCCCAGCAGGAGGGCACCCAGGAGAAGAGGGGGTCCACAAGAAGTGTTGTAAACATGGCCCGACCAGGCTTACCCACAGTTGAAGATTTGGTATGTATGTGTGTTTGAGTGTATATTTTGAGGAGTAAAGGGTGTGTGTACTAAGGGGGTGCAGTTAAAATTGGCGTGTAGGGCACTGAGAGGACATCTCCTGATTACTCACAGTGATGTCCAATGACCCTCCCCACCAAGGGGCCCTAAATGTCTACGGTGCAGTTAAAATTGGCGGGTAGGGCGCTAAGTGGACATCTGCTGCTTGCTGGCAGCAGATGTCCAAGCACCCCTGCTACCAAGGGCCCTACATGTTTAGCCTTTAGCCTGTTGCTTTTAATATCACTTTGGCTGAAAGACATTTGGAGATATTTGAAAACAATAAAGAAATCTGTTCTATTCTATCACAACACTAAGTGACAACAAAAACATAATTTACAATTAAAAATGTTTCTATTTTTACATATAGTTTCTTCTCTGTATTCTTTGAAAATCTTCCTAACACAAAGTTTCTATCAAACAGCTGTGACGATGGAGAGAAAGACGAGAAAAGAGAAAAAGAATCAGGACAGATGGAGGGAAGAAACAGGCTGGTCTGATGGTGGACGTTCAGGGCAAAGCCAGTTCAGACCAAGTCAGTCATTTTTAAATAGTATTCTTAGTTTTAAAACAAACATGCATTAGCCAGATGGTTAATTTATTTAAAACATGAAATAATTGTTGCTTGGCCGTATGATTTAGTGGAGAAGAACACAGAAGAGGTGAGGAGACAGACGTGAGGTTGGTGATGCATCTGATAGAAAAGAGAGCAGAGATGACTTCAGGGAGGAATGATTCAACTATTAAAGTCACAAAAACCTGGATCCTCACTCTGGTTTAAACTTCTGCTGAACACCTGGGCGGTATTCCAGAAAGCAGGTTATGCTAGCTCCCACGGTAAGTTTGAGGCTAAGGAAGTTGATAACCTCAGCTTTCGGTTCCAGAAATGGAGGTATGTTTCAGGGTAGGTCAAATTGCCATGGCAACTCATGCTCTGAACATAACCTGGTCTGGAGCAGGTTTAGTTGAAGGTTAGTTTGTTTTCAGAGAGGTGAAGCAGCATGGCGTGTCCATTTGAAGATGATTTAGTGGATAAAGAAGCTCAGATAATACTTTTGCCACCATGAGAGGGTGATAAGACCACATATGGATGTTGGAAAGAGAAACCTATTTACTTTGATCTAACTTACCGGTAATTATTTGCTTCAGTTAAGATAAATCATGTTTTGTTAGGTCACCTTAAAAATAGCACGTAGTTTTCAGATAATTATTTTCCTTTCATTCAAATTAATTCAATTAAGTAGATGTAACTTTGGTGCTGCTGTTTGAGTGGCACCGCAAGGGATTCTGGGATACCATTTCCTTTGCCTGTCTGGACTGATTTGGGTTTAAGTGTGGGTTTTTGACCAAATGTGTTTAGTTGTTTAACTGTCTTAGCTGTTTTACTGTGTTTTGCGGAGTTATTTTGTCCTACTATGCTCATGTCTCTGCACCATAAGTGAGAATAAAGGAGAGGATGATGAGTTTATATACCACTCCTACATTCCACCCATAATCTTAACGACGGATAATTCTTGAATGACTATGTGCACTTCGTGTAATTTTTTTTCTGTCCTTTTAATTGTTGTAAAAATGAGTATATCTGCCGGCTCAAACGTAGACATATGAGAGTTCAAGAATCATAATTAATTAAGATGGAAAAAAAAGATTAATTGAATTGAAGTAATATGGCATTTAGATAGATAAATATGTAAATATGAGTTGTACAAAAAATTACTGAGTTTTATAGATGTGAAATGAGGTTGAATAAATTTAACTCAATTACTTGTTACCAATAGAATTAATTCATTTAAGTTGGCAAAATTAGATAAGTTATATATATGCGTCACAAGGAAAATGGTAAATGGTAAATTGTCAGGGTTTGAGATAGACACAAAATTGCAGGACGCAGGATCTTCCAATGACGACTCGAATTTAATAGTCAAGTTGCTCTTAAGCCAAAAGAGTCATGTAACTAAGTGAACAGCACAAAACAATCTGGCAACAAGTGCAGGGGAGACGCAGACTATAAGCATGAGGATAGATTAAACAATTACAAACAGGTGCGCACATCAGGGAGGACAGGTGAACACACTGAGGGAAGGTCAAGACAACTGAAATGAGGACATGTGAGATACAGGAAGTAACAAAATAAAAGCTGAAACAAAACCCATTCTCACCCTGGCTCCTATACCTCACAGTACCCCCTCCTCAACGGGCGCCTCCGGGCGCACCGCCGGGCTTGTCCGGATGACGCCTATGAAAGTCCCGAATTAGAGTCTTGCACAGAATCCTGGAGGATGGTTCCCAGGACCTCTCCTCAGGCCCGTATCTCTTCCAGTCTACAAGGTACTGAAGGCCCCTTCCTCGCCGTCTGACGTCCAGCAGGCGGCGCACATCGTAGGCAGGCTGACCATCAATGATGCGAGGAGGAGGTGGTGGAGGGGATGACTGTTGCAGCCGACTCGTGACATGTGGCTTAATCTGGGAAACATGGAAAACGGGATGGACCCGCATTGTCCTTGGTAGGCGTAGTCTCACTGCCACAGGGTTAATGACCTTCAACACCTCAAAAGGTCCGATGTACTTTGGAGAGAGTTTCTTCGATTCTGTCTGGAGCTTTATGTTTGCTGTTGAAAGCAGGACGGACTGACCTGGTGAGTATGCGGGTGCAGGAGCATGATGCCTGTCAGCCAGTCTCTTGTTGGTTTCAGAAGAGCGAAGCAGGGCAGCACGAGCCTCTCTCCAGACGCGTCTGCAGCGGCGATATAGGTGCTGGACCGATGAAACCGCAACTTCTCTCTCCTGCTCCGGAAACAAGGGGGGTTGGTAGCCCAGGGAACATTCGAAAGGGGACATTCCTGAGGCTGATGAGGTCAGGGAGTTGTGGGCATATTCAACCCAGGGCAGAAAGGAGCTCCAGGAGGTCTGGTGGCGAGAACAGACGCATCGGAGGGCTACCTCTAGGTCTTGGTTCGTTCTTTCAGCCTGCCCATTAGACTGGGGATGAAAACCTGAAGAGAGGCTGGCAGTGGCACCAAAAGCAGTGCAGAAGGCCTTCCACACTCTCGATATAAACTGTGGTCCCCGATCCGAGACCATGTCCACCGGAATGCCGTGCAGCCTGAAGACGTGAGTCATGACTAGTTTTGCGGTCAATGCAGCAGACGGCAGCTTGTTTAAGGCCACAAAGTGGGCGGCCTTGGAAAAACGGTCCACCACTGTCATGACTACGGTTTTACCCATAGAGGGAGGCAGACCAGTTACAAAGTCCAATGCAATGTGGGACCATGGGCGGCTCGGAACAGATAAGGGATGGAGAAGTCCAGCAGGTGGGCGATTACTGACCTTGTTCTGAGCACAGACTATGCAGGAAGAAACAAACTCCTTGGTGTCCTGTGTCAGACTGGGCCACCAGAACCGGCGACGCAGAAATGAGATGGTTCTGCGGACCCCTGGGTGACAGGTCAGACGAGATGCGTGAGCCCACTGGAGGACCTGACTTCTTACAGTCTTAGGAACGAAAAGTCTGTCTGAAGGGCCCCCTCCAGGGTCTGGTTCCTGGGTTTGTGCAGCCTTGATGTCCCTCTCCAGCTGCCATGAGAGCGCGCCCAGAACACAGGAGGTAGGAAGTATAGTTGCGGACTGCTGGCCCACCGCGGCTGGTTCCTGTTGTCGTGAAAGGGCGTCCGGCTTGATGTTTTTGGAGCCAGGACGGTAGGACACCACAAAGTCAAAACGATTGAAAAACAATGACCACCGCGCCTGCCTGGGATTCAGCCGTTTTGCAGTCCGGATGTAGGACAGATTCTTGTGATCGGTCCAGACCACAAATGGCTGAGCCGCCCCCTCCAACCAGTGCCTCCATTCTTCTAAAGCAAGCCTAATGGCCAGCAGTTCCTTGTCCCCCACGTCATAATTAGTCTCTGCTGGAGTAAGCCGACGAGAGAAGAATGCGCAAGGATGCAGTTTGTGATCTGCACCCATCCGTTGAGACAAAACAGCCCCTACCCCACTGTCAGAAGCGTCTACCTCCACTATAAACTGGTTGGCAGGGTCGGGTTGAGCCAGGACAGGCGCAGAGGTAAAGAGCTGCTTGAGCTTCCGGAAAGCAGAGTCTGCAGCTACCGTCCATTGAAAATGTGAGGAGGTGGAGGTCAGGCCCGTAAGCGGCGCAGCTACAGAGCTGTAATTTCTAATGAATCTACGTAGAAAATTGGCAAATCCCAAAAACCGCTGGAGCTGTTTGCGGCTAGTAGGAATAGGCCAATTCACCACCGCGCTCACCTTGGCCGGATCCGGTCTCACCTCCCCACCAGCAACTACAAAGCCCAGGAATGACACACTGGGGGAGTGAAACTCGCACTTCTCTGCCTTCACATACAGCTTATTCTCCAGCAGCCGCTGGAGCACCAGACGAACATGCCGCCTATGTTCGCTGGGATCCCTGGAGAAGATAAGGATGTCATCCAAATAAACAAAAACGAAACGATGGATGAAGTCCCGTAACACATCATTAATCATCCCCTGAAATACTGCAGGGGCATTTGAAAGTCCAAAAGGCATAACTAAATACTCATAATGTCCGAGTGGAGTGCTGAATGCAGTCTTCCACTCATCACCAGCCCTGATGCGCACCAGGTAATAAGCGTTGCGCAAATCCAGCTTTGTGAAAACCCGGGCCTCCTGGAGGGCCTCAAATGCAGAATTCATAAGAGGAAGAGGATAACGGTTCTTTATGGTGATTTCATTCAGCCCACGATAGTCAATACATGGGCGGAGGGTGCCATCCTTCTTCCCAACAAAAAAAAATCCAGCACTAACAGGAGATGAAGACGGTCTAATCAGACCTGTGCTCAGAGAGTCAGCGATATACTGCTCCATGGCTTCCCTCTCCGGTCTTGACAGGCTGAAAAGCCGACTCTTAGGCAGAGCAGCACCAGGTTGCAGGTCTATGGAGCAGTCGTAGGGTCTGTGAGGAGGTAAAGAGAGTGCTCGTGATTTAGAAAAAACCTCCCCTAGGTCATTATATTCAGACGGTACTTTGGAGAGGTCATGTGAGGACGGCTGCCTAACTGGGACTGCGGGATCAGCTCCCGGAGGCCGAGCTGAACGCAAGCAGGCAGTATGGCAGTGATCGCTCCAACTGCTGATCCGGTTGGTGGGCCAGTCAATAACAGGGTTATGAGTATTAAGCCAAGGATAACCTAAAACAACCGGATTGTGAGAGGATTGGAACAGGAAAAAACGGGTGTGCTCATGATGGTTCCCAGAAATGATGAGGTGGACAGGCTCAGTGACCTGGTTAACAGTGGCCACAGCCTCACCATTAAGAGAGACGACCTGCAAAGGACGGGGTAGTGACTCAGTCTTTAAGCCTGCCTGCTTGGCCAGCTCGGCATCCATGAGGTTCTGTTCAGCACCTGAGTCTAACAAAGCCTGAACAGGAATCCCCCTACCCTCAAACATAATATGACCCTTCAGGAGACAGGAAGTAGATCTGGTGGGCATTTGGCCACCACTCGTCAGTGTGCCCACTCTCAATGACGAGCGGCGGCGTTTGGGCAATCCCTGCAGAAATGACCCCGCCGTCCACAGTAAAGGCACTCACCTGCCGTTATCCGCCGTACACGCTCTGAGGGAGACAGACGACCCCGACCCAGCTGCATAGGCTCATCCATCAGCGGAGCTGGAGTCTCTGTGGGAGCAGCAGAAGGAGGTGAGTAATGTGGGGCGTGGTCACTGGAGTGCCCCCTGGGTTGAACAGTCTCCAGCCGGCGTCCCCGCCTGCGATCCTGCAGCCTGTTGCCCTGGCGATCAGGAGCTCCAGGGATGATGGTAGATCCAAAGGAGCGAGGTGGTCCTTCATCTCCTCAGAAAGTCCCTCTAGGAAGGCGTCCGTGAGCGCCGCGGGGTTCCAATCGCTCTCCGAAGCGAGAGTCCGGAACTCAATGGCGTAATCCGCCAGTAGCCGCCTCCCCTGTCTCAGCCGCATCAGCGCCCGAGCTGCCTCACGTCCCGGCTTTGTGTGCTGGAACACAAGGGTGAAGGCCTCGAGAAAGGCTGGGAGAGATGCGCAGGTGGCTGCTCCACGTTGCCACTCCGCGGTGGCCCACGCTCCGGCTCTCCCGGTGAGGTGAGATATGATGAAAGCCACTCTGGAGCGATCCGTGGGGTAGTTCACAGCCTGCAACTCAAAGTGGAGCTCACATTGGGTGATAAACGCCCGACAGTCCCCGGAGTCGCCCGAAAACCTCTCCGGTCGGGCCAGCTGAGCCGCGGGGGCGACAGATGTCTGGACAGGAGCCAGATGCACCGAAGCAGGGGAGGGAGAATGGAGTGGAGGTGTTGATGGAGGGTGCTGGATCCGTCCCGCTAGCTGCTCGATCTGCTTACTGACTGCGGTCAGCTGTTGCTCATGGCGATCAGACATCTCCAGTAAACCTCGCCGAAGAAAGCTCAGCTGTTCCTCCTGCTGACGGATCATCCACTCCTGGCTGGGGAGTCCCGCATGTGATGTGCCTGCGTCCGCTGTGTCCATTTTTAAGGCCAGATTGTAATGTCAGGGTTTGAGGTAGACACAAAATTGCAGGACGCAGGATCTTCCAATGACAACTCGAATTTAATAGTCAAGTTGCTCTTAAGCCAAAAGAGTCATGTAACTAAGTGAACAGCACAAAACAATCTGGCAACAAGTGCAGGGGAGACGCAGACTATAAGCATGAGGATAGATTAAACAATTACAAACAGGTGCGCACATCAGGGAGGACAGGTGAACACACTGAGGGAAGGTCAAGACAACTGAAATGAGGACATGTGAGATACAGGAAGTAACAAAATAAAAGCTGAAACAAAACCCATTCTCACCCTGGCTCCTATACCTCACATAAATGGCGTATACTTGTATAGCGCCTTTCTTCCTACAAGGACAAAGCGCTTTTACAGTCACAGACCCATTCACCCAGTCACACACACATTCACTCACACATTCATACACTGGTGGCGGCTCCGCTGCCAAACACAGGCGCCCGCCCACCACCAGAGGCAAGGTGGGGTTCAGTGTCTTGCCCAAGGACACTTCGACTCATGGGCGTGCAAGGCGGGAATCGAACCTGCAATCTTACGGTCATGGGTCGACCGCCCTACCGCTGCACCACGGCCGCCCCAAAATGGAAATAAGATCAGAAACTCGTGCGTTTACTTTGTCTGTTCTTCTACTACAGGGCGCAGAAACTCTTCCTTTTGATGATGCAGCCGTATTATTTTTTTGACGGACGTATAATCTTCATACGCCGTCATTAAAAGCTCAGACTCCGCCTCACTGAAGTGTCGCCCTCTCTTTTTTTCTCCACGTGTTTCCATGGTGACTCCGTAAATCGGCGATCCATTGATAATGTCTTTATGTACATGCCGTGCACGTGCATTAACCCAGTGTTACCAAGTGGAGCGTAATTACGCCAACTCTTATCCGGTCTTTTGGAACCGACATACCCAGAGTAAGCAAGTTCAGGCAGATTTCAGCCAGAGTTCAGGCTTAAAGTCAGGGTAGTTTAAACATGCTTCCTGGAATACCCCCCTGTTCACCTATTTTGGGAAAACAAGTGCAGACATACATGACAATCAGTCCCAACAGAGAAGAATGAGGAGAGAGGTTCAGATGAAGATAATGATAGAGAGAAAGAGTGACGATCAGCTGATGATGAAGAGGGAGAAGAACAGAGAGGTACAAAGGAGAGGGCATTACTCAGAAGATTCTTCTGAATGGCCTTCAACACACAAATTTGGGGAATCATTGAGGCAAAACATGGTTGAAAATGGCTAAAAAAAATTCTGTGTCCATATCCATGATCAGATATGAAGTAATGAGATGTATACATTTAAACAATAAAGGTGTTGTGTGGATGTTTAGATAGCTTTAGTAGGGGTGGATGGGACGTTTTAATATGTGCATTTATGTCTGTGTGTGTGTGGGGGGGGTGTTACGTGGCCGCATACCCCTATGAAATTAGGTAATGGCGCCCCTGTCCATGGCTTAGGGTTGCTACCTTCCTACTATGTTTACATCCGCAATCCCTGGCTATGGTGGAATTTTTGGTCCAGTTGTTCCACCTTGAGCCACACCCTGAGCACAGAACCTATTCAGACTTAGGTCCAGGACCAGGGTCCACTTGACTGCAAATATGTTTCAGATTATTAGGGGAAATTAAATCTTGTTCACGTTAAGCAAACCAGATTGGTCCAGTCTCAATACACCCTAAACCTCCTCATATTAGACTGAGTGAAGTGGAAGAGATTTTGGGATCCACACAGCTCATCTGTCCTCTGCAGATCACACTACAGCTTAACCAAACTGTGAGTGAAATACAGCTCTCTGAAGTCCTTTTCGCAAAGTGACAATCATCATGTATGTGCTGCCCAGCTCTGTCATTAGTAACAGCACTTAGAAATGGCGTGACAAACTAATTACTGGAGCCACGGCTTGAGTCTTGACTTGGTTCTTTGTTAACATTCAGAGCATAATGGCTGATGACCAGCCCTGATGGACTAATGAACATATAGAGAGGATCTTATTGAGGCCTTTAGTTTGATGCTTGACACATTGTGGTTCCAGCATCAATGTCTAATAAAAGATCACACCTTTTTTTAGTTGATCTACTTATCTATTTGTACAGTAAGTATTGTATATGTACATGTGCTTTTTTTTACATTATGGCCAGATGAAAACTTGCCTTTGAGTAATTCTTGCTTTTTTATTAATATGTAAGCATGTGTTTGTTTGTGTGTTTTTTGAATTGCACAGCCCCTTTCAAACAAGCTATTACATTATTATTATTATGTTTCTAAAAAGCCTGTTTTTGTGCCTTTTTGGAACAATTACTGCAATGAGAATACATCTCACACTGATGCTATCGCACTGTTGTGGGAAAACTAGTGTCAAGCTCATGAGCTGTACTTCTGGGTTCTCTTTCACATCTACAACAATCTATCTTCTTGTCATGGGTCGTGTATTACATTCAAGACGTCTTGTTCATGGAAGTCTGCAGGACGAATGTCCTCCATTGTGGTAATAAGGTCACATGAATGTCTGGTCCACATTCTGCAGCAGCCCTGAGGGGCTTGTCACTGCGTGAGATTTCCCTGTGCACCCAGTTCCCAAACCTGGCTGCAGCAAAGAGGAGCTCTCATGGGAACATAATGGCAACATTGTCATGTCTTGAGCAGGATTTTTAAATCATTTTGTCATTAGAAATTCTGTCTCTGACATTTGTGTCTCCACCTTAAAAATATCTGTTAAAGTTTGAGGCCTTCTAATGGTGTAAAGAACAGCAGTCAGGTTTTGTCATGTGGAAAATGTCAGCAGCAAAGAAAATAAAGTTACAGTGGTTTGAATTGAATTTTCAACATTTTGTTTCTCCTTCAAAGAACTTGAGACAGTGATCTTGTGTTTTGGGCTCACATTACCTGGACAGGCCAGAGCACCAGGTTAGAAAATAGATCTCTGCAGCTGCTTTTGTCATCAAATGGAACTCCTGGAAACATTTTGAAATGAAGAGTTTTTAAAATGTGCTTTTTTCGTGTGTTTTTTAGAAGCCACGTCCTTAAGGGAGCTGCCAAACTGAAAAACCAGAAGAAGAAAGCTGCAGCTCTTGAGGACTGAGAACTGAAATTTACTATTATCTGCATCCCCACCTGCCAGTTCTGTGCCCCCAACTCAGTGTGAGGACTGAACTACAGAACTCGGATTTTGTCCCAAATCCATTTGAATTTCTATATGATCTGGCTCACCTGTGGGTTCAAATTAAACCCAGACCCCCATGCATGACCTGTGGCAACTGGTTAGAGGAATGAATCGGTCTTGGACAGGGGAGCGAAAAGAGGAACAGAACAAATTGTGAGGAAGAATGTGCAACTGAAACGCTGATGGTGTGTGTACCACCTCAGAGGATTGCTACAGCTAAAAAAGGGCCAGTAGATGTTTCAGCTTATGGCTGAGCGATAAAACGTGAATTAAATGCATTCGATAGAATTTGAAAAAAAGAGTCTGTCGCGACTGATTTTATTTTGAAAGGCCTGTAATGAACACTTGCCAGTTGCTAACATTTTCTCCTCTTTTGTGAGGGTTAGTCACCACATGGCTGGCCGCCAGCTCCCATCCTGGGAGCTGACAGTGATCGGGATCGCTCCAGCTCCATTGGCCCTGAGAAAGACTGCTCAGGGTGTACCTGCCTAACCAACAGTAGCCAGGAAGGGTACCGATAGATGATTTGGTGCAGATGGTTCAGACATCAATTCCAGTTAAAATTGGCAGTTTGGGCGCTGAGAGGACATCTTCTGCTTGCTGACTGTGAGCACCCCCCCCCACTACCACCACCACCACCAAGGGTCCTACATGTCTAAGGTGCAATTAAAACCAAGAGGGGAGTGGCCTGTTTTCATGTGGCAACCATGGGAAGAGGATTACTGCCAAAAAGCTCCCACCCTGAGGTGCATCGGAGGCTGACCCCCCCACCCCCCCACCCCCCATCACTCTAATAAGTGGTTGTGTGAGGAAGAGGTTAGGTCAGAGACAGCTGAAAGAATCACTTGCTGATGGGTATTAATTTCTCCTTCGTGATCATATTTTCCGGTTCCGGGTTACAACGCGGTCGCGTGGGGGCTCACGGCGGCTATACAACAGGTTTGTGAATCACAAACACAAGCTAGCTCTGATGAATCAAAAGAAGAATCTGAAGGGATCTGCTGCTTATCTGAAGACCATCTGACCAGAAGGAATGCTGAAATAGCAAAACATGGCAGGGCCACCGTACAGAAGCAGATTGAGAACACTTGGGTTAAAGGCTGCAGGATTTACGTCAAACCACTCGGTCCACCGGACCGGGCCAAGGTTCTGGTTGTGAACCTTGTATGAAAGTCATGATGGCGGCACGTACACATCGCGAGGCCTGGTGTCTCTCCAGTTTCTGCAGTTTTGCAGTAATTTTCATGCTTGTGTTGAGTCTGTTCGTGCGCAGTAGTACATCTATATCGTACACCCGACAGGAGCTTTTGGATATTGGTTTGGGCATTCCCGACAGTTTTACCAACAACCTTCGTGTTGTCGCTATTGAGATCGCCAGAACACCCGAGGCTGCGCACCCCACCCGGCCGGGCGGAAATACTCGAAGGCGGCGTCGAGACCGTAAACAAAGACGAGGATCAGAGCTAAGCTAAAGCTAACACCATTTCGGCTCTCTTTACCCAGCATTTTCCTCGCCAATGTACGATTGCTGGTGAACAAAATGGACGAGATTCGACTCTGCATTAACCAGAGCAGGAGACTTTGGAACCGCAATGTTATAGTTTTCACGGAAACCTGGCTAAACAGCAGTATACCAGACAACACAATTGCTCTATCGGAGCACCACACATACCGGGCAGAAAGAACGGCAGAAGACTCTGGTAAGACCAGAGGAGGAGGACTGTGCATTTATATTAACAAAGCCTGGTGCACGAACTCTGTTACTGTTGGAAGTCACTGCTCAGCTAACCTAGAGTTTCTCATGGTTAAGTGTAGACCATTCTTTCTGCCTCGTGAGTTTACCTCCACAATTATAACGGCGGCTTATATTCCCCCTGACGCTGATGCCAAGCTTGCTATGACAGATCTTCATACAGCCATCAGTAAACAACAGACTACTCACCCGGAGGCTGCATTTATTGTTGCAGGGGACTTTAATCACTCCAACTTAAAGTCAGTACTCCCCAAATTTCTGCCCGGCAGTGCTCTCTTCAAGCAGGGAGAGGGATCCCTGAGTTATCTGGCAAGACCAAGAGCCGGGGATCACATCACATCTGAGCCGGGGGTTGTCGATGTCTCTGTGGTGTGGGTTCTGGTCCTTGCCCTCGTGAGCCGGCCTTCTCCAAAATTTCAACTGTGGGCGAGCGATATATGTGATATTACCCCCCCCCTTCTTTAATCACCCTCCTATCCCCCTCTCTCTAACGTCCCTCTCTTATGCCCTTTTTTCTTTTCTGTCAGATCCAGACGTGTGTTAGAAGATTTATAACCCCCATTTTTAAAAGTAAAATGTGTCAAACATAAGACGCCTTCAGCTCAAAAAAAGGACTTAAAGACTATATCCAAATTCCCATCCTAATCCCTAACTGCTAAAAAACTATACACTGCAGGACTATCTAGAGCCCTGGATTTGAAAAGCAATTCGGACACCATACTTTTCTTCTTCAGGTGTTGTTCATACGGTGATTGACAAACAACAGGATGGTGCATTACCGCCACCACCTGGTCTGGAGGCTAACTACTTTTTTCTTTTTTAACGCTGATTATGATGTTACAATTTTGCAGAAGTAAAGAACTATTACATTTAAACATTTTGCTAAACCTATTTATGAATCTGCTGTGTTCTGATGAAGAAAAATGTTGCTGGTTTACAGAGAATAAGACATTTTTACAATGTTTTTGTTCAGAATAAACCAACAAGTTCCTAGTCCATGGCAATGTTTATTTTTATTTTTTCCCTGCTGAACCATTTATGGGCTTGGACGAGTAGGCATTTTTTCTTCTTGTATCTTACTGAAAATCCCTTTGAATATGAATTTTTCTGTTTTTCTGTTGGCAATAATTCAACAGTTTTTAATTACATCAAACCGAAAATGAGCTGAAATGAAGCACAGGGAGGGCAAGGAGGAGAAAGAAACGTGTCAGAAGATTTACTCTGACTGCAATTGCCAGACATGAACAAATTGTGAGTTAAACTTTAGCAATTGTCACTAATTGTGCTCAGGGTTACGCCATCTGCTGGGCAAGAGTGTAACATTCTTTTTCAACACTGGATTAAGAGTTGTATAGTCTGAACACTTATAATACTCTTGTGAGTGTTATAAGTACAGTGTTATCAGAAAAAGTGTTGTGTTGTTCTTTATTGTTAAATCAAATTAGCCTTCAACACAAAGTGTTATTTATCAGTTTATTTAGAAAAAAGAGTTACAGCACAATTGTTTTTAACAAAAATACTTTTGTATTTAAAATGTATACGAAATTTTAAAAAACCCAGCCAAAAGAAAGACCATGAGACTTTCCAGAATTCATTAATACTTTATAAAATAAAATGTAAATGTAATCAAAAGAAACATTCCATTGATTATGTTGGATTTCTTTACAAAACTAAAGTGCAACTGTGTCTCTTCTGACTTACATGAATGAGCAGATAAACATAAATATGTCAATGTTTCATGTTTATACATGGTTTTCTTGTCATTACTGTTGTAAAAAATCATTGATTAGAATTGTGGAAAATAATTACTATTGACGTGTGAGCAATCAATCCATAGTGTTAAAAAAAACCTACGACTACCGTAATTCCCGGACTACAAGCCGCTACTTTTTTCCTACGCTCATAGCCCTGCGGCTTTTTCAGTGACGCGGCTAATTTATGGATTATGTCACTTCAGGTCTTAGACACTTCAGTCATGGTTCAACAAAACGAAACACGCATGCCCGGCCGCATCCCAGAATCCTTTGGTGCCGTTAGACCCAACGTGCACGTGATCGCTGCTACAATATGATGAAGCTTTTAAGTTAAAAGCAATCGTTAAAAGCAGCGTGAAAAAATTCACCATCACCAACGGGATTGGAAAAGCCGGTCATCTGCGTGAGGGAGAGAACAGCGCATGTGGGAATAACATCAGCCTTTATTTTGCCGGGACACGACTGGAAACACAAATCCACGTGATGTTTTAACGTTTTCTGAGGACTGACCGGAATTTTGCATTGAAAAGCTCACAGCCTCCGTGTGAGCTGGAGACATGTTCTCCTGCTGCTCGATCACATAGAGCTGCGGGGCCGATGGCAGTCTGAAGGCTCCCACACGTAACAACGCATCCGCCCCTCATCCACAAAACGTACAGTATAAGTCTGATTGCTCTGCACAGACACGATTTCCTCCTCCCTGTAGCCCTGGCCAGAGGTGTCGGAGAAGATAGGAAGGCGAGCGCGCGGGGCGAGCGCGGAGCTCAGGGCGTCCGCGGAACTTCTGACGCACGCGCCGCGCTGAGGCGCTGTTATCGCGCTGAGGCGCGCGCTTTTCAGTCGCCGCTGCTTTATTTTACTTTTTTTTTTTTAACCAGCCCTGTTAGTACCATAATGCTGCCGCGACACAAGCGGAAGGAGAGCTGTTCCTTTTCACCCCTCCATGCACTGCTGCTACTTGCTCATTTTTAAACACGTACAACAGTGTGACGAGCCGGGTGTTGGCCCCGCCTTTAGCCCCTAAGACTCATGGGAAATGGGGGATCGTGGATGTAAATTTCCTCATCATAACTGAGGGATGTAATGTTGATTATGTGGTTACTGTTTGTAATTTTATGTGTGATACCTAGATTGTCAATAAGTAAAAAAACTAAAAAAAATCTAAATAAATAAATAAACCATAACTGAGGAACTTGTGAACAGAATAGAGTCCCATGCTGTTTGTGAGATGCGGTCGTAATCGCCTGCGTGAGCCTGAGGCAAAGCTGACTTCTCCCACAGTGTGGGATTGAACCTTACCTATGCTGGGAGTCAGGATGTGAATAGTCTAGTACTTAATACATGCGGCTTTTATTACGACGCGGCTTATGTATGTTTAAAAGTAGTTGAACAGGTGGAAATGAGCGAGTGCGGCTTGTAATAGGGTGCGCTTTGTAGTCCGGAATTTACGGTAATTATTATCATCATTACTATGACTATATTGGTCTGTGGTTTGTTTGTTTTTTTGGAAATTTGCAGTAAAAACAGGTCTTGTGTAGCCAGATGTCACAAAATAGCCCTCATCTGCAAAAAGGTTGGTGATCCCTGCTTTAAAGTGCACAAAGAACACATCACAAACATTTCATGAAAGGAAATGAATAACAATGAGTGAGATAAAAGAATAGGGAAAAGATAGCAAAGGAATTTATGCTTACCAAATTTTAGGGATAAGTATTCTGAAATATTTTAAAGATTGTGCCAGTAATTAAAATCTGCACAAATATAGAAATTATTGAAATAAACCAGATAATTTTTCGGTTGTCTGTTAGGGAAATTTCAAGAATTTTCCACGAATAATGCAGAAAGGCCTTATTTACAGAAAATGAATTCCAATTTTTTTGACAAGACAAAAACTTTCCAGGAACAGTGGGTCTCATTAGGCCCACAAAATAAAATGTACAACCAGTAACCCTGCACAACAATATTTGAAAGCACCGACCAATGCCTTATTATTGCAGGGCCACAATAAGGGCAGCACAAACTGTGCCACAAAAAAACAAAGAAAGAAAACACTTAAATAACAACTCTGTCTAAGCTTAAACTAAGGCAGTTATTGGATGTACTTGTCAGGTTTTTGTCTGGAAGAAAAACAAAGCTGACAACATAATCACAGAGTAAAAATATTTAAAGGATCTAAACAATATTCTGAGGTCACATTGCGGGCCCTGTTCGTGTTCTCACAGCATGTTTACACTGAGAAAATAAAGAAACTTCTGCACAGTCTCAGTCAAAGAATGTGTGTTGATTGCTATCTTGAACTTCTCATATTCACTCTGAGGAAAGAATGTTGGTGGTTTCTTTCCAGCTAAATGGTAACAGCTGTTCCAGAGTGATGTGTCTAGTGGAGGTGCAGAGCTCTGCTGCTGTTTACTCTGGCCAGAGTCTCGCTGGGGGAAGACTACAAGTGGATGCAGTCAGCCATCAGATGCCCATACTGTTCAAACATTCTTTGGTTTCCTGAAGCAAAGCAAGGATTTTTACTCTGGAAGTAATGAGAAGGACCAGTTTACGTTGGCCTATAAGGGTTCAAGCCATGATTTTACAGGTCAGCATATTCCAGACAGACCAGCTTCTCTGATGGTTGGAATAAAAAAACCAGCAGCAGAGATCCACTTTACTAGGTTTTCATGGTCAAGCCTCTGATGTTATATTGGGAACAAAAACGATTGCTAATGTGTATATAAAAACCCAGGACCTCTGCATGTGTGCACTTTAGTTTTGAAACAAGTTTGAACATAAATAAATACAACTGACTTCATGGAACAACTAGCTGCAACTCAATGATCAACTATGGACATGTGTCACTAGACTTGAATCAATTAAGTTGATGACACTACATATGTTGAGAAGATCTGAAAAATGTTTGAACCTTGAACTAACAGAAACTGGGGCACTGGATTTGAATCTCTGTGCGTTCATTGACATGACAGCAGAGCAGGGCTGTGGTCACAGGGTGGATTTTGTTTGCTCACACGGCATCAAAGTGTCTCGGAAACCACAGAGAAGCTGCCGGCTGAATGTTGAAGACTACTGGTAAAGAAGGAGGGTTTAAGGACAGGGATGCCCAGTTTAGCTTAGTCTGTTTAGTTTAGTTCTGCTATTACCCTTTGAATTGTAGGAATTCGTGTTCTTAATGATTTCATGTTTATTATACAATTACCCGCAGGAAGCCCATTAAGACGACTAATGTTGTAAGATTGGGCTACAGAAATACAATTGAATTAAACTGAATTGAAAACTATTGGGATTAGTTGTGCTGCGGGGGCTCAGGGTTGGTAAATACAGGCTAGACACAGTGGAGCTTTGGCTGTATAGTTGGCTAAGACGTAAGTGTGGACCAAGGTCAGAGGAGAAAAAATGACTTTAAAGTGGCTGAACAAAGACTCAAACTGTCATGCCCATTGTGCAGAGAAAGCAATGCTGCACGTGAAACACATTCAGTTGTTGTCTGGGGATATTGTCTGATTGTGGAAAAGGTTCTTGAAAGATTTTTTGCACAGAAGTTGGTATCAGTAGGTTTTTAATCAGGGGAGGTGGGGTCCTTCTTTAAAAAAGAGACCCAATGAACATATTCTAATTACAGGGAAACATGGATTCCTTAGCCCTCCTGGAAAACTCTGTAGTACAGTACTAACGAAGAGAGTTGGGTTGACTGGTGAACCCAAGAATAAGGAGGAACAGTTTGGAGTCAAATAAGCGGCTAAAGTATTGCGCATCAAAACAGTAAAACCGCACATCAAAACCCCAAATCTGTGAATCAAAATGCATAAATTGAGAACAAAAACCCACAATTTGCAACCAAAAGCTATAACCCAAAGCACAATCCTGTTCACATCCTCTGCAGCTGAGATTTGTTTCCCCCGCGCCTCTCAGCCTGTCCTACACAGAGAGCACAAAATACGATAGTCGGGGCGCTCCAGCGCCACACAAGGATGAAAGAGCCGGACGCAGGTTATAGCGGGGATAGAGCGGGTTAAGCAAATGAATGGAAGAAGGCGGCCCGCTGAAGAAATATTCAATATTGTACACATTCTATTATTGGTCAGAACTATCTTTTATTTAAAAAAATCTCAAATCTCTCACTCGAAAGATCATTACGAATCTGTTTTTTACATGACTCGCGCTTCGTACGGAGCCACCAGCGCCTTTGAAATGCCATGAAAAATGAACAGACTAAAATAAAATTTAAGTATTATAAAAAAACTCATTATTTTCCAAAGTCACAGGGAGCCACAACAGAAGGATGAAAGAGCCACATGTGGCTCCGGAGCCATGGGTTGCCGACCCCTGGTCTAAACTAATGACAGATCAAACGAAAAAAAGAACACAGCCCAGAATTCAATTAGATTAAATTCAAAATTACTTAACTAATCCCACTAATGCAGTTGTGTCACCTTGAACATTAACCGTTGAGGGAACTGTTTTCATAAAAAATCAATAAAATAAAAAAATTGGAAGTAAGCATATTAAAAGATATTTTTAAAATTCATGTAAAAACATCTATATAAATTGTCTCTGATCTCTGATCAGTACTTCAACTTGAAATGCAGAAATGCAGAAATGAAATTGTGCACCTGATCCCTCTTCCAGCCTTCTTAACATGTCCAATCTTAAAGCAGAAGGGCTGCAGCAGCAGAAGACCACACTGGATGCCACTCCTGTCAGCTATAAGAACAGGAAACTGAGACAGACTCAGCAAAATTGGACAATTGGATCTGAAAATTGTTGCCTGATCTGATGAGTATTGATTTCTGCTGCCACATTTAGATGGTAGGGTCCGAACTTGGCATCAACAAAATAAAAGCATGGATCCATCCTGCCTTGTGTCAGTGGTTCAGGCTGATGGTGGTGGTGTAATGTTATGGGAGATATTTTATTTGGGACCCTTAGTAACAATTGAGCATTGTTCAAACACAACAGCCTATGGTTGCTGACCATATCTGTTCCTGTTTGACCACAGTGTACCATCTTCTGATGACTACTTCAAGCAGGATAAGGCGCCATTTCCTAAGTGTATGATTCTGCATTGGTAAGCGCCTACCCAACTATAGGTTTAGTGAGGAGCAACAATGGAAGCTTCAGCCACATTGTTCTATAAAAGCAACTACAATTAGAGACTGCAAAGCCTTGTTTCATAGAACACCTTCTGCTCAGAATACTTTTTTAGTGAAAGTGTCATGGTTTGGGTTTCTTTGTATTGGCCTTTGCTTTCCGTTTTGTTTCTGTCATGTTTGAGTTCTGTTTCCTGTTTTATTGTGAAGGTTTCCTGCATGTCATGTTTTTGAGTTTTACTTCCCTGGTTCCAATCTCTCCTGATCGTTGTCACCTGTGTCTTGTCAGTCCTGTCTGTATACAAGTCTTGTCTCTGCCTTCCTCTTGTGCGGGTCCATATTGTCTCTTCCCTGCTGTCTTCTGCCATGTGTTCATGTTTTGCCCAAAGTAAGTTTAGTTTTGTAGGGGATGGGAATAGAAGCCCCATGAAGCCTCATTGGGGTTCATGTAATTGTGCAGGAAAAATGAACCACCCATTCAGGGCTTTGAAACCACAAAGAACAGCGGTATCTGGTGGCGGACTGGACGTATATCACATGCATTAACTAAGCTCCTTGTAACACCTTATTGTGAAAATAATGAAAAAACTTAAAACACAATAATGTTGTCAATGATAATAAAAAAAACATAAAACAACACAACTTTGATTTTTAGTACGATTCTACAGTCAGGACCATAAATATTTGGACAACTCTGATGACATTGAAGTGCAGACTTTCAGCTTTAATTCCATGGGTTGAACAAAAAGATTGCATAAAATGTGAAAAACTAAAGCAATTTTTAAACACAATCCCTTCATTTCATGGGCTCGTAATTAATTGGATAATTGACTTCCATGCTATTGCATGGGCAGGTGTGGGCAATTCCCTTGTTATGTCATTATGAGTTAAGCAGATAAAAGGCCTGGAGTTGATTAGAGGACTCGTGCTGCATTTGGAAGATTTTGCTGTGAACAAACAACATGTGGTCAAAGGAGCTCTCCATGCAGGTGAAAGGAGCCATCATTAAGCTGAGAAAACAGAAAAAAAACATGAAACCAGAAATTGCTACAGTATTAGGAGTGGCAAAATCAATAATCAAAAGTCAAAAACAATTTTGTATGCAATTTTGCACACAAATTTCGGACATTCTTTATTTCAGTTTATATTTGTACATTGGTATATATTGATTATTTAATATTATATATCGTTATTCCTTGCTATTCTTGCAATGAAATGGTGATCCAGATCCAGGTGAATGCAGCCCTGTCTGCGCAGATCCAGGTGAATGCAGCCCTGTCTGCGCAGATCCAGGTGAATGCAGCCAAACTGATTGGACGGCGTTTCATAATCCAGATGGACAACGACCCAAAACATACAGCCAAAGCAACTCAGGGGTTTATTAAAGCAAAGAAGTGGAATCTTCTGGAATGGCCAAGTCAGTCACCTGATCTTAACCCAATTGAGCAGCATTTCACTTGTTGAAGACTAAACTTCAGACAGAAAGGCCCACAAACAAACAGCAACTGAAAGCCGCTGCAGTAAAGGCCTGGCAGAGCATTCAGAAGGAGAAAACCAGCATCTGCTGATGTCCATGAGTTCAAGACTTCAGGCTGTCATTGCCAACAAAGGGTTTTTAACCAAACATTAGTAATGACCATTTGGTTTTCAGTTATTTCATTTGTTCAATTACTTAGGAGCCCATGAAATGAAGGGATTGTGTTTAAAATGCTTTAGTTTTTCACATTTTTATGCAATGTTTTTGTTCAACCCATGGAATAAAAGCTGAAAGTCTGCACTTCAATGTCATCTGAGCTGTTTTATTTAAAATTCACTGTGGTAATGTACAGAAACTAAATTAGAAAGAATGTGTCCCCGTCCACAGTCAGTCCTGACTGTACATTCAGACCTCCATAGGCTAATAAATGTCTTTTACGTTAATAATTTTTTATTAATTCTGTTGTCAGCAAATGCAACTATTTAAACAATAAAGCATTTAAAAAGAATATTTATTTTGTTCAGGTACAGGATGGGTTTTTGTAGTATTTCCTTTCTTTTTCAGCAGTGCATGTCTGTAAACTAAGCTCAGTCTTTTTTATATCAGTCTCAAACAACCCAATCATTGTAAAGTTACTGCACCCAGTAAACTGCTATGGAGAGCTGTGGTTAAACTTAGGGATCTCTGGCAGACATTCTTTTTCTTTTGACAATGTTTTGATCTCACTCCCACTAAGATTAAAAAGATGGGATTTGATGTTGCCCCGCCATTGCCAGTTCTGACCAGTGGGTAGAGTCTGCTGTAGAGACCATGAAACAAAAGGGGATCCACAACCTGCTGGCTCTATAGCATCAGTGCAGACAGAAAAATCAAAGTTTACACCTAGCCCACTTCTTGAAACAAACCCAAGGTACATGCAAGTAGTTTATAACCCAAAATTAACCTGAAGAGATGGGTTGTCTGATATTTTCCATTACCACAATTAAAATTCGAAAGACTTCTAAAAATCTAATAACAGTTTGTTATGAAAAGTGGAAGAATGAGCATTATGGTAATATAACCTGCATATATTACGGTGTATACATGTTAATCCATTAATTTAAATACACAGATATTCGAACAGAGATCCCCTCCAACCTTGAGGTCTGGGGTGTTATTTATATGTGTAGATCCACTTTTGTCAGGAGAACATGACCGTGTTCCGAGAGTACAGTGCTCTTAGGAACATTTGATTGATGAAAAAGACTTTCCTTTTTATCTGAGCCCACATCGCACTCCCCCTAAGAATGAAGACATTCCTATCAACCCAAAAGCATGGAGGTCATGCAGTGCAGACAGTGGGATGAAAACTGGGGTTAAGGTGAAGATTGCCAGGGGGGATGGTCATTCAGACTCATCTCACAATTATAGGAAACGGTAATGAGCAATGCCAACAATGTGTTCACTCTATTTCTTTTCTTTGTTCTCTTCTCAAGTTCATCAGAACAAACTTGACCACAGCAGCAACAACGTTTGAGCCTCTGCTGAGCAGTCATTTTAAAGGGATGGCATTCATGGAACTCTTTTAAATCACTGCCATCTGCCAGGGCTGCCTTTCTTAGGAGCTGCATAGTATTTAGGTCACCATAGAAACGTCGCAAGCAAAACTAAAATAGAGCTGTGTTTGGTGATGAGGAAATACTTTGTGGGAAAGAGGAACGTCAAAGACAGGCTCATCTGTATTCAGGCACAGGGCGAACTCCACAGATCCAGAGACCCAGAATGGCTGTTACCTGGGACTGCTTAGAATCTGTTTTATTTGAAACTTTAACAGTTCATTTGAAATGTTTACCCAGTATGGAGATTTAAAAAGCTTTGGAAGACATTCTGCATAAAAGCAGGCGTGTGCTGTTGTCACTATCATTAGGACCACGATTAGGTAAATACTATACTTTAAATGGCTGACTCATTATTTTGGGGTTTCAGGATTGATGCAAACGCTGCAACCAAAATTTAGTTCAAGTATTACCAATTATGCTAAAAGTAAAATCTACAAATTAAAAAAATGTTTACCCAAAAAATGTCGTGTCCGATAAATCTAACCATAAAGTATTTTTTCCTTAACTTGTGGCTGTTTTGTATGGCAAACAAGTAGTTTGGTTTTCTATGGAAGCAAACATTTTGAGCTGTTCTTAGATAAAATGTTTAGTAAATATGGCAGATTTTAACAGAATGTGAATCATAGTTTGAATTATTATTTTGGAAATGGGTGAATATTTTTTTTATAAAATATGCACAAGGTCTGACGGACTGAAACTGACACTCTTAACCTGTTAGAACCTGAGTCTCACCATTGGAGTCCTTTGAGCCCATAGGGTGAGGGTCATGCATTTCGGGTGGTTAGCACTCTTTCCTCATATTGAGAAGGCCCTGGTTCAAATCCCAACTGAGTTGTTTCTGTGTGGAGTTTTTATGATCTTCTCAGACATTTCAGTGTTTTCTCAGGAACTCCAACTTCCCCCCACTGTCCAAAAACATGCTCCTGAAGTGGAGAATTGTTCAATTCTCCCATAGACATGTTTATGGTTGTCTGCTTTTGTGTGGCCATGTGATGGACTGGTTTAACCATCCAGGGTGACAGGGTAGGCTCCTGCATCCCTGTGAAGATGGACATTAACTAAATGCACAAATTAACAATCTCCCGTTCCTTTGGCCCTGGGGACTACCGTAATTTCCGGATTACAGAACACACCTGATAACAAGCCGCACTCATTACATTTTCAAAGGATAAAACGTTTTGTACATGCATAAGCCATACCTGTCTATAAGTCGTATGTGCCCACATTGAAACATGTGTTGTAGAATGAGGATGTATATGTGCTGAAACCACACGGGTGTGTAAGGAAGAGGAAGGATCGCCTGCAGCGCAAGAGGGAGACTCTCACTCTCTCTTGCGCTCATGCTCCTTCCTCTTACACACACAATGAGCTGACACACACACACACACATACTCATTCTACAACACCTATGTAGTTAGTTCATTAGTTAGTAGTTAGTTGTTACAGTTATTTGTTAATAAAGACTACTGTGTTGAAGTAACCTGCAGTGAGGTTGATGGCTGGTGAGGCACAGACTCCTCTGTAGTCAGATTTACAATGAAAGACTTACATATTTCAGCATTCATCCAACAGCAGCTAACAGCTAATAAAATACACACAAGAACATATTTGTCCTCCAGAAAATATGTCTTTTAGAGATAGATAGAACACTCTTCTTGTGTATAAATTATTCATATGTACTGTAAACAAACAAAAGTATACAGATGTGTTCAGCACACATTTGACCCTCAGTAACTGTTTCTGGTGGTTTTCCAACTTCAAATTCTGGCGCTTTAATCAGTTATCAAATGTTGTCTGTGAAAATTGATTGAAAATGGTCATAAATAAAATAAATGATTTTACATAAATTTTTCCACTTACTCCCATGTTATTTATAAAAACAATCATTGAAAAACATATTTGGCCTTATTTTTGAGTCCATGTGCCAATCCTTCTCCACAAAAATCTCTATGATCTGTTGGAAAAGTCTTCCTTATTTTCCTTTAACTCATATGAGTTTCTTCCTCTCAATAGACCTTTTTCACACTTCCGCATTTTTTGACCGGAAATACGTCAATGACGTGTAAAACAACTTCCTGTTAGCATAGCGGCACATATGAAGAATGGCAGAGTCGAAGAGTTGAAGTTTCTGTTGTGTTCCAGGCTGTTCATCTTCCAACCAACAACAGCCCTACTTTTCATTTCATTATTTTCCTGTGGATCCAAACCTGAAACCCAAATGGATATAGGCGATCCGAAGAGAGGAAGGGCATAGTTTAATGTAAACACAGGTAGCACCCTCTGCTGCCGGCACTACTAACTTCACTCGGGATTGTGGTGCGGCTGCGTCGTTCGTCGCCTGAAGAGTGGTGTCGTCCCGAGTATTTTCCCTTGGAAAAACTTTACTGCTCCTTTGAGAAGGGAGTCAGTATATGACAGAACCTCAAACGTCAGTCTATGCAGCTATACTGTGAGGATAGCGACATGGTGGCTAAGCTAAGGCAGTAAATGGATCACAACTACGAACTACGCGACACACACACCTGCAGGTATGGTTGTTCATTATGTGTTTGGTTAACGTTAGTCAACTATGTGAACCCTTATTGGATAAATGCATTTCTACCTGAACAAATTAATATTTATAATAAAAGCTGTTCATGCTCTCACATATTTTAATTACATGTATTTAATTAATTTTGAGTATTTTGTCATTAACAAAAATAAATGAAATGTATTTGTAATGAAATACTTAACATACTCTTCAAAACATGATTACAGTGTTGTGTTGAAAGGTAGCATAAATATGTTAAAACTGATTTTTAATTTCTTTATCTTTCCAGGTGCTCTGGATGAGGCTTTGATTACATCCATGACTTAGAAGCCAAGTTCCTTTGCTGGAGCCAGGAGACGATGTTGTGGCGGACAAAGAGTTCCTCGTTCAAGACCTCATTACTGACATTGGATCTAAGCTCATCATTCCACCTTTTAAGCGTTCAGCTCCATCAGCAAGGAGGAAACAGAACAAACCCAGCCATTGCCCGCCTCAGAATTATGGTGGAAAGAGTGATTGATAGGATAAAGTCCTTTCACATCAGGGACTCTCTCGTGCCGCTCACACTGATGGGCAGTGTGAATCAGATCTGGATAAACTGCCGTGTTTTGGCAAATAATCAAGGACTTTTTTGTTTTGAAGAGTGAATAATGTTTGGTATATAAATAATGTATAATGTGTAAACAGTATGGAAAAATTTAGTGTTCCCACATATTCTTAAAATCTAATTAAATATAATTGTTATATTTATATTTTTCTGTTGAAATGTGACTTTGACTTCACAAAAAAATTAGATGAACAAATAAAACAATTTTGGTCAAAATTGTGCCTCATTTATTTTTTTGGTATGCGTAACATCAACTGATTAATCACAACTCAAATAACATCAAACATTTACAATAAAAAATTACATTACAGATCATCAACAGTAAGACAGAAGGCTGAACTGATTGTTAAAGACAAGATAAGTGTAATTCAAGGTATGCATTCATGTATTTGCCATAATATATATCCAAGTTCTCTTTCATTCCATCTCTGAAACCCATCCAACACAGCCATGAGAGGTTGGGGCTGCACCTGGCATAATCTGCTTCCAGATGCCATCAGATATGGATCTGGCTGTGGTCCTACACAAGAGAAACACACAAAAGTTAGACATGAGTGCATAACTACATTTAAATTTAATTCATTATATCTGCTGTAACCATAATTTGGTTAGTCATAACATTAAAAACAACTTAACTTGCTCTCACAAAGCAACAAAAAGTTAAATTAATCACCTGTATATGCCTTGTACAGTGTGGACCTCAGACCGTCCCTGCCAACTGTTTTGGGCTTTTGCACCACCAGCTCACTAACCGGTTAAGGATGGATTCCCTTAGAAGTAAAAGGCAGAAAGCAATTACAGTCTGCAGTCACTACTGGGGGTGTTTTTATAATAATTTACAGTTGTTATGGATACACATCCGTTCCTAAATCATAATGACAATTTGATGACAAACCCACCTGTGCTCTTGGTCTGTGCCATCTTTGCAAGCCTCTCGTGCAGGCCAGGGGGGGTGGAGCAGCCTACAGACCCAGCTGTGAATAATGTGCGGTCTGGAACAGGATGGCAACTATGTGATCGCAGAATCCTTTACCAGCCACACAACTGCAGGAGAAAGCTTACAGGTTGGCACTTTTTGCATCCAGTGATATCTGGAAACAATAAATTAAATAGGTTAAAATTAAGACATACTTATGTTGCTACATCAATGTAACATGAAACTATAACTGTCAGTAGCGTGACCAGATTTGAGTTTGTAAAAAGAGGACATCATATCATATCGCTGAAATTTGAACGTTTTCTTACTAGTCATATTGTAGTTGCTGTTATATCGCTTTGTAAACAATCGCCTCAGCGCGAGCGGAAATGGCGGTTAACGAGAGACCTGCCTTCAGACATGAGGCACAGCGCTTCAGAGCCTCACCTGGAGTTTCCACTCCATCTATGATTGCACAACACTCAAATTCTGCGATTTTAATATCAGAAACTGTGGAAAACGTCTTGAGTTGACTTAAAATGTGTACACAGATCAGTGGAAAATAATACTTACTTAATTTACCTTTTTCTATCTTATCACAATTATGGCAGGTGAGGCTCTGCCTCACTTGCCTCACCTGACCACACATCACTGGTGCGTAGTGATTATTACTTGTACCGGTATTCATTTGTGATGCCGGGGGATTTTGTGTTGGGGGGGGGGGGGGGACCGCGCCACTGCAACTCCTGCTGCTCCTCAAAAGTCCCACACTATCACAGCTCAATTCCAAACAGTGCCTGTGACGCGGCAGTAACACTGCAGCAATATGGTAGTAACAGCACTAACAGGGCTGGTTAAAAAAACATACCGGTAAAAGACACTGAGAGCAGCAGTAATTTATAGGCGCGCGCCTCTGCCCGATACGTGCCTCCTGTGCACTGAAACCATGGACGTCTTCCTCCTCAGCGTCAGATATTGTTCATCACACTCTCAGTCCCTCCTTCATTGTAGCTGTCAGTGTCACTCTCATCCTGAGGCAAATTCACTCCTGAGCTTGCGCTGTCCTCTGCATCCAGTGTGCGGTCAGGTGAGGAAAGTGTCATAATCGTGATAAAATAGAAAAAAGTAAATTAAGTAAATATTATTTCCCACTGATCTGTGTTAAATATACATTTTTAGTCGACTCAGCTTGTTTTCCACAGTTTCGGAGGTTAAAATCACTGAATTTGAGTGTTGTGAGATCACAGATGGAGCAGAAACTCCAGGTCTGAAGCGCTGTGCCTGCCTGACTGCAGGCCTCAATATTAACAGAGACATGCGCTGAAAACACTGCTATAGGCCTGCAGGAAAGGTTTTTTGTAGAGAAGGATCAGCGCATGGACCCAAAAAGTAAGGCCAAGCATGTTTTTTTTTAATAACATGGGAGTAAGTGGATAAAAATGTAAGTAAGAAAATTTAAATAAAATAATTTCTTTTATTTTTAAAATCATTTTCACAGACAACATTTGATAACTGATTAAAGCACCAGAATTTGAAGTTGGAAAAATACCAGAAACAGTTACTGAGGGTCAAATGTGTGCTGAACACGTCTGTGTACTTTAATTTGTTTACACCACATACGAATAATTTATACACAAGTAGAGTGTTCTATCCATCTCTAAAAGACATATTTTCTGGAGGACAAAAATGTTCTTGTGTGTATTTTATTAGCTGTTAGCTGCTGTTGGATGAATTCTGAAATATTTAGTTCTTTCATTGTAAATCTGACTCCAGAGGAGTCTGTGCCTCACCAGCCATCAACCTCACTGCATGTCAGTGGCTGCGTCATATGCATTTCTTCTTGCATTTTCCATGATAAGGGTCTGTTTGTGCTATTCATTCACAAAGCAAGAATTTATATTAAACTTGCGTCTTCCTCGACACATATACAATATTCCCCCCGACTCTTTCATTTTTTATTTTTTTACTTGTCCTGTCCAACAGCAGAGCAGACAGAGAGGAGCTAAAGGCCTCTTGTGTTGGACATGTAGACATATATAACTGTTACAACAGGGGTTCTGGATCTTCTGACACACAAGGTGTGTGTTTTTGTATAAACCTCACTTGTAATTTACCGTAGGCTAAACTCTATTTATATTTATTACATTTGTATTGTTTTCTTTTTCTTTTGTTAGACAGGATGGAAAAGAAGAAGAGGAAAGAAGGGAGGGATGTTGGAGACAGGGGGTAAGGGCACAGAAGAAAGGGGGAAAAGGGGAGTTAAAGAACACTGGAGGATGATTACAGAAGTTGTGTGTGTGTGTGGGGGGGGGGGGGTAGACTTTACTATCAGACACTCTCTGAGACAGCTGGAGTTCATTGACCAGTTTAGGAATTAACCAGTTAACAGCTTCCATCCAGCTGTGCAGAGAAATTTGGGCTTTCTCAGCACAGCTGGGTGCCGTAAAGCTCTAAGCAGATTGGAGGTGGGTTCTAAATAGCCGCGTTTCCATGGGCAAAAGTAATTGGAAAGAACGCCTGATCGGAAAGAAAATGCGTCATGTAAACACGCCGTTCGGAATACTCTGCCCCGATCAGACTCGTTCCGATCAAAATTTCTTTCCGATCGAGATAGGTGGGTTATACCGATGGTTTATCCGATCGTGGAGCATGTAAACGGTCATTCCGATCATGTGTCACTGCTGCTCTGGGTTACGTCATGCATAGACGGTGTTTCGCTGAGAGAAAGCTTTGGAGCTCATACAGGACCGACCAGCTGCTTCCAGCTCCATTCTTCCACAATAAAAAGCTCTGTCCACACGGATTAAATAAAACGATGAGCGTACAGCCGCTTCATACTATTCATGACATTAATAAAAGCATGTTTGGAAGGTCGTCTCGTATATTACCGAGCTGCTGCATAAAATAAATGTCTGAGGCAGCTGTTTGTTTACAACGGGACCTATATCTGCATCCGGGAGTTTTTAACACTTCTGCGCATGCCCAAATGATTCATTCCGACCGAAAGTGTGAGCCATGGGAACGTTTGTTCTAATCGGAAAAAGGTTTTCTGATCCCATGTGGACGGGTGAATTTTAACCCGACCATTGATCCGATCAAGATTTTCTGCCCATCTAACCGCGGCTAATGTTAAACAACTTCATGCGGCTCCACACATTACTGCAGAGCAGCTGAAGAGGTTTTTTTGGAGTTTACTTGGTCTTCCTTGCGGTTTACCCATAGGGGGTAAATGGATGAGCCCTCTGCTTTTCAAGAGAATGGCCTTTTAGAAACACACCAGTAGGAAAGAGGGAGACTGGGGAAAGCTTCACACTGAGCTGGATCCTAGCAGACTGGATGCTGCTGTAATGTTTAAATCCAGAGGTTTCTGGTGATAGGTTAAATACTTTGGGTTGGTGACAGTGTACTAAGACTCCAGATTATTGAGCTCCACGCCGTCCTCCCAGAGTGCAACCTCAAAGCCTCCCCCCACACACAAAGATGGAATTCTCTTTGTTTTTGAATAAAATATGGAACCATCTGGGGGTAGAGTCAGGGCAATTTTAGGAAGATGACAAAAGGGAGGGGTTTGTGAGAGCAGAACAGACAGGAACCGCTCAGTGTTCAATACGCTTGAAAACTAAAGGTTGGCAGAAGATTGCTCCCGGTTCTCCTCAGTTTTCACCTCTTCTCCTCTCTATAATCATTGATTGCTGAATACCATCCATTCACGCCTTTTTCTAAACCCACTTATTTCCCGTCATGCGGTTGCTGGAGCCTATGTTGGACAAGGATGAAGTACACCTAGGACAGTGCATGCATACCACCAACACATGCAATTCATTTCTAAATGTTTCCTATGTGATTAGTGGAAGTGTGAGGGAGGGGTGGTTAGGTGTCATCCAGCTCTCAGAGTCTGTGTCATGACATGGACTGGATCTGAAAAGAGAAGGTTCAAGGCTGCCCTCTTCAGATAGACGCAGTGAAAAACATTTCAATTTGCCCCTCACTTGTATTGGATGAAAGACGCGTCAGACAGAAAATCAACATTGTCTGACAAAAAGGACTTGACGTCTGTTAGTGTTCTTTGTCATTCTTCTCCATGCTGAAATGACTTAGTGTTATTATGTATGTTCCTGGTAAAAGGATGAACACGAAACTAAATGTGGCGTGTTGCTGCACTTGTATCAGTAAAACTGTATTTCGGGCATTTTTATTTATAAAGTATGGAAACAAATAACTTCTATCAAACTTCTTTGGTCCAAGCATCATCTTTCACTGATCTTCTCACCTGGCATGTAGGTGACACAGGTTCTCCTTAAAAGGTGAGATAGAAGAATCCTCCCTTTTATACATTTTCTTTTTTGAGCTGAGAAAAATGGAATTAGGTTGAAAGCAAAGGCAAAGGATGTTTCTAAGCTCAGAGACGTGATCATCTGCTCAGAAGCTGCTTCGTCCCACTTTCAGGTTCTTTTGGCTTTAACAGGCTGTTTCTCTTAGATCAAAGTTATGCATTTGAGGAGTCAAGTCACATGACTTCACCGGGTCACAGTCAAAATGCTTTGATAGCAGCTTGCCTTTTATACCCTGTGATGCTTACAATTTTCTCTTTGAGGGGGTTGGTGTGGGGGGAGGACTGATGGCACAATGGCTGGTGATGGATGATCATCAGTCTAACAACCAGAAAAAAAGGAAAATAGGAATTGATTGTGTTAAAGGAGCAGGATTTTCCTAAGGAATGCTTGAGCCTCACCCTGTGGGCTCAAAGGAGCGGTGCTGGTAGCAGGGGATTCATAGGATCAACAGGTCAAGAGTGTCAGTTACAGTCTCTCAGACCTTATGCATTTTCAAAAACACAAGTGTCCACCCCGTTCCCCTTAAAATAAGTATGCAAACACAATCTACATTAACTGGCTGAAAACACTGTTTAGCGCTGTGGTGGTCAAACCCATGGGTGTCAGTGAATTAGACCGACAGCAATTGATTTAGCTGGCACCACTTCTGTAAAAGATTACCTGTTGTACTTCTGGTGCTTTGCTCCTGAACATAATTTAGTGATCTTATTAAAACAGACAAACACAGGAGTTAGCATGAACTTAACAAAACATCTGTTTTACCAAGTACTCAGCTTTGAGTGGACTAAGGTCCGCTAACACTAATGGCGTGACTTCAGATGAAAGCATGAAACCAGAACCACTTCTGGTGTTGACTCCAGGGTCACATGTATGGAGAATGTGTGCGCTGTTTGGGTTATTAGTAAATCACTATTATTTTCTTTCCAATCAGTTCCAGTCACAGGTTATCAGATAAATAAATATTTTTGATTTATTCCTTGTATTTTGACACTGTGCAGTCTATCAGAGCTTCATTCGTCACTCTGTAATCTTTCCATCCAACATTGTGGCATGCCAAGGAATCACCCCCCACCCCTCTAGTCTTCATCTATAAAGCCCCTGAAGGCAGGCAAAGAACCAGATTTATGACAGATTATCGTCAAATATGTTCCAAACACAATTTGACACGTGTGCTGTTTCTGCAGACAGTTCCAATAAAGCTCACGACACAGACGGGACATGTTTGTAATCATCAACAGCAGCTCCTCTGTGCATGGCTCACAATTTATTAAGCCACATTTCAAAGCTCCACATGGTCTCATGGAAGGCTTCCATCACCCTGAGGTCTAACGGCTCACACGAGAACAGATGTGGCAGAAAAAAATGGGCAACACACAGTAGCTGCAGAATGGAGGCTCTGCTGGAAGCCTGAGGGGCACAGAGAAAGCTCTACAAGCAGACGGGGGACAGTGAAGCTGCTGGGCTTCATGTCACAGAGCAGGTGTGCTGTGGTCTGAGCATTCCTTACTCTACATCGGAAAAGCCTTCTATGAATGAATGAGTTTACTGAAAACACATGTAGGTGTTCCAGGCTTTATTTTCAAATTACATTAAGCTTTTTTTTTACTGTGCCTTAATTGTTTCATCTGCTGAGCGGAGTTCCGTCAGGGCTGCTTTCATCTGCAGGACACTTGAGCATGGAAAGTTGTACTTTTCTGTGAATGCCGCTTCCAAACGTTGCTTCAGGCTTTTGTCAGGAAGTTCTTTTCAGCGTTTGAAAGCTCTCTAACACAAAACCTGCTCTTTGCTTTTGTTCTGCACTTGAAAGAAGCTCAAATTGCAAAGAACCTCAAATCATTTTCTTCCTGCCATTTGTCGGGATTCTTTTATTTTTAAAAGATGCATGAAAAAGCTTAAAGGCCTCGTGTCAGTTCCCAGTAGAGCATTTTCACCACTTTGTCTGTCTATAGAATGGAACTAAATTCTCACATTCATCACTTTCCAGTTTGTTCTTTCAGGGATTAAGGCAGAGGAAGCTCCCACTCCTGTGTTTTTTCCGCCAGAAGAAGGATTCCCTGTCCCCCCCACCCCCCGACCTGCTGTTGTACTGCGATGCATTGCACTCAGTGCTCTGCAGGTCAGTCTCATGGCTGCAGTCTTCTCCATTTCTTTTAACCTTTCACCAAACTGCTGTTGGAACAAACGGCCTCATGGTAGAGCTGCTAGCTACAGAGCAGGCAGCTGGCTTGTGTCTCAGCTGATGATGGTCAGCAGAAAAGATGCCCCGCCCCTTTGCTGATGTAATATCTCCTCTTTGAAACAATGTCTGCAGCCATTCTGTGTAAAGCGTCTTCCTCTCCGATGAATAAAAAAGAACCAACCAAAGGCAAATACAGAATATTTAGGAAATGTATTCCTGTATTTAACTGTATTTCCAGATAGTGTTTGACCGAATGAATAGTCTGTTTTCTGCAGGAGCAGTGCCATAGATGGGTGTGTTTTACAGGATGTGATGTTGGACTGTTATCCACCTGGGCTCCTAGCTCAAACCCCCTTGAAGGCTGCTTTGTGACTGGCTGCTGACTGTGACCCGCTTTAAGTATCCAGACCACACCAGGAACAATACATGAACTGACTCTGGATGAGTTTTTCTACCACTCAGGGAATCTCCAGGCACACAGCTGTGACAACAGCAGGGCTCAAACACAGGGTTTAGCCAAAGGTAAACGGGACAAACGAGCTGCAGCCGAGAGGTTGAGAAAACACCCATCTCTCATCCGGTGTTTCTTTAAATGTTTCATCCTCTTTAAAATCACTTTCCCTGTTGTGAGATAAGCATCAGCTGGGTGTGATTTATCACACTGAAACTGGTAAATGACCAAAAACTCCACTGCAGCTCGTGGTGCTGGATCCTCCTGAAGTCCTGCAGGACACAGAGGGGGTGAGCCTCTCATCAATCACAAACTAAATAAAGAAATGCTCCTTATTTTACTTCTCAGGGTTCACAATATGCGTCCATTTTTTCAGAGCTTTTACTTGAAATGTTTTTTGTAAATTTCCTCAGCCACCAAATGTTCATGGTTGCCATAGGGGTGTGACAGCTAGAAAACAGAGAATGAGAGGGATTCAAAGACAAACGCATGACTGTAATTCTCCAAAGTGGGGGGGTCAACATTAGAGAGAAGTGTTCATCTGCTCAGGTTTTTTAAAGTGTTCCCAGTGGTCTTTTATGCCATTTTTAGACAAATTCAAAAAAATCTGTGTCGTTTTCTAGGACATAGTTTCTGCAGAGCGGCACGAGTTCATTTGAAATGCACCTCTAACTTTTGGACTCCTCTTCCTGTTCCCATTCCCATTGCTAAGAACTTGGAACATGGATCTTACGGCCCACTCGTTGTATTTTCTGTGACAAATACGCTCTTTCTCAAACAGCATTTGTCATCTGCTCTTAATGATTTGAATAAAGGAATACTTAGAAGATCAAGATTAAGATGAGCTTTTTTAATAAGGGCCATAATGTGTGCCACTTTGAATACTCCTTCACAGTAATTCATGGTTTCATGGTATTGTTTTCTCCTTGATTTGTTTGACTTCTTTGAGTTAACATTTGCAGACTGAACTCTGTTTGCTGATTCTTGTTCCAGGACTCACACAGCTCATCTCCAGGGGGACAGGAAGGTGGTTCATAAAGTGCCTCTTCCATCTGTCAATAAAGAACGCTTCTGTCTTTGCAACATGGGACGTGGCCTGATAGGAGTCAGAGTGCCGTGCTAGCTGGCCTAAGGATCAGCTCTACATGTTTTTGAATCCTTGGTGGAAGTGAGGTTCTGCATGGAGCCTAATCTTTTCTTCTGTTTTCTTCAAAAGGATTCGGATCCTCCTCACCCGCATCACGTGACAGCATGGAGCTGATTGAGACCAGGTGCTGCTTTGCTGCATCAGGCACACATTAGTCTGTCAATGATTCATGGAAACATTTCCACTCTGCAGGAGGACACGAACCCAGGGAATCATTCTGGACCCTGAAGAACTGGAGACGGTGATGGAGCCTCTATGGTTCCGCCTCTCAAGCTGGGTTTCCCCTTAAAACTAAGAAAGTGGCCATTTTTTCTGGACTTGGCTGCCTGCACTGTAATGAATCGTTCAGGATTTGTTCTCCTGGCTCTCCAGCTGTGAAAATATTTAGCCTGTCAAACATCTGTTGGAGGAATGTGGGGAGGGAGCAAGGGTCCACTTCCTGTTAGAAAAGCAGCATAGCGGTGCCACCCCCTCCCCTCACAAACACTCCCCACTCCTCCTAACATCAGACAGAGGTCCTGCTTCTCCTCACTGCTCTTCAGAAAAAAAACAGAGAAACGCTTCTCATCAGTAAGTCAAAAGTAACCTCTAGAATAAAACTGTTTCCGTCGTACCTGACATTATATTCCAGACAGATGACACCACTGCCCCCCACCCCCTACCCCCTGTGTGCTCAGGATTTTATTTGCAGATAAGAAATCTGCAATGAATAAACTGACAGCAAAAATATTATATAGTACTTTTTTCAAAAAATATCAACTTAATACAAATCTCTGAAGCTGAAATAATATTCTGATTCTGAGATCAGCCTGCAGTGTTTTGAGCTAAAACTAGGAACTTTAAGATTTTATTTAACAACCATATTCTAACCGGCTTCCTGTTAACAGATCTCTCCTGTTGCATGTTTAAATCTGTTTTGCATCCTACACCTGCAGTGAAGGATGCAAAACAGATTTATTTTTGCATATCTTTGCATTACTTAAATCCAAATGTTTCTGAAAAGGTTACCTACAGTAATTCAGCAGACATTTTTCATACATGCATGACCTCGATAGGGATAGGTTAAGAATATGGATGGATGGATTTTTATACATTATTATTTACTCAAGAAGAAATAGTTCAAACATGCCAACGGACTACGTTTAATACAATTCTTTTTTATTTATTACAAATATTACAACAATAGTTGTCTAAATGTACTCTATACCAGTAATTGTATAAGAACATGAAATCAGTCATAAAATAAAATGAACGGCAGGCAACTCGAGCTGTGTGTTTACCTGGTTACTCCTCTCTGCGGGCGGTTCAGTCTAATCAACTGACCCGTTCAGTCCTACTTAAGTCCAGGCGTGGTCCAATGCTCTTCATCCATTTCCGCGAGCTCTGCGTTCATCACCCCACCCTCCTCCCCGGCTTCCACCTGTGAGCTCCGTTAAGGGTAGTTTAATACCCAAAGTTTTCTATGGAGATCTTTGTTTTATGTATCTGAACGGAGCCTTATGCCAAACTAAAAAAAATATGGAACAAATCTTCTTTACTGCATGAGTTGTCTGAGTGAAATAGGCATTTGCTAAACTAGACTAAACAGACTAAACTAAAATGGGCATTCTTTTTCTTCTTCAAAAATGTCATTTATTGTTTGTCAAAGTTTGAAATCAGAGGTTTATGTCCTTTCTGTGAGTGCAGGGCAGCAGAGCTTATCACTCACGCAGAGGTTATCCTCCTGGAGCCCCCGGCCTCATCACTGACCTGATATTCTTTTGTTGCGTGACCTATGAGGTCAGGAAACAGATGGAAGGGCCCGGGTTATCACCTTGCTGTTGTGTGACTGGACAGTGCTGGACTCTGATTACTGACCACAGCTGCACAAGGTTCCCATTATTATGTGGGGATCTTCCTGCCCACTGCTGAGCTGTTAGAGCTGCAGAAGCTGCCACAAACAGCACCTCTGGAAAGACATGGTCCAAGGAGAAGACTGTGGGGTTGGGGTTGCCCTCCCTGTCATTTATCCTGGAGGAGAACCACGGCAGGCCAAAAATCCTAGATTTCTGCATTCCACCTTTTAACTTGATGTTAAGCCTCAAGATTGTTCTTTCATCTGGTTTAGCAGTAAATCTGAGCCCACTGTTAAGTCCTCTCATGATCAAGATTTTAATGAGATTTAATATTAATTATTAATCAGCACTGCTTGTAAAGCACAAAAACAGGTCAAATCTTTAGACGTCAGAGTCAGATCCACCTTTTGAGCACCTTTGTGCAGATTTCTCCTGTCCGCGCTTCCTGTTCAGTGAACACATTATATAATCAGAAAAACCATATAAGACATCAAAACAGAGATTGAGACCAACATAATAAAAAAGCAGCTAGGCAGCGCGATAGTGTGTGACCTCTCTCATAGCCGGTGGCAGTTGGCTCCAGAATTTAGGAGCCAGCACAGCGAACCCACAATCCCCCCGGAACTTACATTTGGTTCTCGGAACCAGTAACACACCAGTGTGCAGAGCGAAAAGACTTTAATGTTTTAAAAGCAGACTAGAGAGGTAAGAAGGTGCAGTACCTGCCAATTACATAAAAAAACTAGAATTTTTATGAAAATCAAGTTTTGCACAGGCATGTCTAAGGAGATATGTAAAGGGGGGGTGTCAGTGGTGCAGACAGTAGTAAATATGCTTGTTTACAGAACTAAAATTCATAATCGAAATACATAATATTACCTAAATTTATCTGTGAAGACACATAATCTACCAGGATGGGTCAATAGCAGAAAAACTATCTTTAAGACGTCAGCTGGTCTTCATTATTTTTAGACAAAAAAAGACTTTTGAAAAGCTTTTTCTGCCTGACTTTCTTAGACAAAGGTTAGAAACATCTAATCACCTGTTTTACATGTTTGTACACAGTGGAAAAAAACAGGTTAAGAAAGTGCATTAAACCAAATGCCCAGAGCTCAGTGTGGAAGCTGCTGCCAAACTGCACTAATTCCTAACTTGACACCTTATTGGGATGTTGGTGGAGAGGAGGATATTTGCAATGCACCTTGGGAGTTTGGGTACTCTGCAGTGGGCCCTCCCTTCTTGGTTGATCAGCTTTGCAGCATTAGACATGAAGGGTCCTTTGTTGGGAGGGGGCTTGGACATCACAACAAACAGGAGGTGTTGCCACAGTGTTCCACCAACCAATTTCAACTGCACCTTTTACACACACTCTCCACATGAACACATTATACATAAACACACAATACATAAGGAGGTTGGTGGTTACTGATCTTCTGTTCCCTTCCTACTCCATCCCTTGAGGGGGAGCCAGCCACTCAGCTATGATGGTTTTGTGTCCTTGGGCCAATCTCATCAGAGCCTGGGGTGTCTGTGTCCCTGGGATGCTGGTTCTGTTCCAAGCCTACCTATGTTTTCCAAAATTAAGGAAGCTTATTCGGTCCATGGTTACCGTTCTTGTCAGAGACGCACATCTCTGGCTTGCACCTTCCAACTGAGTAGGATGGATCTGTCCTGTCTTTGCTCTCTGCTCTCCACAGGGCGGGCAGGTGGTTGTCTTGACCGTGATGCTTGTGGTTTTTTTTTGTGGGGGGGATAGTTCCTTTCCCAGATCAGGGAGATACTCAGGACATCTGGGTCGTGGTTGGGGCATTCTCAGGCGAGTAGGGCCTTGTGCTGGACCACATGCACAGAGGGGGGACTGTTCTCTGGCTAGACTGGGGCTCTGCTCAGCCCGTCCGTGCACAGGAGGCAGGGCAGGCTCCAAACAGAGGGAGGCAGCCAGAATCTGAACAATCAGACCACCTCACAGCTCTTCAGTATGAGTCATATTGCATAAAACAGATCTCAACATGAGGATTGTCAGACAGATAGAGTTCTGTTTGTGCATTCTGACCACAGCAGCAGAGTAACTGTCTCTATCTGACAGGATGTCTAAACTGATGGCAGAGTGATCATTTACTCCATGATGTTTGATGCTCCCCACTAGCATGTAGATTATGATGGAGTGGTATTGAAGGATGCATTTGTCTAAACATGACTGCACCTGAAAACCCAGCAGCCACTCAGATCACCCACTTGGTGTGGAGTCAGTCAGTGGAGGAACACACCAGGATTGACTGATCCCACCCAGTAGAACAATAAGAAGTTGTATGTCTTTCCAATTTCATTCCAAACCTAAGTTGAGTTATCTTGACAAGGAGAAAAACTACTGAAATTTTTAATAATTATAATTCAGAAACAGCCAGAACTCTGAAGTCAGGGAGACAGCCAGCTGTCTATTTTCTTAATAGCAGAGCCGTCCGTGACCGACAGGAGACAAATTGTTGAAACAAAAAGAAAACATCAATCATGCTGGGAGTTTGTGAGAACAGATACTGTATTTGGCTCACTCTGTGGACAACCCTGCCTCCTAGAGGATCAGCTGCCAAGCTGCAGCAGCCGTAGGTAAACTCGCTTTCAGAACTCAGAAGTTTTCTGATTAAAACCCTTGTGCTATCCTGTGGGGTCCAGATGACCCCCCCTTACTTTGACGTGTTCTCCCTACCATGACAAAGGTGGATAAAGGTGGAAAGATTTCATGTAATCCAGGGACACCAGTGAAGATCACAAACCATTGAAGACAAAAGGTTCAGAGTACTGTCTAGTGGGTCTAGATGACCCAACTCCCAATGGTAAAGTGCCTAGGATAGCACAAGGGTTACGTGCAGATCCAGAGTAGAAAAGCATCAATAGTAACCTGTTTAACCATGGTCTCAGTTCACAGCCTTTAGGTTTTGACAGAACAGTTAATTTTGGAGAACTAACTGTAAAAAAAAATTGAAGTTTACATTACAGCTGTACAGTAGAACTCATTAATAATGACATCATCTTGGGGAATTGGAGTCACAATTTTTTGGTGATAGTTATGGCATTTAATACAAAGGTGAAATACTGGACAGAGGATGTTCAAGATGGGTCTCAGTAACTCAGACATTTGTCAGCACTGTGACAGTAATCTACCCGACAATTACATGCATGCACTGTGGTTCTGCACACCTGTTCAGGCTCTCTGGCAGGAGGTATGTGCCGATCTATCAGTCTGGCTTAAGGTTTCAATCACAGCTTCACCGTCACTTTGTGTGCTTGAGTGCCATCGATATAGAAGGAGGATTAGTATGTATCATTTTCATAACTTTTAGTTATTTTACTCAACTGGAAAAACAAGTAAAATATGAATGTAAGTCAATACAGAAATCTGCTGTTTGATCATATCAGCTTGGAAAAAAGTCAGCCCAAAGCTTCAATAATTTTGAAAGAATTCAGTCTCTCTGGTCTCCCATAGTTAACTTGATGACTTGGGGGGGGGGGTCCTGCCCATCTGTGACTGGGGCAGGGATCACTCCTTCTCTGTCCCTGGAACGTGGTGAGCGAACCCTCTTGTTGCCTTGGGCGACACCTGCCATGGCTGCGGGATCTGGGGGAAGTGGGTGGGTTGGCTGGATGGCCCTGTCCTGGGGGAATGTATGTAGGAGGGTGGTGTCCACTATTGGTACGGGACCTTGGAGGTTTGGCGGGTTGGGGTTTCATCTGAGGGAATCTGGAACTTGCCCCTGGGACCAGCCCTTTCTTGGCTCCTCCCTCTCCCTCCTAGGCCTGGGTGAAAAATCGATTGAATGAATTAATTCTATTTTTTGTTCCGGCGATTTCAAAAATAACTTAATTGAGTTTTTGTATAATGGTGCATTTTTGGCTCCCCAGGGCTTCCGTAGAGTTAGTTTTACACAGCGGTATGGCAAGCGACAAACAACAACATCATAGCACACACAAAACAGCAAGCGACAACATGGCTACCGGTGAGAGTGGGAAGTTTGTTCCCAAGAAAGGAATTAAATCATCTGTTTGGAACTGGTATGGGTTTACTGCCACAGATGTGGAGGAAGAGACCCCCCCCCCCCACGCTGCAACATTTGCCTAAAGCCCATCACAGTCAAAGGCTCTCACTCGCTCTAGCATGGCAGGCGCTTAGTCACACACGCAGCGTCCTGACACACACATACATATACTCATTCAACAAAGCCTATATAGCTAGCTCATTGGTTAGATAGTTAGTTGTTACTGTTATATTTTAATAAAGAATACTATGTTGTTATCATGACTTGTACCGGTATTCATTTGCGACCCGAGCAGCGGAGGATTTTTTGTAGGGTGGCGGGGCGGGGGGGAGTGTTGCCCGCGACTCCTGCTTCATCATCTTCTCCGTGGAGAAGACGGTGTTTCTTAATTTAATTAAAACCTTAGAGCCCAGATATGAGCTGTATTGTTAATCCTTTAGAAAATGGTACTACTCTCAAGGTGAATGTTTGTGTCCTTTTAGTCTAGACTACAAAGTGTGACTTAAAACAAAGATGGGACTTTAAGTAAGTAAGTAACCTTTTAATTTTGGACAAGTGAAAACAAGTGTAGAATAACAAAATAAGACAAAAATGAGGTAAAACAAGAAATTTATATAAAACAAAATTATATAAACAACACAAGTCCAAAAGGGAATGAGAAGAAGAAAAATATTAAACTTAAACTTGTTCATTTATTCATGATTCATCCCAGAAATGGGGGTGACATTTGTCTTGTGTTTGATAAAATAAAAGCAAAATTTGCTTCAAGTTGTCTGCCGTTTGTACTTATTGCTTTCCTTAAGTCGGGGGGGGGGGGGGGGGGGGCAGGGAAAAATCAGAAATCGAAAATCAGAGATCTTATTTTTAGGCCATATCGCCCAGCCCTAGCCCCTCCCCTCTCGGTTTTCATTGCACGTTAAACATGTTGTTGAGGGTGTCTTCAGACACCCTCAACAACATGTTTAAACCCTCATGCAGACGCAACTTCAACCATTGAATCAGGATGCTGCATTATGTTTGCTTTGCTCCATTTAAAAACAGAGCCGCATGTTGAGCATATTTGAGAACAGCTTTTTGTGTTGCTCAGAAAAAGATTTTAACAGTTTCATTTTTGGGGATCACAAAGCAGAGTTAGCTATGACTGAGTGTGCACTAAACAAGCCAGAGCCCGCTGGCCCTGAAACCCAGCAGTCTGCTCTGTCAGGTAATTTCAGCTTCCCATGACAGCCCTCTGTGAGAGCAGAGTTTTCCCAGCAAGTCAGTGGTCTCATCCACATTTTTTAACTGACTCTCACGCCCTCGTCCCACTTCCATCTGCTTCTGATCAGCACTCAGCGCCAAGACAAAGATTCGCTTAGCCCTGCAGAGGCAGTCGCTTTACAACCAAGCTGCTTTCCACAACAAGAATTCAACAGCATATTCTCATGTTTCTCAATATTCTGCTGAGTTATGGTGAATTATAGCTCTGATGCTAATGCCATTGGATTGTTTGTGGATGTAGGTCCAGACTAAAACATGCTCAATGCAAATTTTTTTACTTTTGATTGTTTTTCATAAACTGTCATGTGGAAATATTCAGAGGAAATATACTTTTATTCTGAAGGAATCATTTCACTCATCCCAGCAAAAAGCCTATTTTTTCTCATGACAGAGTTAAAGGCAACATTTATTGTACAGCTGTTATGGATAACAAATACAATTCAAAACCTAAAATGTCGCTGAAATTGCCTTGTGGAGGTCCTTCCTGTCTGGCAGAACAGAAGCTCAGTCTTTAGCTCCGTCCATTTATTTTGATTCGTGGTTTTCCACTTTCTTTGTTGATTCATCTCACCTGGATCAGCTTGGGTTTTTCCCACCTCTTCTCTTGAGCATTGCCAGTGTATAAGAGTTTTCATTTCATGGTTCTGCCTGCTGTATCCAATATGAAGATGTGAACCTTTTTCTGATGCTTCTGATGTGGATTACCTTTTCTAGATTAGCCCTTTGGACTTCCTCTGAATGGTCTAACCTGTTTCTGTTGCCGGATTATACCTGATGGATTTGAGATTCAGCAGAGCCAATTACATTTTTCAGGCATAAATTCATCTTCTGCGCTCCCTAAAAAGACCGCAGCGACTTTGTTCAACCATTTAGTAAGTGCTCGCACAACATTTCCTGGAGATACAGGAGGTAAGACACAACAACATTTTAGATCTGTTTTTTATTGTCTTGGTTAAATATTGTTGATTTCCTGCATTCAGTTAGTCCCTCCAATGGTTGTATCTTCTGGACCAATATTGTGAGAGGACATGAAACATGTGGATCATTCAAGTGGTCCACAATTAGTGGGTCCAGTGCAGGTAAACAGTTCTGTTGTTGAATTCAGTTTTTGTCTTTTGTTAATTGGGTTCTTTTGTTTTCTGCTATTGTCATCTGGAGTCAAGTTCACCTTTTTAGGATAAATGTTGCCAATGCACTCCTGGGAAAAGTATTAGCACCTTCTATATGTGGACCATTGAGTGACTCATTCAAGCTGAAGGTCGAAGTTTGTGTGAAATGTGTAAGGAGACACCACAGGCAGAGGGCCGGGCCGTTCTCTGTGACCCCGACACAGACTGCTGTGGACATTTTTTGCTCCTCTGAATGAAGACAAAGTCTTCTTGAACTCCCTGCTATGGTTTTCGTGTTTGTGGTAACATTTGAAGCTACAACATTAATGCCAAATCTGCTGGAAAATTCTCACCTGAGACAGTATCATTAAATGTTGATTCAATCAAATTTAAAAAAAAGGAATCTATTTTTTGTTTCAATGTCCAACCTTGACTGAGTTTCTGTCAGAATAGCTTGTCATCAACAAACTATCCTTTAAGGGCAGATCTTAATAAGGGAGCTCAGTGCTGGCTTCAGTTGGCACAGTGTGGCTGTGTGTCTCTTTTACCTTAGCTGCTGAAGGTTTAACTGATTTTAACCCTTGAGGTCATCAAAGGGACCACCCACAGGCCCTCCGAGCTGCTTCTCCTCAATCTGAATCTCAGAGTGTCACAAGAGTTCTCTGGTGTTAATTGTGTGCATGAAAATCAATTATCCAACAGTTTAAGGCAACGTTTCAGATGCATTCAGATTTTTCTGTTTTTTGCGGATGATTGCAGGGGCTAGTCACCATCAGGGAGCAGCAGCGTTGTAGACTGAATGGGGGAGTTTTGGTGGGAAGCTGCTATTGAGTTGACCACTGCAAGTGTTGGGCTCCAAATCTAAAGTGGGCAGCTTCAGGAAGCCAGCGCAGAGATCGGATCAGTGCTATTACATTTATCCTTTTTTCTTGAAATGTGGCATGAAGCACCATGCCACATATCTGTAGAAGCTTGATTCCACAGGGTAGTTAGAAGGTGTTCACTTTATTGTGTCCTGGCCAATAGACTATTTTTGGAAAGACAGCTGGGCAGAGTCAACATAGTCATGTCATATAAGACTTCATTGTATCAGTTCACAATCCTATGGGTGATGTCAGAGATCATCAATCTTTTCAAAATAGGTCTATAGTCACTTTAGGAAATGGGAATTCCTGGGATAAATGGTTAAATTGCTAAACCTGAGGATGTCAGACGATGGATGTGTTTTGTGTAACCATGGGGACACAGGGGATTTTAAAAACTAATGTATTGAAAGAACCAGCAAAACCGCTAAGGTAACATCCAGGAAAGTCTTATTTGGATACGATTTTTGGTTCCTGTCTTGTCCAACTCTAGGCTGTCAGTTTGGTTCTTGCCTCTGCACTAAAATCCTTCTCCATGGACTTCACCTGTGTCACTTAGTTGATAATCATTTGGTCACAGGTAGTTGCCAGATAGTTGTATGTTTAGCCTTCATAGCCAGAGTTCTCAGGGTAATGTCTGCATGATCTTTTTTGTTGTTTCTTTTTATGGTTCCTTCCTGAATTTATCTAATCAGTGATTGCTTATAAGATAATAAGCCACAGACGGATCAATGAGATCAATAATGTGTTGAGCATGACGCTTTGTGGGACCTAACTCCAAACTGAACAAGAGGATTGTTGATGATCTCAGCTCAAAAGAACCAGCAGTACCATGCCACCAGGAGGAGCCGTTATCCCTTGCTTTGCACACTCACCTGAAGCAACAGATGACAGATCCCATCTGAAGAGGCAGACACTGGGAAGGGCTTAAGAATTTGTCTTCAGTTTTTGGCTGATCTTGTTTTATTTAGCGAGTTAAAACAAACAGAGTCAAGGATGGATCACAAAGTTTGGAGTTTTATTGGAGTTTTTTCCTCACTTTCTTTTTTTTTTTAGTGAAAGTGAGAGTTGGAAAAGTGATGTCAGTGGTTTGATAACAAAAGTCACAACTCACAACTGTTTTACAACTCCCAGATGACTCCCAGAGGCAGAGCTTCAACCACTCAATGGCCACATTGGGAAATGATTGAGAAAAATCATGTATGACCATTCAACAAGACTAAGTTGAACTAATTATGTGATCCAAGTTCCATTTCATAACCTCTCAAAAGCACAACTTTAACCCTTGTGCTATCTTAGATGACCCCAACCTTATATTGACGTGTTCTCCCTACCATGACAAAGGTGGAAAGATTTCATGTAATCCATGGACACCAGTGAAGATCACAAATCATTGAAGAAAAAAGGTTCAGAGCGCTGTCTAGTGGGTCTAGATGACCCAGCTCCCAACGTTAAAGTGCCTAGTATAGCACAAGGGTTACGCAAACAAGCTCTAATGGGAAACGAGAAAACTCAAATGCACAAGGAGAACATGTCCAGTAAACTCCACACAGAAAGGTCACAGATTAGAACCAGGGCCTTCTCACTGTAAGGCCAGAGCGCCAACCACCGTGTACCTCCATTCATAGAACCACAGTCCTAAATTTTGTTTAATTTTATCCTGTTTTATCCTGCACCACATGCATCAAGCACTGGATGACAGGATAAATATTGCTGCAGACCCAATGACGTGACAGATCACTGGAAAGATAGTCTACATTTTAGAATGTTGCATGACATGTCCAGAGGCCCTCTTATGCATCCAAGCCAAGGAGGTTGTCAAATCCATTGTGGACTGACACCAGACTATCAGGCAGTAGTCAGTCCTACAATGAATAAGCCTTATCTGTGATGTCTGCCACAGACTGTGCAAGGCACTGTTTTGAAATGGGCTGACTATTGCGTGAACCAGTAGATCACACAAACACGCCATCAGGATTTCACATTGCTTTAGCTCGGATGATGTTGTGCCAGCGAGTGGATGGTTCAAAGCAATTTAGCCAAGACTACTGCAGGGAATTTTATTGACCTTGCTTTTGCTCACTCTCATGATGTGCCTCTGCTTACCTGTGACGCCAGAGTGGCAGTCACCGCCCTTGACGGAAGGCCCCTGGGGTCAGGCCTGATCCGGTTCCTGACTCAGCAGTTATCTCAGCAGATTACCATCGTGAGTTCCTCCGCCTCTTCGTTATCGAGTTCTCTCGTTTTCCCATCATCCTGGGTCTGCGTTGGCTGGGGAGGCACCATCCCACTATAAATTGGTCAGAGCACAGACTCAAGTTCATCTCCGCTAATTGCTGACAACACTACCTTAAGACCACAGGAAGGTCTGAGAACTGTGCTCCATTGAGGCCTTTTGCAGCCACCACCCTCTAAGACAGGGGTCGGCAACCTTTTTTACTCAAAGAGCCATTTGGGACCGCCCCTAATAAAAAAGAAAACACCCGGAGCCACAACCCGTTTTGACATCATTATATATATTATGCATGTATATATTATTCAAAGGTGCTCATTACGTCCATCGCATCGACCGGTCGATCTTCAATGACATGAGTGTAGATCGCGGGCCAGAAAAGATTTAAAAAAAAAAAAAAAAGTATTTCTTTAAAATCCACCAGCCAATCAAAATCCTCACTGAGAAGTACGGGACTTGATTGACATGTAGATTGGCCAATCGGACATCGTCTGAAGCATACGTCGCTGCAAATGCACATTATGTTCTTTAAAGGATGATACCGCGGCCGCGTTGGGAGGAGCTACTGGTTCTGGTCTGATCGCTGCATGGAGCGATGTGTTTATCAATGCATGGTAGACACTGAGAATGTGGAGAGATCAGGTTTATTATTTTGAAGAGATCTACTTGGTAATCATGTTTCCATGTTTGAGTTCATAAATCCCAGAGTCTCTGCTTCAACTCCCGGAGTGAAAGCTGCGTCTGAATCTGACGCCCGTGTTTGCATCTCTCTGACAGAGTTTGAAGCCAAAGCCCCTCCTCCGCCTCTCCACCTGCTTTTCCTCTCTACCTGTTCACATCCTCTGCAGCTGAGATTTATTTCCCCCGCGCTCCCGATGTGTCCGACACAGAGAGCGCAAAATACGATAGTCAGGGCGCTCCAGCGCCGCACAAGGATGAAAGAGCCGGACGCAGGTTATAGCGGGGATAGAGCGGGTTAAGCAGATGAATGAAAGAAGGCGGCCCGCTAAAAAAATATTCAATAGTGTACACATGTTATTATTATTCTGAACTATCTTTTATTTAGAAAAATCTTTTATTTTATCAGTCCAGTATGAAAAAAAAACATCAACAAAAGCTGTGTTGGGCGGTTTTTGGCTGGGTCTGGCCAAAAAAAGATGACTTTTCGGCTGAAAAACTGTGACTATCTGGCAACGCTGGCGAGAACTCTCAGTCTGTCATCAGTCTCAGCCCCACGGCATGTCAAGTTCCCGGCAGAAGATCGGAGTGTTTATTGAAGCCGCCCCGCCTGTCTCCTCCTGCTATCAGCTCTGCAGGTCTCGCCCGATAAATACGAGCTCATTACGAAGCTGTTTTTTTACGTGGCTCGCGCTTCTACGGAGCCATCAGCGCCTTTGAAATGCCATGAAAAATGAACAAACTAAAATAAAATTTAATTATTATAAAATCCTCATTATTTTCCAAAGTCACAGGGAGCCACAACAGATGGATGAAGGAGCCACACTTGGCTCAGGAGCCATGGGTTGCCGACCCCTGCTCTAAGAAATGACAGGAGAGGTGGAGGGGTTGCCGGTTCAATACGAGGCCTTCAACAAGTGGCGTGCTTCACAGCTCCCTCCAGACTGGTCCTACGACTGGGTCATCGATCTCCAGCATGGAACCAGGACAGATGGACGTTCACTTGCACACAGTCACAACTTACTTAAGCCTGCACTTTGTCTCAAGTGCAAAATATTGTTTGTGCCACTCTGCCTGCATTACCAAGCATTACATTGGGACCTGATCTTCGGATTTCCTGACCCTGTTTTGTGTCTGACTCTGTTTGCCTGTTCCCTGCACCCTATCTCAATTCTTTCTCTGATGCTTCCATGCCACCAAGCGGCCTGCATGACCCTGATTTAGTTTTGTGGACTTTAGGTAAGCTAGTAAACCTGCTTTATTTGGATCTAGCCGTTTGCCTGATTTGTGACAATGTCAATACTGCTGACAGTACATTTACTCCTGTATGCCAATATTATTGTGATCATGTACACTTTTAAGGGAGACAGAGACCGGCCCTGATCCAGCAGCTCCTACCGAAATGTCCAAACGGATTAGACCTGGTAATATACAAGTGCGTGTTAATGGCCACAGCACAGTTAAAGGTATACAAAATCAAGTAGTGAAATACTTACATAATTTAAAAGCAAATTATTACATGAAAATTTTAACTGAAATTAAAGGAAAGTTAAAGGCCACGTGAACAGTCTAATCAAGCCACATTCGAATCCAAGTAATTCACATGAAGTACTGTACTGTAAAAGAAAGCGTTACCGATGAAAAAACCAAAACAAACCCTGTCCAAGTTGCTAATGCCTTTAACAAATTTTTCATTGCGGACAGGACTACAATAACATCTTAGCAACAACATTGGCATCAAATGACAATTCCTTCTGTGTCAGAGAAGTAGATCAACTAGGGGTGTTGAAAGCCATAGAAGAACTTAATACTACTTTATCTAAGGATATACAGTACAGACCAAATGTTTGGACACACCTTCTCATTCTACTAAATGAGAAGGTGTGTCCAAACTTTTGGTCTGTACTGTATGTAACATAGACAAGACTTTGCTTAAGAAATATGCTCATGTCTTCATTGAGCAATTCACTCAAATTATAAATACTTCTAGCAAAACTGGAACATTTTCAGATTCTTGGAAAAAAAACAATTAATAAAACCTATTTTCAAGTCTGGAAATACTACAGTTGTAAGTAGCTATCGACCAATTGTTCTAGTTAAAAAAAATAGTCTCAGAACAGTTAACTAAATATTAAGACTAAATATTCCTGCATCCACAACAGTATAGCTTTAGACAGAACCATTCAACTGAGTCTGCTACCTGCACATTGTTGCAAATGTTGTGCAGTCGCTTGACAAAAAAACATCGTTGGTCCTCTATTCATGGACTTAAAAGACACCATAAACCACAACCCTTCTAGTTTGGAAGCTGTCAACTTTTAACATGTCGCAACGGCAATTTCATTGCTTGCATCTCATCTGCAAGGTCAGAAACAGCATGTAATTATAGATAATGTAAGACCTGCCACAGGTAAAACAAAATGAATGGAATCCGCCAGGTAAACCATACTAGGGCCAATTCTCTTCTGCATGTTCTTAAATGAACTGCCCGAAGTGTGTCCTGACGTTGGCCTTTAGATGTATGCTGATGACACTGTCGTTCATGTGTCAGGTAAAACTCTCAATGCTTTTAGCAGCACACTGACAAAAAGTTCCTGTTTAACTCTTCATTTGAAGAAAATCTATACATTTTTTGCTTTAAAGAGGTAAAACGCCAAATAACCTAAAAATTAAAATGAATGGAGAACTCATTGAACAACTATAACAAGAAAAATACTTGGGAGTGATATCAGACTCCGTTACATTTTAAGTCACATTAAACATATTTCAAGAAAAATGAAAGTCAGTATGAGTTGTTTCAGGACAATCAGGAGCTGTTTAACATTTGAACATTCGAACATGCTCATTTTTTGTTGAATATTTGGATTTTATCTCACTTTTCTCTCTGCACCAGTGTTTAGTGTCCGACCAGTCAAACTACCTTAAAGCCCATTAAGAGGCTGTATAATCAGGCCTTAAAAACCTTTGGATAAAAATCTACTTCGTTTCATCTCTGTCGTATTTCAAGTAAACATAAGATTTTAGATGTTATAGATTTTCTCTATTTCAGCCAATTAAAGCAGTTTTTTAAAATGTTTTTACTGGACTTGCACCTCAGCAGTTTCTTTAAATTTGTTACTAGACTACAAGCTTCCAGATCAAGAAGAGCTACAACAAGTGGAGACTGCAAAGCCTAGTTTCATAAAAAACAATTTTTCAGTGAAAGGGGCCAACCTGTGGAACAGTCTTTAATAAAACTGTCCACATTAAAAAAACCATGATGTCTTGGTTTATGGAGCCTCAGCAGTGCATCCACAGTGCAAAAATATTCTATGTGTTCATGTGAAACATGTAAATGAATACAGTTGAGTGGATTGTAAACTTGTTTTTTATTCATTTATTTATTTTTGCTGATATTCTCTTTTTACTGTTCAGTTACAATTTCTGAAAAAACTCCTTTTGAGACAGGTGTTCCGAGTTTGCCATGGCTATAAATACTGTGATACAGACATAAGATGGTCTTAATGTAATGACCTATGTTTTTTGTACTTGTATCTATTAGATACAAATAAAAAAATGTCCATTTGCCAGCATACAAAATGCTGTTTTACTGCATGTTTTAATGTGTGCCTAACTATCTGATGAGGATGCCAGGTCTGCAGCAGCCAAACCCAGAGCTGGAAACAACTGAAGTTTGGATGAAATATCTGGCCACCCATCTGTGACATGTATTTCTACCTGCAAAGAAGACGCCTCAGCGAGGTGAGTTTGTTTGGATTGACACTGAAGCCCAGTTTGACAGAACATGGTCCATGTCCACTAACAAACTGCTGATGGGTCGGAGCAAACCTTGAAACCTGCAAGGAAGATAAGGCCACTGCAGCCGTGGGGGACAGAAAAAAACGGATTTTTTGTCCTCAAAGGCAAAACAGGTCTCCAGAACTGTAAAGGGTTAGATTTAAAAAAAGGGTCTTACATTCTTAGACATCCAAAACACCAGCAGATGCTGCAGCCACAGCAAGTGAAGGGGAAAATGTGTCCAATTCCACAAAAATAACTTTCAAAAGATGTAAATGTTGGTGAAATAAATGGTTTACACCTTTTTTTGTTTGTGATAGTTTTGTTGAATTTCACTCTTTATCACTAGAAAAACAAAAACAAAAGCACAGTAAACTTTTTTTCTCCAAACAGCAAATTATTAATAATCCAGCAATTAATACTGCATCTCAAATTCTTCTCATATCTTCTATGTGTGGTGATCAAAAGCCCACACTCTTTTGGGCCCAGATTAAAAGCAAACTTTTCACCATGAGACTTCCCTCTCATAGTGTTTATGGTGCAGTGTTTTTATCATGCAGAGCTGGAATGTGACTTCCTGTTTATTGGTTGGCTGAGACACAGGATCTCTGTGGGACTCCATTGCATGACCTGGACCTATTTTGAATCATGACTTCCTGCCCCTGAACCCAGCGCAGTGGTGTGGGCCTGACAGTAGCCCTGTTCTTACACAGACAATGTGCTGGAAGTGTCTGCCTGGAGCTCGTCCTGTAAACTGCCTCATTTGGTTGCTGTGAATTCAACAGCTCTTGATGGTCTGACCTGGGTAAACAAACACAGAGCTCATGTCTGGATGTGCAAGGAGGAGCTGAGTCGCGATACCGGAGCAGCTGTTTCTTTTCCGCCTGCTGGGTGCAGACTGAGTGTTAGTGCTTTAGCCCACCCTGGCCCAAAAGAGGGGGAGGGGTAGAGGTGAAAATGGAGACGAGCAGCCAGTGCTTGGATTGAATCTGGATGGGTGTAACGCCTGTTCCCTGAGAGACACTAAACCCGCTGCTGCTCTTTCTCCTCTGAGCGATTTTCTCTGGGTTTGCAGCCATCTGTATGTGATTTGGGCCCCAGCTAAGGGAGAGGCAGGCCAACTGGGGAAGAGGAGTCAGGGCGAAGGAGGAGAGAGAAAGGGAGGAAGTTCACACAAGTTAGTTTCATGGGGCTTTGCTGAGAAGTGAGGCAGAGCTGCATCTGAAACGCTGGAGTAGAGGAGCTAAAAGATACAGCAGAGCGAAGATCTGCCCTCAAGACACTGAGAGCAGCGAGAAGAAGAGGGCTGATCAGTAAACACTTTGATGGCTTCTAAATGTTTGTCTGGCTTCTGCCTGCTGGGCATCCTCTTTGGGATTGTGTGTCCAACTTCTGCCGTCAGGCTGGGGGAGCAGCAGCAGACTTTGCTCAGGGTAAGAGCCCATTACGTTTTTGCTTCTGTGTTTTCTCCACTAACTGAGGTTCATGTCCACAAGCAATCTGTGTGTTCTAAAAGGTTTTCAGTCTGCCAGTGGTTTAAACATAACAGTAGGAGTTTGTGCTGCCCAAGTCGGTCACGACTGCATAATAAATAACATGAACTAACTAGCTGTGCTTGACATACAACACATATTTGAGAAGCCTTCAGCTGTTGCTTCAGTCATCTGTGAAAATAAAACGTCAACTTTGACCTTATTTATTCGAACCTAGAGAATGGTGTGAACAGAAACTGGTGTTAGGACATTCATGTCTGCTCCACTGCTTCAATGGCTTTCACAAGAAAACATTCATCTGCCTCACTTTCTTTAGCTGCAGTTTTATCTGAAAAGCAGTCTGTACCTCTGTGATGCATCTGTTGCACGCAAATATTACAACTCAAACGGTTTTTTACTGAAAAAGAGCGACGGAATGACAGAAACTCAGTTAATGTTATGTCAAAGTTATGGACTTGTTGACAAGCTGGCTTCAGGGTCGATAGATTCCTAAATCGACTTTAGAAAAACATTTCACAATATAGAAAAACAATTTTCAATAATTTAGGGTGTATTCAGACTGGATACATTTGGTTTACCCCTTGTGCTATCTTAAATGATCCCCCCCCACCCTTCCATTGACGTGTTCTCCCTACCATGACAAAGGTGGATAAAGGTGGAAAGATTTCATGGATACCAGTGAAGATCACAAATCATTGAAAAAAAAAGGTTCAGAGCACTGTCTAGTGGGTCTAGATGACCCAACTCCCAATGTTAAAGTGCCTAGGATAGCACAAGGGTTACTGCCAGGGCGAAATATGGAACAGCAATAAGACACAGCAACTCAATGAAATTTGATTGGCTGTGACATGATACACATTGCTTATCACATGTTTTTCCCAACAATCTATGTCATAAACACTTTTAAGTGTACCTTCTCATTGCCAGCATTGTAGCTGCTTGAAAACAACTTTACTTCCATACTAGTCAATCAGAGCTATGTAACGTCCATGACATCCAACTTCCTTAAAGCAACCCAAAACCAAAGTTTGACAGTGTGGCGAGAGCAATCTGAACCAATTCAATTTACAGAGTCGTTGAAATTAACATCTAATTACAAACCTAAAGCAATACATAACAAAATTAATTATTGGAAACATATCTGAAAACAAGCAAGATAACTTTCCCCAAAAAGATTAATTCAAGCTCAGGCTGAACCACATTGTTCTGGTCAGTTTCTACTGGTGGATTTTTCCTTTTCCATGCACATTATTACCTGTGTTTGTGGCTTTTGCAAAGACTAAATAGCAGGTCAAACTATGCTCAACTGAGTTTCCGTGGAACTTCACTCGATCAGTTTGGTGATCAGTTGGCATGTCCCATTGTCCATTTTCAGTAATTTAGCAGCAGGTCAAAATGTTCATTCTGCTCACAGCCAATATGTGTGTATGGGGCCCACATAGGCGTCTGGTGGTCTAACTGGGTTAGAAGTGGTCATGGACTGAATAAAAAGTTGCAAAAGTGTTATACCCATGTGAAATAAGCATTATAGGCATGTGGTAAAGACTTTTAGGACGCCTAGGCCTGTCATCCCCAAACCCAAGGCCGCGGACTAGAACCAGTTTGTGAGACGGTTGGTTCAGGGCAGCAAAGAAAAAAACACAGTCTTCATTTTTTCTGTTTTATTTCTAATCTGATTCTGAAAAAGTTTGGTTTGAAAAACTACTAGATTTTCTCCACCACATCTGACTCATTCATGCATGTCAAGTCGTTCAGTCACGTGTTGAAGAATTATCCACTGATTTCACCGACCGCTAAATTAAACCTCCAATCTAAAAAAGATAACAAAAAACAAACATTTTTGGGAAAGCTTTTCTTTTAGCAGAAAAGAGCCAGGAAATAGAGGGAGAGCCTTTGAAATCTGCATTTAACAGACAAAAACAGGAGTCTACTTTCCTCCAAGTATGGATTTATTGTGACAGTTGTTCCCACAAACCATAATAATAAAGCAGAATATATAGCAGCTGTCTAATGTTATGAGGATGCTGCTAATAAAGGTGTTAAACGCTGGATTCACATTTATGGTCATATATAGAACATGCTTTTTTTTCTTTAATCCATCACACTTTAAAAATTTGATGAAACCAAAGTTGCCTTCTGATTTTTAGCTTCTTCTTTGACAGTTAAGGAAAATCTAGATCACATTTTAATGGTTCCCACGCCAAATGTAGTGGATAGATGAAGTTAAAAGCAGCAGCAGATATTTTACAGAGAATGAAGACAAACTTTACCTTCAAACGTTAAGGGAAACTGGAAGCTGATGAAAAAAGACATGAGGCTTGAGCCTTGTATAGACTGGTCTGTGAAAATATTGACTGACATTAAACCCGTGGACTTTCTACAGTTATGGGGCTTTGAATTGCTACAGAAATTCTGACTGCAGTGGGGAGGAAAGATCTATCTGGTGCAACACGCAGGCATCAGCAACCGCTCACACTTTGAACCACTGATGAACTTTATCAGTGCTGACACTGACAGCTGGATCGCCCTCATCAAAGCTGTTGTGCACAAGCAAAGAGAGAGTGAGTGGGAAAATGTGCACTTATCAAACCAGGAAAAGAGCAGGTTGGACTCGTGTGTTTATATAACCAAAGTACCAAATGTGGAATTAGTGGTTCCACATCCAGATGTGGATTTCATCCCCAAGCAAATTTTCTGGGGTTGAGAAATGGCCTTCATTTTTTTCAAACCATCTAAAATCTTTAGAATAAGTTAAAGTTCCTTATTTTTGTTTTAAATTGTTTTGAGTTTGTTTGCTTTTTGTGACCCCAAGGTCAGTTAGTAGGAAGCTTGGCTCCATTTTCAAGACAACCCTTTCACAGTAACAGAGACAGGATGAGGTTCTTATGACCTGGGATTTGTGCTTTCCGGGGGAACATTTTCATGACTAAATCCAGCAAAGAAAACCTTTACAGGCAGCAAAAAATCTGGGAGGTGAGGCAGAGGAGAGCTTTAACATAAAAACCTCATGATTCCCCTTCCTGGGAAAACTCAAACATCCACACAAAATACACAAACCCTAACAAATAAAAAAAAAACAATCTGTGTAAGCTATGAAGAGATACTTGCAGACTCTTGAGCAGAGTGGTTTGCTTTGGGTAGAGTTAGTTTTGAAATCTGGCAAACCAAATGCAATGAGAGCTAAGTGTCAAAACAGTAAAGGATTTAAACTCTGGAAGCAGCAGCTTTGTTTATGACATGGGCTGAATGTGCTCTTTGTTTGCTTTCAGTGGGAAGAGTATGGAAATAGTCAGCATTACAGAGTGAACTTGCAGCTGCATAGCCAGATGAGTTTATTCCATTCTGAGAGGCCTCATCCTCGGACAGACTGGTTCTGATACCCTGAAGGTCATCAGGACGGTTACCAAAAAGAATCAAGCCAGTCAGGAAGTGTTTCAGTTCTGGGTTTCAGCTGTTGTCGGTCATGTTCAGTGACCGTGGGGTGCATGTCTGGGTGTGTTTGATCACCACAGACTCCAGCAGGATTTTCCTGCTGCACGTGTAATTTCTGAGTGTTTCAGTTGCCTGACTGCATTTGCTCTGCTTCAGCCGTTTGGCTTTGCTCAGACATGTGACATGGCTTAGCTGCAAGGATGACTGGAAATAGAGGAATCAATCACAGCTGAGTCCACAGATGGTAAACATATGACTGAAATGAGCTCTTGGGAGATCCTGTTTGCTAGACTTTTCAAAGATTCAGATGCATCTTCTGCCTTTGTTTAATTCAGAAAAAAAAACAGAACTTTTTTGTCCATCAAAGTACCGATAAGGTTTTCTGTATTAGGTGTCTTAACTCAAAAGATCTAATAAAATATACTAATCTGTTATTAGTAGTGTCTCCTTTTATGACTGGAGTCGTATTTAGCCTGATTTTGTTCATCTTTGCAATTTTATTTCTAAATACACTAAAGAAAAAATGATCTTTTTATAGTTCTGCTCAGTTTTTATATATATATTGGAAACAAACGTTTTATTAACCTACACAGAAAGGCCAAACAAGTAGAACATGGCTGTTAAGAGCACTGGTAGAGATTGACAGTTTGCTAAGACCTTTGGACTGTACATCCAGAAAACAGGCATTTACAAGTTTCTTGAAGAGATCTTTAGAAATGATTGAGAAATGATATGTAGACGGATAGATCCTCTCAACATCCATCCATTTTCCAAACCTGGACATGACCAGTCTGTTTCAAGGCCACACAATCAATCAAACACACAATCACACCTAGAGACAATTAATAATCGCCAGTTGACTTTGACTCATGTGTGGAAACCAGAGTTTCAAGAGAAAACCCACTGATACGTGAGAAGAACATGGAAACTTCACACAGAAAGAACCTTGCCAGGACTTGAATCAGGACCTTCTCGCTGTTAGGCTAGAGAACCACTACACCACCATGCAGCCACATCATCTTAACATCTAAAGTCAAAATGTTTTAACACATTAAAATTCCAATAATATGCGCTTTACTGTCATCAAAGACCGTGGATGGAGCAAGAACAAAATTTCTTTTACCGAAGAATTTTTATCACAATTCCTTTTGTTTTTGGCTTTATTTCCAAAACATCTACTGGTTTCTCTGATGGATTCATTCCTGATCCATCCTTTCCAGTTGTCTTTAAAATAGGTAAAGATTTTATCTGGAATTTTGTTCTTTATTACTCCTGCCCAGAAACCTTTTGGAATGTTTCTGCCACTGAGTACTAAACATTCAGAAAGACAAGGTAGCATGTTGCTGTGGTCTGCTACTGATCATGGAATCCAGTAGGAAATAAGTCTGGAGGAAGAATCAGAGCTGCCATTAAATGCAGATTGTGAGTCAGCTGTCCACAGACTTCTCTTTGTGTTCATCTCTTTTGTGAATATCAAAGTATGAGTCACAGGCCTAAGTACAATACTTCCATCCTCTGGGAATATAAACAGAATCAATGTCTGGCTGGAAGCGTAAAAGAAGAAGGTCAGTGGCAGAGTTCCTGCAGGCGGCAGCAGACAAAGAGCTTCTGTGAGCCTCCTTGAGTTGAGTAGCTTCAAAGTGATGTTACAGGCTCATGACAGAGGAATTTGTCTGGGAAAACTAATGACAGCACCCCAAAGTATCAGGAGCAGTATTGTTCAGGACATAATTCAAGGTTTTGTTGATATTGAGTCTTAAATTTAGTAGGTTATGAATGTTCACAAAGTGAAGTTGGTCAAGCACAACTTTATTCCCCTTAGTTCATTTAATCATTTATCTAGTTATTAGACCAGAAAAGCATGGATTTTGAGGATTAAATGTTTTAATTCTCTTTAATTTATACTGTATAACAGTATAAAAACAAGGATACTTTTAGTTTTTATCAAATACGTGCTGGCGTTGAAGGCCTTTTTAAAAGGCAAACAGTTTGGAAAACATTTTAGCTTCTATCTTTGTCTGCACTTTTGTTTGTCTCCTTAGTAAGAGTTTCTGTTAAAAAGGGTAAACAGCATTTTTTGACAATAAATGGTTTCACCCAACCAACAACTACAAATTCTTATCAAGAAATCATAACTTCTTCCAGGGTAAGGCAACTTATGAGCACAACTGTTTTTCTATAGATGTAGGGCGGATCGGAATTGCTTCCCTCACCTTATGGCTTCTCCCTAACCCTACATTTATCCATCCAAGTGGAGAGATATGGAAAATAGTGTCTTCAAATTTGAACGTTACTATCGCTTGATGACGTCATGAATAGTCGCCAGTCATCTACATTACCACGTAGCTGCCAGTCCTCCTCCAATATAAGTGCTTATAGCTCCCCCTTAAAAAACAAGTTTGGACACCACTAAAGCCCCCAACGCCCCTACAACTAGAGCAATAGGGAGAGAGGCAAATCAGATTTGGCCATAATGCTACGTTAAGATCCTTTAGCATTTTTGTAAATGCATAATAATATAAAGACATGTTGAAGCTTCTGTTAAAATGGCTAGTTGAGTTTAAATCTAACATCTGTACGAGCTGTCATTGGAGGCTGCTGGAGCCTATCCCTTCAAAGGTATGTAGGCTTTGCCAACTTCTACCAACACTTCATTTGCAATTACAGTCAGTTGTCTTGACATCCAATAATAAAGGATTTACATGGTCCCCTGATGCAGATTAAGCTTTCACCTAATCAAAAACCTGATTTACCATGGCTCCTGTCCTTACCATGGCTGACCCTAAGGAACAGTTTATAGTTGAAGTAAACACGTCTGACTTTGGTGTTGGTGCAGTTCTGTCACAACATTCTGAGTCAGATGGTTGTGTTCATCAAGGTGTGCTTCCCTGCTATGTGTAATAACAATTCTGAGAACTTGTGGCTGTCAAACTAGCTCTGGAAGAACAAGATCGCTGGAAGGAGGACCTGAAGCATTTACTCACAAACCACAAGAATTTGGAGTGCCTGAAAACAGCTAAAAGGTTAAATGTCAGGCAGGTTTGATGGACTTTTTTTTTCTAGTTGAACTTTGCTCTATTTTACAGTCCAAGATCAAAGAATGGCAACGCTGAGACTCTGTGTATTCTTGTTTTGCTAGCATCTTCTTTACTGCTGCTGTGTGTTGTATTAGACCAAGGGACCCATGGTCCTAAAATCCACACAAGGGCAGTTATATTAAGTCATGGTCATGTATGGGCTGGTGGTGTACCCCCAAGGGATGCCAAGTCTGGGTGAACAAGAATATGTTTGAGCAGGTGAGACTGTGGGAGGAGCCAACAAAACTCACTTTACAGTGACCTGCATTGCCCGTTTTTTGACTGTTACCTTAAGGAGCACATAAAGAATATTGATTCCTTTGGCATGATTTTTGTTCTACTAAAATGATTTGATATTTTCTCTTTTATTTCCCCTGAAATATGATTTAATATTAATTTTTCTTTTATTTCCTGAATCTCCAAATACATCTTAAACCCAAACACAGCATTACCCAAACTTAAACTAAAGCTTGACGGTTCATTATTTTTTTTAAATTTTTACTTTACTTGGTTGTTAATGCAGGAAAACATTCTCTTATCATTCTGTTTTAAAGGGCATAATGATATATTCAAATGTGAAGCTAGTGTGCACATGCACACAGTGCCCGGGGGTCGACACGTCTAAAAAAGCTTGATTCCTTTGCAGGTTTGTGAAAAAGGATCTTTCCTTAGCGAGCACGGAGAATGTCTGCGCTGTAACTGCTTAGGCAAGGCTGACTACTGCGAGGACATCACAGGTGTCTGCGTTGTAAGTTTCCCCTACAGACTTTTGAAGAAGTTTTTGAATAGATGAGTGATGCCACAGACACTTTATCAATCCATCCTATCAGAACTGTAGGGTCCCCAGCACAGGGGACTTCTGTGAGCTGTGTCAGGAAGGATACAGTCTAGTTGTGGGCCTGAATGGACAGCTGAACTGCGAACCGTGTGCCTGCCCCCTCTCCAGCGCGTCCAACAAGTAAGTCTGACCCAACTCTAAAGTTGAGTAATGGCAAGGGGGCGTGGCTCCTCTGAAAGTCTTTTCTCTATTTGTCCAACCAGCTTTGCTGTGCGCTGTGAAAGCGGAGGCGCTGCGCTAAGATGCATTTGCCAAGAAGGGTATGCAGGGCATTACTGTGAGAGGTCAGTGCTGCTGAACAACCAGCCAAGTCTCAACTAGTGAATGTTTTGAACAGTGAATGTTCACTTTTTTACAAAATGCAGTCACGTCTACTTCCACTATAATATCTGACACAAACGTTGATGTGTCTTACATCTGTTTGCAGTATGAACAGGTAAAGGCAAACTGCCGTCATAATATTAGAAAGTGTCTGCCATGATGACACGCCAATACCATCTGTCACAAAACAGAAAAGATACCAAATCCCAAAAAAGAAAGGTTTTTTTTAACATAACCAGACTCCATCACTCGATTAAACGTTATATCCTTTTCTCAATAATCAAGGTGTGCCCCTGGTTACTACGGCAACCCAATGGAAATTGGTGACTCTTGCAAGAGATGTGACTGTAACGGCAACTCTGACCCCAACCTGATCTTCAGTGAGTGCCACAACGTGACAGGCCACTGTCAACACTGCTGGGGCAACACTGCGGGCACCAACTGTGAACGCTGCGCTCCCGGTTACTACGGCGACGCCATCGACAGCAAAAACTGCAGAGGTAAACAGTCAGTCTCACTCCTTAACAGATATAGAATAAACCTGAAAACACAACAACGAGCATGCCTTGCTTCTCATTTTTTAAAATGTGAACATTTTTCTTTGTTTTGCTGAATTTGTTGAGTTTAGAATCAAAAGGGAGACGAAGCGAATTTAAACAACATTACCTCTACAATCTGAAAGTTTGAGTTGAGTCTCAGAAAGAAAATGAAGGTGCTGTAAACAAAACATACGGAGCGGGGCATCAGTTTGTCATTCTTTAATTTAATTAAGATAAGTTTCGGATAGTTGTTGATAAATGTTCAAATATATGTACAAAACACAAAGTGATCCTTGTAGTTTCACGATGATTTTTTTTTTTGAAATGGTTTATTTCAAGCAAATAAATAAGAATAATACACAAAACAATACAAATCCACTCGTGTTATAGAATCATGCAATGATGAATCAAACTTAGGATAATTAGACATATTACAATATTGCTTGAAAAGGAGTGGTTGCCAACCTATAATCCCACTCCATGTTGCGAAGAAAATATTATGATAGCCGACCGTCTAACCATCAATGAAGTCAATAGAGCTTATGCCTTGTTTTGTTTTTTAAGTCTTTCATTAAATATCTGTGAGGTTTGCATTTATTCTGCTGAATTCTGTTTAAATCCCTTCAGTTGTTAAAGGGAAAATGATAACAGTATGAATGCAGAGAGAGGTCTTTAGAAAAAGACAAGCTGAGGACTGGCGATTACCACATGGTTCCTAACCCCGAATCAAAATTAGTCCTCTTCTGCAACTCCCGTGTAATCTCACCTTCGCTGTCCTGATGATTTTGTGTGTCTTGGTGTTTGTGGCAGAAGTGCGAAAGTGCAACAAATGTGGCACGCCTTCCTGCGTATGACAGGACAGGTGTTTGTCACTTGCCAGGGGTGACTGACCCCCAAGAATTCATTGTGAGGTGAGGAAGACCATCCGTCTGAAATCATCGAAGGTGCAGCCTCAAGGAGCCAGTTAAGACCTCCTGGGTGTGAGAAATGTTTTCAGTAACCCTTGCCTGAGGGAGCGGTTAGCTGGTGTTCCCGCTGATTAATTCAGTGGTGCAGCCCCTCCAATCAACAATGTCTACCTGCTTTGGGTCCCATTTGTTATGGCCTGACTGTGGATTTGAGCCCATGATCTTAAAAAAATTAAGCTCCATTAATTCGGAAGTTTTCCAGAGAAATGTTTTATTTAACAAGATGATACAGCTGTTTTTTCTAGAATAGATCAATAATAAACCTTCAACTTCATCTTCGTCACTTCATTTGTTGAGCAAGATAAGGGTGGAAGAATTTTGGGAATTATATTATCATCTCTTAGCAAACATGTATTGATGTCCCACAGTTCAAGAGAGACAGACTATGTTTGGATTTCCCCAAAGCTTTTCTGCCATTGTACTGTACTTCGGTTGCAGTTTAGATGCTCTTGTTGCAGATCTGGTCACAAAGTCTGCAGATGCTTCCGCCAGCAAAAAGACACTGAGCTGTGACTCAAACTGTGTCAGCCTGTTGATAACATCTGAAATTCTTCTTTTCCTCTTTGGCCTGGTATAAAGAGGGCTCTGCAGCTCTTCTTACAATGGCATTGGCAGACCCGAATAAAACCCAATCATCAATACCATCTTCACTCAAAAAATGATGTTGTAAATAAGAAGCACAAAGATAACTATTGACCAGATGGTTTAGCATGTAGTTGCTTACAAATTATGGAGACAGTTTATTGGAGGAATCAGGATGTCTACTGTCAAGACATGTGCTGCTTTGCTGGCTTATAATCGCCACAAATTTTCCTTATCAGGGCTGTAGATCTGAGTTAACGTGAATTCGCTTTTTAATCATCAGGCCTCTACGCTGCCACCAGTTCTGAAAATGTCCTGTTTCCACTTGTGCTGTCCACCTGTAGTCTCTACAATAGGAGTCATCAAAGCAACTTTTAGACATATATGTTACACTGGAGGACTTTACACAAAGCAGAAGTTGAAATGTTATGTTGCTGACAGAGACTTAGCTTGAGATAGTGAGTCCACCGTGTTCTCTGAACTTTTTTCTTCAGACTGCTTTTTTTCCAGTTCTCCCCACATCACTGGTAGAGGTGGGAGACCAGGTTCTGTCAACCGATCCAAGTTCCAGTACTGGTTCTTCCCTACCAACACATTTTCCCCTTTGAGCTGCAAACTCTTTTCATTCAACTGGATTCTCCTGACCTCTGATTTATCCATCAAACTAAAATTCTATACTTGATTCAGACTTGCAGCCTTTTTTTGCTGGCAGTAGTGAATTGTGATAGATTTAATTACTGGTGACTTTGACATCCATATTTGTTGTAAATTGAGACCCTTGGCCGTTAGTCTTAGGATCGTGTTGATTCTTGACTTGTGATGGGTTCAACACATAGGATTCACATTGAACCATGTTAGCTCACCATGCCTGCAAAATGCACCTGGTGGGCACACATGTAGAGAAATCCTGCAGACACACTGGTGGCACACATGCAGACACACCTGGTGGCACACATGCAGAGAAACCTGCAGACACACCTGGTGGTAAACATGCAGACACACCTGGTGGCACACATGCAGACACACCTGGTGGTAAACATGCAGACACACCTGGTGGTAAACATGCAGACACACCTGGTGGCACACATGCAGACACACCTGGTGGCACACATGCAGACACACCAGGCACACACATGCAGACACACCTGGTGGCACACACATGCAGAGAAACCTGCAGACACACCTGGTGGTAAACATGCAGACACACCTGGTGACATACCTGGTGGCACACATGCAGGCACACCTGGTGGCACACATGCAGAGAAACCTGCAGACACACCTGGTGGGCACATGCAGAGAAACCTGCAGATGCACCTGGTGGCACACATGCAGAGCCACCTGCAGACACACCTGTGGCAACATGCAGACACACCTGGTGGCACACATGCAGACACACCTGGTGGCACACATGCAGAGAAACCTGCAAACACACCTGGTGGCAAACATGCAGACACACCTGGTGGCACACATGCAGACACACCTGGTGGCACACATGCAGACACACCTGGTGGCACACATGCAGAGAAACCTGCAGACACACCTGGTGGTAAACATGCAGACACACCTGGTGGCACACATGCAGACACACCTGGTGGCACACATGCAGGCACACCTGGTTGCACACATGCAGAGAAACCTGCAGACACACCTGGTGGTAAACATGCAGACACACCTGGTGGCACACATGCAGAGACACCTGCAGACACAGAGAAGAAACATGAAGAGAGAAAAAAAGATGGTTCCTTGATTTTCTTTAGACTATTTTGAAGTTTTCAAAGAACCCCCAAACTGCTGTCCTGTCCTGTTTTAAACTATAAAAAAAACCAAGTCTGGATTCTTAACTCATTTAAATCTGTGTGCTTACGGTGTTTTTTTTTCCTTCCCATGATCTTAGTGAAGATCTCCTTATGTTGTTTTTTAATTAAATCTATCCAGAACTTTCTTCCCTCTTTCCTGTTCTATTAGATCCTGCTTCTTCCCTGAATGTGAACTTGTTTTCTTATTGCTGTACTTTTTTTGGAGTGGGATTTTTGTGTCTTAATGTATTTCATTGATTAATGGTTCTTGGACCTGTGCAACACTTTGCTCAATTGTTTGTATATGTAGAAATAAACTGATGAATCACAAAATTCTAATATGGAACAATTTAATTTAAATTGTTTGATACAAATATCATATTCTCCTGCATTATTAAGTAATTGGAATAGGTTAAAACATTATTTTTCTTGAATCAAAAGATTAATAAATGTCCTGAAAGTGATTGCCATGCACCCTACCGGTCACATGTGTAGTTACTGTTTTGTTAACGAGTCACAGTTTTTATATTCCCATCTCTAACTGCATAATTAGATTTATCAATGTGTTTAAATACAATTTCAGGAAGTCCGTTTTTTTTTTAATTCCCTAATATAGTTTTTAAACACACAAAAAAGAATCCTTTTGTGTGCATCAAATAAACACTATGACCCAGATACTGAATGTTTTTTTTTCCTGTGTCGTGTAGGAGGGTTACTCTGGTTTCTCCAGCTGTCAAGGCTGCCGGAGGTGTGAATGCGGGCCGGCTTCCCTTCGCCCCACCTGCCATCCTCTCACCCACAGCTGTCTGTGTCGCCCCGGAGCCGGAGGGCGTTACTGTGAGCGCTGCCTGCCAGGATACTGGGATTACAGCCCTTCCGGCTGCCAGAGTAAGACAGAAATCTGCCCCCCACCCCCACTTCTCATGATCAGTCATTGTTATAAAGTCCCAGAGGACACGACTGTAGGAACTGCTGGCTTTTCCGCAGCCTCCTCTGCAGCCAAACTCATGATGTCAGTGTGCTGAGAGTGCTGGATGATAAACAGGCACATTCAAACTCATGCACAGCTGCAGACAGTTTCACACAGCAGCCCAACCTCTGCGCCTCCCCCTGAATCTATGAACTGTATATTGTTTTAATTTGCAGGGTTCTAGATTATTTGTACCCACAGCTTGGTGTCCAACATATTTACAAGAACACTAGAAGAATTACTTACATTTTGTAAACTTATTTTGCAGAAGCTTTTTCAATCATCTAATGTTTAATTCAGCACTTCTGTGTCTTTTGCTGGTTTTAAGTAACCATAGATCAACCAGAACCCGTACCCAATAGTCTTGCTTGGTGAAGGAGCAGCTTGTCACTGGACACTCACCCCTCCAGTTAACCTGAGTAACCTTTGAGCTTTAGTCACATCCATCCATCCATTCAGGGATCGACATATATGGGTGCTGCGGGTTTTTGGGTAGAAGGTTGAGTAGAGGAGCAACTGCATCTTAAGAGGAGGTGTGTCTTGCAGTTCACTGAGGATGGAGCAACCACCTTAAAGGATGTCATAGTGATGGAATGTTTGATTGTTGTGTGCGTGGTAATTGTGTTGTGAAGTATTTGTAAGGAAAATACAAGTTTCATTCATTTATGACGCACAGATTATGCTGCCGTAGTGTCCTTATGCCAAATTCTAGTCGTTAGTGAGGTGTGAGTACTGACTCCTTACTGACCACACAAGAATGTTGCATATATGGGGTGCCCATAGAAAACAATGTCCATGAACATCTCCACAGGTTCACCAACTGGTCTATGACCTTGCTATTTTGCGTGGCCCCATACAGGTTTGCTCATTTTTTACCTGCTGACAGCCTGTGTCCACCCGTAAAGCCATTTGTGACCATGCAGGTCCAGGAAAAGTGGAAGTTTCTTTACAAATGTTAGGAAATGTATGGGGTTATATTTATGACATTCTGATGGATATTTACTACTATGTGCAGCTTACTCTTGTCGTCATGTATTTCTCTTGCCTCCCTGCACTGAAAGTTTTTCAAGCTGATCTGGAATTGATTTTCTTTACCTGCAGAATGTGACTGCAAGAGTGGCTACTGTGACATGCAAACAGGAGAGTGTCTGACTGAAGCAACAATCAACATGTGCAACAACAGTAAGAGTATTAGCATCACAGGACAGCACAGCGTCTGTTTTTTCAAACCCCCTTTTGCCCATGATGATGTCTCTGGTTTTAGGTTGTGATGAGTGCATCTGGCAGCTGATTAGAGATTTAAAACTCTCCAATAAGACTCTGGATGAGCTAAAGGTCACTGTGTTAAACATCTCTACCGGTGCTGCAGCTAACGACAGACTGAAATACTACAACTACACAGCTCAAAAACTCCAGGTACGTCCATGAAAAAGGTAAAAGTGTCCGAGATGATGCTGAGCATAACAGCATGACTCAATGTGTATTCCCCCCGGGTCATGAGGATGCTGGAGCCTACCCAACTATTTTTAATTCTTCAATTTTTTGCTGCCAGTGTGAACATTAACTGCTTTGCTTCCAGACCCAGTTTCAAGCTTGGAGAAAGAAGTCTTCTGCATTGAAGGCCAAGCCTGTGGAGCTGGAGAAATCTGCAGACTCCACGGAGCTGAACATCAGAGAGCTGGAGGAGTCGGTCAGCCACCCTTTTCTATGTCACTGAATCTGAAATCTGTGTGTGCTATGTTCCCCCATCAAACCACAGGCTGTTTCATTCACACAGAACATTTTCAAACTGCAGCACTTCAAGTTATCTCCTCTGAATTTAATTCATGTGTCACAGCAGGTCAACTGCTGAACTGCATGCAGACATTATACAGTGCTTGCTGTTGACGTCCTTTCTAGGCTCACATCCACCTTCCACTCCAACATCTGGCTTTCATAGGTCACCAGAAGAAATTAGATTAACTGATAATGAAACCGAGATGCAGACCAGTGTGAAAGTAGATTCAGATCCAGATCCACATCCAGAGCAAAATCCTTCGATGGTATCAAAGCTGTATACTTCTTTCGTTTGGCCATTACAAACCTTTATTGGGTCGACAATGATCATTTTAAATTCAACAGGAACATTTATGGAGGTAATCCCAGTAGACCCATTGACTGATTCAAAGCCAATTACCTAAATTTAATTAATTAATTAATAATTAATGGATTGGATTTATCTGCGCTTTTCAAGACACCCAAAGCGCTTACATTATGTCCATTATTCATTCACTCCTCATTCATACTTGGTGATGGTAAGCTACAGTTGTAGCCACAGCTGCCCTGGGGCAGACTGACAGAGGCGTGGCTGCCATTTCGCGCCTACGGCCCCTCTGACCATCACCGGGATCATTCATACACATTCACACACCAGTGGAGCCACACTGGAGGCAGGGAGGGTGAAGTGTCTTGCCCAAGGACACAACGACATTTTGGCTGGTGGGAGCAGGGATCGAACCGCCAACCCTTCGATCATTGGACGACCCGCTCAACCACCTGAGCCACTGTCGCCCTAAATTTAAATTTAAAAAGAGTCAAAGTTTATGACTATTAGAACTAACAATATAAAATAGACAGATATTCCACAGGGTTTTGAAAATAATGTTTTTTTTTTCTACAAGGTGATGCCTTAAATTTTAAAGTTCAGCTATTAGAATCAAATGATTCTTTGTGATTTAATGTCGGGACAGGAGATGAATTATAGCTGTATTCACAGAAACAGCAGCAAACCATTTTTCTGTTCTCAGGAGATTGTGCTGAAAAACGTCGGGGAGGAACTGGACAACAGCTCTCTGCAGACTTTCACCAGAGCGCAGCGGCTCAGCACAAACCTTTCCCATCTCAACCACCTCATCGAAGGTACCCCACAATGTGCTGTCACACCTTTCGAACGGCTTAAAAATAAATCCCCTCATAGGTTTACACAGACTCATGGAATGCAGGCATGGAAAACACCAAAGGAAGAGGAAAAAGCTTCATGGGGACAATATCTACCAAATCAAAGCAGAAGTGCGCCAGCATTAGAAATGAGCGACAGCTCGTTCAATCACTTATTAGGGCGATGGGGAAGGGGGGGTCAACCTGCGATACACCTTGGGGGGAGGAGTCACTTGGCAGTGGTCCCCCTCCCCTGGTTGTCAAATGGGAACCAGGGGAGGGTTGCTCTTGGGCATCATTGCCAGAAAGCGGCAGATGTCTTGTCAGTACCCTACCCGCCAATTTTAATTGCACCCCCATGTTACACACACCCTTTATTCCTCAAAAATATACTCTCTGAAACAAACACATGCTTACAAACAAACACACATACATTATACATATACACTATGCAAGAAAGGTGGGACCTCGGACCCCCTGTCCCCATCCCTGGTAGGGGAACTGGGCCCTTGGCTTTGATGGCCATGTCCCTTGGGTGCTGGCTTCCTGGTCCCGCCGGCCCTCCTTCCACGCGGGGCTTTCTGACAAAACCAGAGGCCGGGGATCACATTACATCTGAGCCTGGGGGTGTCCGTGTCCCTATGGTGTGAGTTCTGGTCCTTGCTCTCGAGCGCTGGTATTCTCCAGATTCCATTCCATCATCCACCTTATAAGAACCTAAAGACCCACTCGAGCACAGGTGCTATCTCATGCTATCTGGTCTGAATGCATAAGTGTGCGTGTGGGAACATCAGTTGTCTTGTGTACATGTTGACATGTTTTGTATGTGAGCATTTTTGGAGCCCACAGGTATGTTTGTGGCATTTGGGTGTTTGTGTGGACAGGCCCCGCCCCCTTGTGGATTTATATTACTTTTAAACCTGACTGTAATGATTGTAAACATCCAGCAACTTGTTGCTTTATGCTGCTTCATGGTTCTACCCCCCCTCGTCTTTTATCAACCGCCTACACCCCCCCTCCTAGCATCCCTCTCTCCTCTTCCCTTCTTTTTTCTTTTCCGTCCGGTCCAACAAAGACTGTTACAGATATGAGTAAAATTAATGAAGTTTAGCCTAAATTACAAAAGGGGTTTATTCAAATATACACCAAGTGTGTCAAATGCTTCATAACCCCTATTGTAACAGTAAAATATGTCCAACACAAGAGGCTTTCATCCCTCATCTATCTACTCAGCTGTTAGACAGGACAAGTTGGGAAGGAAAAAGAAAACTAATGACAGCTTTGAAGAGAGATGAGAGTTACACAAACTTTCCCAGCAACAAACAGCTGTATGTCTCAGAGTCCACTGTGAGCTGAGCAGAAAGATTTAGAACTAGTTCAATACAGTGTATTTAGAGTGGTAGAGAGTCTGGGCTCCGGTCACACATGTCCCTGAAGTACAGCAGATATTTGAGGTAATGGAGAATGCAGTACCACAGTGCCTACTATGAGAGCTTCCCGTCCCTAATGCGTAACAGTCAGATCCCATTACCACCAGAACCAGCAATCCTCAACTGGAACCGGAACCCAAACTCCCCCTGTATCACGCAAAAAAAACGTTATTTTAACTGGTAACCCACTTTTTTTAAATGGTAACTGTTTATTTACTAAAAGTTTTTTTTTCTACAATTCTGAACACTTTTGGATTGGGATTAGGATTAGGGTCAATTGTATAAATTTTGCTTTCAACTAATGATGTCAGGCACCATCATGTCTGAAGCAGTGTCCCTCTTTCTACAAGAGCAATATTTGGTCTTATAAAACAAAAACCTTTCATTTCTGCCTTTGTGTTTACATATACCCATCCTTACACTTTTGTTGTAATTCATCTGCTGTTACCTCCACTTAGATATCTTTTATTCAAATGCAATCTTTGAGTAAGGCTCAGTTCCATCAGTTCCCATCTTCAGGTATTGCAAATTCATCTCACGAGAGCTTCCAAAAATCCTTCATCTGATCAGGGAAACCTGAAGTCGCTTTTGGTTTGGTGATTGTGGAATCGCTTTGAGTCACTTTTGTCCTCCTGAGCTGCTGTCAGAATTCACACATATTTTGTGTCTTTTTATTTTATTTTACCAACAAATTTCTTTGTCTTAGCAGATACTAGAAATTTGGAGTTTGTCTATTTGTCTCATTGTTGCAGTTACTAACAACACAGCACTTTGTGTTATACTTTTATAGGAAAAGTGCTTTATAAATAAAGTTTGATTGATTGATCGATTGATTGATCGATTGATAACAAACCACTTTTGTCCTTTCATTCATGCCCAGTGACTTTGCGCTCATCAGCTTTCTGCTTCCTAATAGCTGCAGAGACTTACTTTTTTTTGTCCGTTGTTCCAGGGGTTTTGTATTCACCTTCTTCTTCTTTTGTCATTTCTCTGGTTATAAACATCCATTTTTGCCTAGCTACAGGTGTTCCGGTATTTTTCCTGTTTTTCTGGGATTGGGTTTCTCAGATCCCTGGCCACTCACAGATTGTCCTTTCTTGCTTGCTTTCCTCTTCCACTGTCACCTTTTGCTTTGCTCAATAAGGGAATAACACCAAAACCCTTCAATCTTGGTCACTTATATAGGCCATCAATATACAGTGATGTCATGTGGTTCTACTGGAACTTTCTGTATTGAACTGATTTGAACAATTCTAAAATAATAAAGCGGTGTCTGATGGTTTTTACTTTTTGTGCTGTGCTTTCAAACAGCTATTGTGAAATACTGATTTAACGATGAACAGAACCGTTTTTCAAATAATGAATCAGTTGGTTTATCAAATACTTTAACTGTATCATTTAGCTCTTCTGTTCTCATCTTGGCATCACTGTTGTTGCTCTAAAATAAACTCCTAAAGTTTGGAAACGTCTTTTAATGAGAACAAGAAGTTGTTGGAGAGAAGTCTGTGAGAGCTTTCAGAAAGTAAAATAAAAACTGCTATGGGATTCTAATGCAGCCTCAGGGTGCTCATGTGTCCTCGTGTGTTTGTGCAGAGATGATCCACGACTGGGAGGTGTACAGTGTTCAGCAGGATATCGATCCAGAGGAAAAGAGACGTAACTTTGAGCTGGTCCAGCAGATGCTCACCTGGATGAGGCAGCTTGACATGTCACAACAACTACCTGTTGCCAAGAACGAGTCGACCGAGGCCCATGACTGTGAGAACAATAATCAACACCTTCACACACAAATACAACCACTACAGGCGTACACTGCTGACACTCATTTCTTACCAAACCTGTATTCCTGCCATGATAAAGAACACGTCCATCTTCATCTCCTACTGTCTTAAGGATCAAGTCCAAAAGCCTCATAAACACCAATTTACACATTTTACCTCTGCCTTCTGTTCTGGGTGTTTCATTTGCTTTTTGTATTCTCAAAAACCTTTGTCATGTTTTTGCATTGAGTCAGTTCTTCATGCTGCCATTTCTCTCCATAGATTCATTGATGCCTAACGTACATGAACCAGCTCTGTTTCCTTCTTTGATTGTTAGATCGATTGCCTTAAACTTTTCTTTGTTTTCTCCATCATTGTTGTTTGAATATGAGCGCAAAATGACAGATCTAAAAAATTAAGGGTCAATGCGTAGGATTTCAATCAGTTTTATTGGTCCACTATAACCCGATTAGTAATTTTACAAGTCTGACAAGATGAGGCTAATTTTTTTTGGGCGTATGAACTTCTTTAGTCTGTAAAAGTCTATAAATAAGCCACATAATTGTTTAAGGTGCAGGACTCATAGTGTGTGAAAAGATCAAGATCTTATGATCCAGAAATGACAGTAATCTTTAGACTGAACATAGTTTGTGTGAACTTTAAACAGGTGATGCCAGAGTCCTGCTCTGTGTGTTTTCAGTGCTAAGGCGCATCCATCAGCTGGAGAAGAAGCTGAAAACCACCGGGAGCCGCCTTTCTCCTATTAAGGAGCTCATGTCTCACTTCTCCATCAGGCTGACGGAGGCTCAAGACTTTCTCCTGAGAGCAGCCACCACACTGGAGGAGAGCAAGAACAAAAACAGGGCCAGCATCATCCAACTCCACAGGAAGAAGGTGCTTCTGTCTCAGTTACAATGGGAAATCAGCAGACTGACACTGATGACACCATGTGTCCAAATAGAGTTCTGATTTTTAAAGGCACAAATATATCATGGATACTGTGAAAGAGCTGCAAAAGAGAGGTCTGTCTGTAGTTAGCAAGCAATTTCATTGCACTCTGTCCCCTCTGGAATTTGAGCTGTGGGAACAAAGGCATGGAGCCATGTGTGGAAGTTTAGGAGTTTCCACATCATTAATGCAGCCCATCAGAGCTACAGTAGGGGAAAAAGTATGTAGTCAGCCAAAAGGGCCTGTAATTTAAATCATTTCTCAATTATGAGAGGCAAAATTAGAAAAAGAGCCACAAAAATCCCACTGTCTGATTTTAAAGAATTTTTAAATTATGGTGGAAAATAAGTATTTGGTCAATTAAGAAACTTCAAGCCAATACTTATATACCCTTTGTTGGTAATGACAGCAGTCAAATGTTTACTGTAAGTCTTCACAAAGTTTTCACAAACCGTTGTTGGTATTTTGGCCCATTCCTCCGTGCGGATCTCCTCCAGAGCAGTGATGTTTTGGGGCTGTTGCTGGGCAACACGGACTTCATCTCCCTCCAAAGATTTTCTATGGGGCTGAGATATAGAGACTGGCTAGGCCACTGAAATGCTTCACATGAAGCCACTCCTTTGTTACCTGGGCAACCTGTGTTTGGGATTGTTGTCATGCTGAAAGACACAGCCACATTTCATCCTTAATGCTGATGGACGGAGGTTTTCACTCAAAATCTGACGACACATGGCCCCATTCATTCTTTCCATTACACGGATCAGTCGTCCTGGTCCCTTTGCTGAAAAACAGCCCCAAACCATGATGTTTCCACCCCCATGCTTTACAGTAGATATGGTGTTCTTTGGATACAACTCAGCATTCTTTCTCCTCCAATCATCCAAACGCTCTCTAGCAGACTGTAGATGAGCCTGCTTATGTACTGGCTTTAGCAGGGGGACACGTCTGGCCCTGTAGGACGGTGTAGTGTGTTACTGATGGTAGCCTTTGTTACTTTGATCCTAGCTCTCTGCAGTTCATTCATTAGGTCCCCCGTGGGGTTCTGGGACTTTTGCTCACCGTTGTTGTGATCATTTTGACCCCACGGGGTGAGATCTTGCGGGGAGCCCCAGATGGAGGGAGATTATCAGTGGTCTTGTATGTCTTCCATTTCCTAATTATTGCTCCCACAGTTGATTTCTTCCCACTAAGCTGCTTACCTGTTGCAGAATAAGTCTTCTCAACCTGGTGCAGGTCAACAATTTGGTTTCTGGTGTCCTTTGACAGCTCGTTGGTCTTTGTAATAGAGGAGTTTGGAGTGTGGAGAGCTGTCTTTTCTACAGATAACCAGTTCAAACAGGTGCCATTAATACAGGTAACATGTGGAGGACAGAGGATCCTCTACAGAAGTTACAGGTCACTGTCCATATAACCTAACCTGACAGAAAGAATGAAAGGAATGTTAGAGTAACAAGCAAACACATGCTTTCTATGCAACTGTAATTGTCACTTTAAAAAGTTATAATAAATAAATAAATTAGTTATTTAATATTAATGAGTAGTTACATTTATTTTTCATTACATTTAGTTACATGTATAAGTTTTATCTGGCCCTTTGAGGACAGCTCAGGTCTGACCCTATGCTGATGTGGCCCTCAGGGAAAATGAGTTTGACGCCCCTGGTCTAGACGGTTAATTATGACTGTTAGCAAGTAGGAAGCACTTCTGGACAACGACACCTTCAGCTTTCCAAAATATGAGTAACAATTGTCCTTTTGTCCATTAATGTTTAAGTTTTATCTCTTTTTAAAGAGCCTGTTAGAGCCGACATTGTCAACATTGAAGTTATTTTTCACTAAAGCAGCAGACGTGACCAGAACTGCTGACTGTTCAGGTGTTCCAGATGTCAGTGTGTGCAGCCGCCTGCACAGTGGAAAAATGCTTCAGCCTCATTAGCAGTCTCTGACTCTGCTTTGATGTTTCTCATCTGGATCTCTGGAGTTCATCAGAGAAGCCAGAGTTCATGCTCTGTGAACAGTAAAGATGCTGGCAGGTTCACATGCTCTCACGGCAGCCAGCCACCCTTTTTTTCTCTGAGCACTCAAGTTGCCAGAAAGACACAGGTCTCTGTGGAGATGCAAAGACTTCAAATCCCAGAACTGGTTGGTTTGCTTCTGATGGGATCAATCAAAATCATTCAATTCACAATCCCAGATAAGTGATGTGAATGAACATAACAGCTCATATAGTGCTCTACCCATGTGATAAGTTTGAAGACTTATTTGCTAAGGGGGGTGGTGATCATGGTCCAACATCTGTTCAGCTCTTGATCATTCTCTGAGGGTTTCAGGTAACTCCTAACACTACACACTTGTTGACATCCAGCTTCAAATCAGTCAACTTTTGTTCCTCCATGTCAGTGTGCAGTTTTGGATACAAAATTGAGCACTGAATGCTCACAAAAGAAATAATAGCCTTTATTTTATTTAAAAAAATCAAAACAAGAATATTTGTTAGCAAATCCTTCCTTCCTTGTGACCCTTTAAAATGGACAATAGTTCTGTTTGTTGGTGTTTCCTCCATCTCCACTGTTTTCTGACCGATAAATGAAAAAAAAACCTCTTTCAAATGCTGTCAATGTGTTTGTGTCTGGCAGGCGAAGCAGCAGAGGTTTGCCAAGGACACTTTGGATGTCAACATCACCCTGGAGACTAGTAGAGTTTTCCTGATTGAAACCCAGCAGACAGCGGCAGACCTGGAGGCTTTGGTTCAGGTGACAACAGACGACACTAAAGCCCTTTTTAGACGGAAATAATTTCTGTGAATTTGCTGTGTAGTGAAGATCTGGCGCCTTTGCGTGTTTGTGCAGAATGTGACGGAGTATCATGCTGCCATTGATGGTGCCGGCCAGAGGCTGGTGGAGAAGACGGAGCAGCTCATGCTTGCAGACAGGGATTTGGTCCAGAGAGCTGATGAGCACGCTCAGAACATGGAGCGAGATGCCAACATGCTGGAAGAGTGAGAACACTTCTGACAGAAGCTGGAATGTTCAACCAAACAGGAATTTTCAGTACTTTATAGTCAAGTACTAAGTTAACAATATGGGGGGAAAAAAAGCTTTTAAGAACCTAAAGATGAAATGTTTTCACTCAGAAAATTCTAAACAAATCAAAAGCTCCTGTTTTGGGCAGCAGTAATGTTGGAAGAATTGTCAACAGCATTTTGCTTCCAGGAAATGAAAGTCATTATTTGCCATGTTGTTCTTCTTCTTGAGGGATCTGAAAGAAAGTGACGCCAACGGTTTTGTTCAGAAAGCCATCAGCGCCGTCAACGTTTACAACAACATAGTGAAATACATTGAGGACGCCAACATCACATCACGCACCACCCTTAACTTAGCTCAGAGAGCTGAAGACGTACGTCAGCCAACAGAAATTCTTCATCCTCTAATTTCTGTCAGTCAGCTCCAGTTTTCATTTCTCTGCCTTTCAGGCCATCACTGGGATTAATGCCCAGCTGGATTACCTGGTGACACAAAGTGACAATGTTTTCAAGAAGTCAGTTTCTCTGTTTTCAGAAAAAACGGGTACGTTTTATATTTCTGTCCTATATGAAAGAGTCCTGTAAAGGAGGAAGCTGGACGGTGTGTGTCTGACCCTCACTGCTTTGTGCTTTCACAGAGGTGGAGAAAGAGGCAACAGACAAAATTAATTACATTGAGGAGACTCGGGAGATTATGGACAAGAACGCCAAAAAGCTCAAAGAAATAGAACAGGACATCAGTGAAATTCACACCGGTGAGAGAGACTCATTGTTAGTGAACTGGAACTGATACAGCATGCTTTCCTAATTTGTGCTGCATTTCTTTTTAGCCCTCGTTAGTTCTTTAAAAAGGTTGCAGATTTAACCATAAACTGGAGCCAACTGTTCCTGGTTTCCAGTTTTCTGTCATGTCAATAATTTAATGCTAACAAAAATATTTATCTGGGCATTTTGGTCCCACACAAGTCCATTTAAACATATTTATGGTCTTTAAATTTTTTGTCTTGTTTGTACAAATAAACTAATTAATGCCCTTTTACCAGTTTAAATTAATAATACTTTTGGCAAAATGTTCATTTTTTGTTTAATTACTTACATCAGTACTTGCACTTGAGACATAGAATTTCACTTGATTTAGATCAATCACTCCATTGAGTGATTTTAACCCCACAAGATTTGTCTCCTTCAGTCTGCTATTGTCCCGTGACGCTGTTTTAGCTCCTAAATCTGTAATTATTTTACAGATAAAACACGACGACGATTGGATTTTACCTCACAAGTAGCTGACAGGACTTTGAACCGCTCAGCGGAAGTGCTTCAAACTGTCACCCCTATCCACAACAAGGTGGAGGAGTGGGACAGCAACATGAGAAAGAATAAATACTCCGTGGCTGCATATGAGCAGGCTGTTGACTCAGCAGGGAAAGCTGGTATGAGGTCAATTCCACAATCATTTAAAAACACAACTTTAAAAAAAACAACAACACAAGAACAGCAGGACGCTAGCAGGCATTTGATTGAAAGTGATGAATCACCAACATGTTTTGTAGAGTGCTGAAATCCCTTTTCTTTCCCTTGATTTGTGCTAAAGTGGAGAGACTGAATGCGCTCGTTCCTGAACTACTGAACAGGCTCAAGATTGTAGAGAACAAGAAGCCAGTGAATAATGTCACTACCAACATCGTGAGGATCCGAGAGCTCATCGCCCAAGCCAGGAGTGTGGCCAAGAAAGTAAGTTTACCGCTGAGATTGTGGCTCATGAAAAGTTTTCAAAAGGCATGGCGCAAAAGATTAATATCCAGCCGTGACTTTAGGCTTCACTAATTTCAGACTGCAATCCAAAGATTGTCACATCAAAAGAATGTAGTCAGAATTGCACACAAGTACGTCACTCTGGGCTGATTAAACTGTTGATCCAACAAATACCGAGACAGCAGTAAAGAAAAGAAGATAACTTTGTTGAAATGTTTGGATGTTTTTGAACACTCTGGTCTGGTTCTACCTCAGGTTCAAGTCTCCATGAAGTTTGATGGGCAATCTTCTGTAGAGCTTCATCCTCACAGCAACCTAGAAGACTTGAAGACAGTGACCTCCATTAGTCTGTTCATGAGGGTGGATCCAGACAAGGACCCCATTGAGGACCGATTTGTCTTGTACCTGGGAGATAAAAATGTGAGGAATCCAACAGAAAATAAATTTTTTTCTGATTTAGGATTCAAATTTGCACAAAAAAGAGAAATCAAACAAAGAAAAACAAGACAAAACCAAGACAAGCAGCCTGGAGCTGCAGGTGGAGACGAGAGACGTACAGCTGTTTTAGTCGTTTCGGCTTTTTAGCCGTCTGAGGAAAATGTGAGGATTATGGGAACAAACATGATGTTGTAATTACTGTGTGGTGTTTCTGTTTTAGGGATCAAAAGACTACATGGGGTTAGCCATCAAGAGTGACAACCTGGTGTTCATTTACAAACTTGGAGGAGAAGAAGTTGAGATCTCTCTCACCTCAAAGCCTGTCAGCCAATGGCCTGCAGTCTTTAACTACATCAAAGTTGAACGGTACATTACTTCTGAATGAAGATTTAGTGTGTTTGTTGTGTACAGATCGGTGGAAACCGCCTTTAAATCAATGTTCAAGTTTTTACGTTTGTTTTTGGGCTCTACGTGAAAACCTGGACATTCACTGAATGCAAGATAAACAGCTGAACTTTGACCAATCAGAGACTTGGATTTGGTAGTGACGTGTAGATGGCATCCTTTTCAAAACACTCAAGTGCCAATCATTGGAAACAAAATCATGGAGGAGAAATTTTTTAATTGCGGTTTGTGCCTGGCTGGAATTATATAACAATAAAATATTTCATACATCAGAATAGAGCCGTGAAGGAAAAAGCCTGAAGCAAGACTCACAAGATTCACACGGCCTCAGCATTTCACACCAACCCTATTACAACTGTAGGTGGCGGACGTGCGATAATAAACCTTTATTCATCATAATAAAATCCACTTTTTCCTTAGCAAGTTTTCAAAGACAGGGAAAGAACTGCACTGCTCATGCTATAAAAATGTGTTTTTATTGAATAAAAACCACAATGAAGTTACAAAGGATACAAGAAGTTTGATGTTTGTTAAACGACCCAAGCACTGCAGAGTCTAAGATGACCACTTGATCAACATCATTCTCATGTATTGGGTACTGCATAGTCTAGTTTTTGTTGGGAATGTCTATGAAAATGTCTGGGACTGTTCATACTTATGGTGTTTTTTAAACACTGCACAGTGGCGCCTCACAGCGAAAAGGTCCTGGTTGGATTTACAGTTTTCCTCCCACATTCCAAATACATGCTTCATAGATTAAATGGTGACTCTAACTTGTACCTAGGTGTGGATGCGTGAGTGTGTGGCCCTGTGACAGGCCGGCGACCTGTCTAGGATGTGTCCTACCTTCGCCCAACAGTAGCTGGGACAGGCTCCAGCCTGTGACCCTGAAAGGGATACAGTGGGTTTGGAAAATGGATGGATGGATGGATGGATGGATGGATGGATGGATGGATGGATGGATGGATGGATGGATGGATGTGCTTTATGTCCAAGGAGGTACTGTTTGGTCTAAATCATCTCTGCAAAGTTTTTGAACATGGGACCACAAACATTTCAAATCCACATGTCTTCTCGTAATTGTTTACTTTCAGGCTTGGCAGGCATGGTAAACTCTTCCTGACCATACCGAGTCAGAGTTCCAGTGATGAGCAAAAGTTCATTCAGAAAGGCGAAGCTCCAGGCAAAGAATCTCTGTTTGACATAGATCCCAAAAGCACTGTCTTCTTTGTTGGCAAAGTTCCGCCAGACGTCACGGTAATAAGTTCCAAAAGAAACCCTTGAAGAATTGTTGTTGCAGTCTTTACGTTTCCCTTTGATTGACTCACAAATATTCTTGTTTTCAAACTAGCTGCCACCTCTTCTGAGTCTTGCTCCTTTTGTGGGTTGCATCGAGTTGGCTTCTCTGAACAACGATGTCATCAGTTTGTACAATTTTAAAAAGATTCACCCAACAAATAATTTGCCACCTCCGTGCCCAAGGTACATGGCTATTTTGATCGGTGGTGACTTCCGAAAAGAAGGAACCTCCATTGTTTTTTCCCAAAGATCGGTGGTCTGACACTGTCCCATGTCTCATTTTGCTCTTAGGTACAAGTTGGCCTTCTCTCAAAGTCGCATTGCAAGCTACCTGTTTGATGGAACAGGTTATGCTCTTGTAAATGACATCGAGAGGAAAGGAAAGTTCGGCACTGTGACCAGATTCGACATTGCTGTGCGAACAGTTGCAAACAATGGTGTCATTTTCCTAATGGTCAACGGGGTACGTCCAATTCTTTGCAGTCCAGCAGAAGTTGTCACAGCTTTTTTTCATATGACAAAGTAGTAGCTAAAAATGGAAGTGTTCAAATTGTGTTTGGATTTTTTCATGTTTCTGCTACTGAAGCACTATTACATATGAGGATTTTCATCTTTCCACTGTAAGTCTTAATTTATATTATAACAGACAGAGGGAATGTTTCCTTTTTTGTTGCTTTTTACAGGACAACTTCTTCCTTCTGGAGATGAAGAATGGCTTTTTGCGACTCATGTATGACTTTGGCTTCAGTACTGGGCCAAAACTTCTAGAGAACAATTTACCAAAGTTTCAGATAAATGATGCAAGATACCATGAGGTAGATTATCCTCTACTTATGTTTTTGTATTTGCCGTTGTCTTTGAATGGGCTGCTTACCCTAAGGAATAAATGTCAATGTCCTCCCAGATGTCAGTGATCTACCACCAGTCAAAGAAGGTCATTCTGCTGCTGGACAAGAACCACGTCAAAACAATGGAGAATCCTAAAACCACGCTGCCCTTCTCTGACATTTACATTGGTGGGGCTCCCTCCAGTATCCTCAAAGCCAGGTCAGTTATTGATTCCTGTTATCAAAGATATAAGTTGTTTCTTTTTAAATATGGAATGCAGGAAATAGTTTTGTTTTTCTTCCAGGAAAGCCACTAAACTGAACTGACTTTTCCAACATTTCGGGTTAATCGTTTTGGGTTAATGGTGGTGGTCAAACTAGTGCTCACCTGCTCCTGCCCTCATTTTTCTGTCCTTCTCCTGTGACATTAATCCCTGACTGTCTCCTCTTTGGTCCTTTGAAAGAAATTGGCATAGTCTGCTCTACAACTATTGTGACTGTCCTTAATCTAAAGTTAGCTGAGCTTTTTTTTTTAAGCATTTCATCACGGCTCAGTCAAGATCTTTGTAACATTTGCTGCACTCTTCTCAGACAATGCTGTGAATGTGGTCAACAGTTTAACTAAAAACTATCCATTTTTCTACAGATTTTCTTAGCTTTTTTTAAAAGAGTGCTATTCAACGTTGTCTTCCAACAGGCATGAACTGTCCTCTGTGGTTGGCCTGAGAGGCTGTGTGAAAGGGTTCCAGTTTCTGAAGAAAGACTTCAACCTTCTGGAGGAGCCTGGCACCATTGGCATCAGCAGCGGTTGCCCAGAGGAGTCCTTTGTAAGCATCTTGTTTCAGTTCAGATGACCCAAAAGAACCACAACACCTTGGCAAGCAACTTGTAGTAGGAATTTAAAGAAACTTTCAAACCACAGCATAATGAAAACGAATAAAAAGCCCCAGAAAAACTGAGATTTCAGGCAAGTAAAGAGCCAGCCCTGTAAAACCCAGGTCTGGTACGCTTGCTCCACCATCTCGACCATCTGCACACTCTGGAATTGACAAAAACTGGCAAATAATATTTTCATTAAAATGTTGCCAGGTGGAAGAGAATTGACTGAGTGTATTTATGTCAGAGAAGAAGTTTAAAAAAACCTGTTTTATCATTACAGACGTCTCGTAATGCCTATTTTACTGGAAGCGGGTACCTGGGATCCACAGCAAAGATCTCGCCTTTTGACAGTTTTGAAGGAGGAATGAGCTTTAGAACCCTGCAGCCCAGTGGACTTCTGTTCTACCACACTGAAGAGGTAAGCACTTATTAACAAACACTTGTTGGCACACTCTAGTTTCCACAAAGATGTCACAAAAACAAACGGATGTTTCAAACAACAATTCCATTTTCATCTTCAGTCCAGCGAGTTCAGCATCTCTGTGGAGAACGGAGCAGTAGTATTGAACTGTAAAGGCACAAAGGTCAAATCCCACAAAAAGCAATACAATGATGGAAGGACACACTTCTTAATGGCTTCAGTGAACAAGCAGGTGTAAGTATTTCACTTAGATGCTAGCTGCTGTCTTTGGCTCTAATCTCTTTTCACTGTTTGCCAGGGTTGCTTTCTGTTTCAACAGTTGCATGTGTGACACTCCTGAAAGATGTTGACTTGATTGCTGTCCTTTGCAACTTTATGTCCATCATCTAATACACATGTATCAAACTCAAGGCCCGGGGGCCAAATGTGGCCCTTCATGTCATTTTGTGGCCCGCGAGAGCATAAAAGTTTTTTATTTTCTTAAAATAAAAAATAAAAATTGGTGTGTATTTATTCATATCTAGGGGGAATCAGATTTTAAATATGAGATTGGGCAACTATACATTAGGACTTAAACACTGTCCATATAACCTAACCTGACAGAATCAAATGTAAAAGGATTTATGCTAGAGGAACAAGCAAACATATGTTTTCTATGGAACTGTAACTGTCACTTTAAAAAGTTACAGTAAATAAATAAGTGAGTTATATAAGATTAAGGAGTAGTTACATTTATCTATCATTACATTTAGTTACATGTATAAGTTACATCTGGCCCTTTGAGGACAACCACTATGCTGATGTGGCCCTCATTGAAAATTAGTTAGACACCCCTGCTCAAATACTTTCATTGTATAAAGCATTATGTAAAAACTATAACAACAACATTTAATTTTCTTTTAATAATCAAGTTGGATTATAGCTCTGAAATTAATGCACAGCACTAATTATCTGACAGGAGGATATACAGAAAAAGACTGAACAATTCTCCAATGACTAACTTACTGAATCTTTTTCTGTAGTTACTCTCTGGTGGTGGATGATAAAGACAAACGGGAGAACAAACGGCCTTCATCAGCCTCAAAGTCCCCTGTTGATTCTGCCATGAAGACTTTCTATTTTGGAGGCTCTCCAAGCAGCAGCTTCAAGAACTTCAGTGGCTGCATCAGCTACGCTTACATCAGCAGGTGAAAAAGGCCCACACATTCAGGAGCTGTCAGGATGGGCTTAATGGAGCTGTTTTACAGATTTAAATAGGAAGCAAGAAAGATATATAGACAGACAGGCAGGCAGGCAGGCAGGCAGGTGTGTACATGGATGCTTTCAGGCCTGCAGTGTCTGAGGTTGTGGCCTGAGTCCTCACACTGGATCAGTGCATGAGCAGGGTGGTGTCTGTCAGGGTGGTGAAGATGTTTAAGGATGCACCCCGTGTTGCTGGATGCTGTAATGAGTTGGATTGTCTTCATTCATCTGTAGGGAGGACCAAGACATTGAAGCTGAGGACTTTCAGAAGTACACAGAGAGGGTCCAAACATCTCTACAGGACTGTCCGGTAGTCAGCCCTCCAGCAGCTCATTTGTTTAGGCACAGAAATGCTACTTCAGGATCCAAACAGACCCAGAAGGTAACTGGAAAGTGGTATTTTTAAAAACTGAGCTGCTGGAGGGGTCTGCACTTTTCTATCTTTGCATGAGTTTAACTGATGAATGCTGTGACAGGTTACCAGAGATGAATCCAGTCTCGTGAGTGACCCAAGGGGGAATGAACAGGAGCAATCAGAACCAAACGTGGAGCCCTGCTTCCTCTCCAGTAGTCCCGGAGCACTGCAGGATGCCTTCCATTATGGAACAACTGCCAACAGCAGGCAGCACTACACAAATGTCCCCAGCTCTCTTTCCAAGAGGTAAGTTCAGAGCAGAATCCTGTCTTGGTAAACTCAAAGTCAGCTACTACATGGATGTCTTCTTTTAGGTTCAACTTCTCCGTATCTCTGAAGACTCAGTCGTCCTTTGGCCTCATCTTTTACATATCAGATAGTCGCGAGGACAATTTTATTTCGCTGTTCCTGAGTCACGGAAAAATTGTCTACACTTTCAACGTAGCAGACCAGAGAGTGAAAATCAGCGGGAAAGGCAGACTTGATGATGGCGCATGGCACCATGTAGGTTCATGAAATCATTTCATCTATGTTATCTGTGAACAATTATCCATAGATGTTTTGCTTTGGACTGACATATGAATGTTTTTTCCTCCAAAGATTAACGTCACCCGTGATGGGAACCTTGGGCGCTTAACAGTAGATGGACTTCCAACCCTAGAGGACAGAGCTCATAGAAGAAACGAACCCTGGCAGATTAGCCGCCCTCTGTTCATTGGTGGAGTTATTCCAGGGTTGACTCTAAAGAATATTCCGGTATGAGTACTTCGATAGGAGTATGAAGAGTTGATTCTGACCTCACACGTGAACATAACCTCAAGTATCATATCAATAGACCAGTTAACTTGATTTGGTGGTTGTTGTTTTTTTGTTTTTTTTACAGCACTTTCAGGAATATTTTTTAAGCTTTTGATTTTTAGAATATGTTGAAGTCATTAAAGCACAGCTGCTTTTTCGAAAGCACACCGTTGGTTTTCCACAAGTTTATTATGAAAATTCTGAGGAAGCAAATATTGGCTGTTTGTCATGACAGACAGATCCTGCACACAGCGGCAGTGGCTGGCATTGAGGCAGGACTTGGAAATGCAGGAAATTTTGCGACACCATGAAAATAACATGGAGGCTTAGCCACCCAGGGCTGGGGCTGAGGCTGCTGTGGTGTGTAAAAAACCGCAGCAGCAAAGCTCTGGGGGTGACAAGTTGTGTACCAAGATTTGTAAGGCTCTGAATGTGTAGTCTCTATCAAAGAGTCAATATCACATGGACATCAGGGGTGGTACTCCTGAATTGGCAAATTCAGGTAGTGGTTCCCCTTTAAAAAGGGGACCTGAAAATATCACATTCATGGAGAAATCCCATTCTTGGGAGGTGCATTTAGTTCTGAATGGGATTACTGGACCACCTCTCTAGCCTTATAGTCATCAAAGAATCTTGAAATATGGTACATCTGGTCCACGTATGTTTTGCTAACCATGAGAGGGACATTGACTAAGTTGTATGGGATGTGCTATGTGGGAAGATCTTGGAATATGGGATAGATGGCTCCATGAAGGACACTATCCAGACCCTATTAAAAAACAGCAGATTGGTTTTATACGCTGCAATAATCAGAGTCGCCGGGACTGGAAGTTGGACAACTTGCCTTTTGACACAAGTTCTATTCATTACTTTATCAGATTTTGTCTGTGGATCAAAATGGTAAAAGGGTTTGCCTTGAAAGAGTGGAGATGACTGAGATGAAAGTCAGCACCTACAGGTCTGCGGCCATAGTTATCAGCTGGAAAAAAGTGGGACACTTCCTTTGGCTTAGGAATGAGTTCCCCATGTAGAGGAGCTTGAGTTTCTGGGCTTTCTGATGGCAAATTTAAGTTGACCAATGCATTGGATCAACATCTGCCAGGACACAAAGTTTTTTTCTTTTCTTAATGAGAAGTGAAAATCACAAAGGAAACGAGGAAAGGTGGAAGAGTGAAAAAAAAAAAAACTTTCATGCTTTACAGACTGTTTGAAGGAATTATTAATGAGGTAACTTCTCCCCTTTTCATTAGACAACACTGGTTAAGGATTATAGTTAGTTTCTTTTTTCTGCTTTAAACGTTTTTTCCAACAACTTTTAACGTTGTCTTATGCAATGTTTTTCAATCTGTGTGCAGCGGTACACTAGTGTGGCGTGAGATGGTCAGGTGTGCCATGAGAAATTATTGATTTTCACTGGCCGAAAGCATTTACCGTAGTCAGGAAATGACCTCTGTGTTCATCCAAGCAGGACCAGGGTTTCACACTGAGCAGTTAGGAACATGAAAGATCATTAAACACTTTTTTTCAAATTTTTTATTTCTGTTTATCACACTTTGCTAAGAAGGACTAAATTGTTGATACAGTTCAATTCTTGGACATTTTCGGTTGGTGGTGTGTTTATCTTTGCTCAAAAATTATTAAAAAACACTTATCTATCGGCCTTTTGTAAAGTAATGCTTTTAACTGATGTGAGTGACAGACACAAGCAAGGATGCACTAAATGTAAATATTTATGGTTGAAGACGTAGCAGAATGAAAGTCTGAGAGCATGAGCACTGATAGTAACACGGCACAGCTGTTTATGACTTTGGTTTCTGCTGTTGAAATGTTCCTGCTCAGTTAGCTGCTGTGTGTTTTCAGTTCACGCTGTTTCCCTGTTTCTCTGCAGAGAAACTCGGCGCTCAGCTTTACTGGCTGTTTGAAGAATCTGCAGCTGAATGACAGGAAACTGTCGACTCCAGCAGAGATGTTTGGGGTTACCCCATGCTTCCAGGGACTTTCTGAGCCAGGAGCATACTTTTCAGAAGAAGGAGGATATGTTGTCCTGGGTATGTATATAATGCATCTTTCCAGCTGATGTTAAATGACACAGTGACATTAGAGTTGTAAGATCTATCATTGATTGAAAGAATAGTGATAAACATTATGCCATGTCTGCCTTAAAACATTTTTGCAACATCATAAAGCCAAAACCCCCACTAAGTATATGAAACGTGTGTCAAAACCATTCTCTGTAAAATCAGTACGGACGCTACAGTAGATATGGTCCAATGACTCAATTGTTTGGCCAATTTTTCTGCTCAGTTTCCAACAAAGCTAATCCTTCCCAAAACTGGACAAGCAAGACCTGAAAGTTGTTGTGACTGAAGCGTGCATGTGACTGTCACGTGCATGTGACGTGCTGTGGGTTTTCGGGTTGTCCGGGCCCAGGCAGGGTCTTAGACAAGAGCGGCTGCATCTTAAAAGGAGCAAAGGTGTAACTTAAAGTTTCCTTGAGCCACCTTAAGGAATATTATGAAAGTACCATTGCCTTTCGTTTGACAAGTGTATATTGAAGTATTTGTAAGGATAATGTAAGCTTCACACACAGATCACATGCGGGTGATGCCCTTACGTCACATTATAGTCTTTAGTAAGGCCTCAGTACCTCATGTGTCTCACACATCACCATGATACTTAGGTATCTGTAGGATGCCCCTCAAACAATTATTTAATTTTTAAATTCTAACAGTAAAGCTGCATTCAAGGAGCATGTACTTAACACGTGAACAGGATCAGCTGGCCTTTTATGCAGTTCGCAAGATTTGTTAAGAGTATAAAAAGTGAAAACTCTGCATCTTACATAGCCTCACTTACCCGTGCATGTTGTATAATTGTTTGTTACCACTTGTCACTTGCAGCATATCCATAGAAAAATAATGTGCATGAACATTTTCTTTCCACAAGTTTTTCAAACTTGCATGACCTGTACAGGTTTTTTGCCAGCAGAAAGCCTGTATCCACCCAGAAGAGCGGTTGTGACTTAGGCTTAGGAATATAGTCAGGATATGGATTCACTGAAACCTCAATCAAACCACAAACCCGTTTTAAGTGAAATGCAACAAGAATTGGAGAAACATTAAAATAAATGTACTCCTAGACTACAGTTGTCATAGATACTAAGTTTAGCACTTGGATTCTGGTCCAAACTTTGACACTAGGGAGAAGGATGTGTGAATGCTCAGAAAAATAAAGGTTTTCGGCTTCGTTTTGGAAAGCAGAGCAAGCTTCATGCTGTTTTGTTCTTCTGCAGATAAATCCCACCAGTTGGGGCTGAAGTTTGAGCTGGTCATGGAGCTCCGCCCCCGTGTGGCGTCTGCTGTGTTACTGCATGCTCGCTCATCAGAGCAATTTTTCACTCTGTACATCCATCAGGGCGCGGTGAGTCTCATGAGGATCCAGAGCAATGTTGGGTCTTACCACAAAAGGCAATAAAAGATGTATAAAAAAAAAGCCAACATGAATAGAGGTTCAAAAAAATCTTAATTTTAAGTCAAGTAATAAAAAATACAAGCCCCTGTGGAGGAACAGAGGAAACTTTGAAACGGTAAACCATCTTTGTTATAACCAGAAATATGTTGTGATTAAAACATAAAACTTCTAAATATGATTTCAAATTCAACAAAAAACTTAAGACGTACGCTACATTGCAAATTGTTTTGTAATTTCCAGTTTTAAATTACAAACTAAACGGGGTATGGCATTGTTCTTTATTAAATGATCAATAAATATTATAATTGATATGTATTTTTTAGAAGGAGAACTAAATCAAGCCGTTTTAATGTGATATCTTGTATTTCAAAGATTCAAAGGGGAAATGACCTTTTCTATTCCCATTTTCTTTTACTTGTTCCTATTTTGAATCTGCTTTACACTTGCTTTACCTTTTACCCCCATAAGCTCTTGTGTCACACTGTGGGGCCTTGAAGTGAAGAAGCTTTTGAAGGTACCCAGCTCTCTCATTGCTGTGTTGGTGTCAATGTCCAGAACCAGCATTAAAATATAGATATGACATAGCATCAAATTACACAACACTGGTACAGCTGGAGGAGGTAACCTTCACATGGCAGCCGTGGTGCAGATGTAGAGCGGTCTGATCAGCAGTGTTGGGGTAACAGATTACAAAGTAACTAATTACTGTAATTTGTGTATGAGTGGACAAAAAGTAAAGTAATGAGTCGAGAATTATTAAAATAGGCAATGAGTAAAGTGATTTAATTACAATTGTTTGACTCTTTCAAAGCCAGCCTGGTCCTTCACCGTCCACTGTAATCAGTACTGAGATTCTTTGACGTGTTTCTTTATTCAGGTGGTGGTCGTCGTAAAAGATGGCCCTCATGAGTTCTTCACTAAAGTGTCTCTAAGGCATGGTGTGTGTGATGGCACGTGGCACAGAATCACAGGTCAGAACAAGTTGCTCTTCTCTCACCATTCTTTAAGCAAAGGGCTCATCAGACAATGATAGTCTGAGTTCTCGTGGCTCTTCTTCTCAGTGATCCGGGATGTTGGCATCCTCCAGCTGAACGTTGACTCTGAGGTCAGTCATGTCGTGGGACAGGTAAAGTCCAGCTCCGCAGACCCCGGGATGCTAGTGTTCATAGGCGGATTCCCAAGTGAGTCGGGAGCCCTTTCTTCTCCTCCCGTTTGTTTTTAAACCAGCACCTCTGCTCACCCATTCGACCCCTCTTTTCCTTTCAGATCACTTCCCCACAGACAACAATGCCACCAGGAAATCCTTTGTGGGCTGCATGAAGAATCTGACCATCAACGACAGTCCAGTCAGCCTCAGCAAAGCAGTTCTGGTCAGTGGAGCGGTCAGTGTGGGAACCTGCCCGGCGGCATGACTCTTCCTTGAGCAGAGAGCAAATATTTAAATCTGTTTTTATGACACCCATCAGCTGAAAGTGTTCTTCACACTCCTTCCTATCGTTAGTTGATTTATATTTGTATCCATTGGTAAAGAGACCAAATCCTCTAAAAACCTGACCATCTTTGAGACCAAAAAGGTTAATAAATCTATCTGTAATGTAGACATCCTTTGTTTAAGCACTGTCATGCAAACACAAGTCTTGTGTGTGTTTTACACCTGTTAACTTTATATTTCAGCTTATTTCTGACAATAAATAGTATCTGTCAATCATGTCCTCCTGGGTCTTTTGTCTGTAAAATAACTCGGAGCAGTAACCCCCAAGTTGGAGGAGTGGCTACAACAGATCCCTGGAAAGACCTCAGACCTCTCAGTCCAGAAAAGCGCATGTGACGGTGTGGCACCGTCAGATTGCGAGGGGGCCCACGCCGTGTATTTATTTTATGTGTATTTATTTTATGTATAAAACTGATTCCTGTGATGCCACCCGGGGGATAATTAAGAGCCACGCCCAATGGGAGGGGCTTAACATTCAAAAGGGAGCATAACAGGTACAGGAGAGGAGTGACGGAGGTGCCATGCGCTGTGTGGCCCTGCATGGAGCAATTGTAGTGTGTCCTGAATAAAGACCAATCCTCCTCACCCTGGCTCCTCTGCATCTTTCTCGGCGGGACCCCGCCACATATGGTGTCAGGAGTGGGATCGCAGAGGGGCCACAAAAAGGTGGGGACGCAGCGGCGTGGTGGGGACGACGATTCCCCGGCAGCTCAGCGCCTCCTCCAGGTACTCCATCCTCTAAGGAAGAGGGGGTGGATCCGGGTGGCCTTGGCGGTGCTTCAGGCCTGGCCAGGGGCCCGGAAAGCAATACGGCGTCCAACTCGGCGCCCATGGCGAGCGGCGGACCACGCGGACAGCAGGGGCGGACCGCCGGAGCACAGAGACGGCCGGAGGCGGGACGGGCGGACCGCCCGGTTCCACTGCCGCCTACGCAGGCATTGGAGGCCTGCGCGGTGATGGACAGGGGGCGGACCGACGTCTACCGGGCCGTCAGCGGAGTGCTCCGGGAGAGGCGCAACATCTCGCCTGTAACCTGCTGTCGGCGGCTCCGATCGGCTGAGGTGTCATCCGGGAGGAGACCAGCGGGGGCGTGTGGCCGTTGCAGCTAGTGCTAGGAACAGCTAAGATACTGCAGGACCCTCAAGCTCCCAGGCCTCTGGTAGAGGACCAGAGCTTGGAGGAGAAACCACCCGTGGAGGGTGAGAGGGGCGCTTTTTCTTTTTCTTTTTTTATATACATACATGTATATGTATATGCACAATGTTCTCTCTCTGAATAACATTTCTTCAAGAAGTGTTTATTGCCATATTCAGTGAAGTTTTACAGAAATGGAATTTGCTTCGGTGAAACAGCAAAGTACATGCATCAGCTGCAGCTCAGTCTCAGGTGGCTGATGCGTCACCTGCCGCTTCCTTTGACTTTAGTTTGATGTGATTCTTCATTTAAATAGGAAATTAGTCAATTTAGTATCTTTTTATATACCAAAGAAACGCTAAGGATTCAAAGTGGTTCTATTGTCATGAGCACAGTAAAGAAACGGGTTTCCCTGTACAGTACAATTAGATGCTTACTTTGCTGTTCGCTCTGAGCGCCGAAAGGTGAATAGAGAATTAAAGATAGGGTAGGATATATACAGGATGTCTGAAACATTCACACCAAACAAAAAATATAACTGTGCATCTGATGACTGAACCTACAAATCAGCTGTTGGCAAAATTCAGCTGAGAATAATTTTGCAAAAGAGACTTTCATGAACTAAACAGTGTGATACATATGGAGGTTGCTAAATATTAAGGTGTAAGAGCCACAATAATAAACAATGAGGAGGAGAAAAGGTGCTGTTTGTTGTTATAAACGTTCCTGTCTGCTGTTAAGGAGTCTGATGGCAGAGGGAAAGAAAGTTCCTGAGTCTGGTGCTCCTGCACTTCACACTCTTGTACCTCCGTCCCGAGAGGAGGAGAGTGCACAGACCTTGTTGCGGGTGGGTGGGGTCCTTGATGATGGAGGAAGCTTTTCTGTGGCCCTGCACTTCTATAGATGCTCTGCGGCGAGGGCAAAGGAGTCCTGGTGATCTAAGACGGTTCACCACTCTGCTGGCGCTAGGACTATGTATGCAGAGCTGCCGCACTACACTGTGATGCAGCTGGTCAAGATGGACTCAACAACCCAGCTGTAGAAGTTGCTGAGGAACATGCCGAACTTCCTCAGCCTCCTCAGGAAGTACAGCCGCTGATGAGCTTTCTTCACCAGCTGTGTGGTGTTGAGTGTCCAGGTGAGGTCCTGGCGGTCCTCTTTTGTCTTGTCTGTGTTAAGGGTGAGGTTATTGTCCTCACACCATGTTAAGAGTGGCCACCTCCCCTCTGTGGGCTGCCAATGATGCATCCTGTCACAGCGGTGTCATCAGCAACCTTCAGGATGATGCTGTCCTTATGAGAGGCCACGCAGTCGTGGGTGAACAGGGTGTAGATGATGGGACTGAGAACACAGCCCTACCAATGTTCGAGATGATGCTGGTTGAAGTCCTGTTCCCTATTCTGACAGACTGAGGCCTTCCATGTCAGAGAGTCCAGGAGCAAGTCACGGATAATGGGGTGAAGTCCAAGGAGAAATCAATTTGTAAGGAGTTTGTGGGGAACAACTGTGTTGAACGCAGAACTGTAGTCAATAAAGGGCATCCTGATGTAGGAGTCTTTATTCTGCAGATGTGAGAGGGAGGTGTGCAAAGGCCATGTAATGGCATCTGAGGTGGGACCTGTTAAATGGGTGCAGGCACGCAAGACACTGCCGGGGGTCTAGTAAGCCCAAATGCTGCTCAATGGGTCAGCATCACTCTCTCAAAGCCCTTCATAATGATTGGAGTGAGTGCTACTGGTCTGTAGTCATTCAGGCAGGTGGGAGGGCTCTTCTTGGAGAGGGAGACAATGGTAGTGGTCTTGAAGCAGGAAGGGACGGTTCTCTGGCTGAGGGAGAGGTTGAATATGGAGGTGAGGACGTCTGTCGCTTGTTGGGCACATGTTCTGCTGTCCTGCTGCCGTGGGGGATTGATCCTCCTCAGGGTTTTGCTTGCCTTGGCTGACGAGACGACTGGTGGGGGTGAGGGGGTTTTGGTGGTCCAAGAGTGTATTAGTGCCTCTGTGTGGGCACTACACACAGAGCCAAATGCACCCAGAGTCAGCAGTGTGTGAGGGCAGAACCCACTGCTAACCCACAAATGCTGTCGTTGAAATTGTGCTGACTTTAGGACATTCAATTCTGGGCTAGCCACTTGGGGAAGCACAGAACCATGAACCGCATTAGGAAACATTTCTACTGGCCTGGCTTGAGTAAGGATGTTGCAGTTTTTTGTAAATCTTGCCCTCAGTGCCAACTAACTTCTGCCAGTGTCCCCTCCAGAGCTCCTCTACAAATTATTACTGTGATTAGCACCCTGCTTGGTGATAGGAATGACATTGTTGGTACATTAGAAAGAAGCAAATCGGGCAATAGGTACATGTTGGTGATAACCGATTATGCCACCAACTACCCGGAGGTGTTCCCTTTAAAGATCATGTGCTGCCAAAAAAGCGCCCATTGCCTGGTGCAATTTTTTTCAGAGTTGGGTTGCTCTGGAGATCTTAACTGGACCGAGTACCAATTTTTTGTCCACGCTTGTTGTCGAAGGAAGTATGTCAACTTTTGGGCATCAGAAGCTTAAGAACCACTGCGTACCATCCTCAAACAGATGGCCTTACAGAGCGCGTCAATCAAACCATACAAATGCTACGAAATTCTTATCAATGAGTCTGGAACAGATTGGGATAAGTGAAGTTGCCATACCTGTCATTTGGTGTACAGAGAAGTACCTCACAAGCTTCCACTGGTTTTTCTCCATCTCGAACTGTTAGACGGATTATTTGGCGAGGAGTCCTCTCTCTTGCTCAAAGACATGTGGAGAAGGATCGGCCTCATTCAGAGACTGTTAATGTTGTTTGTTTTGTTGTTCAAAAGTGGGAACGGCTGGAAAAAATGAGTGAGCTGGCCCAAGCTCACATGGCAGAGGCTCAAAATGAAAGCAGAAGGTCTGGTATGATCGATCAGCCTGCCAGCTGCACACCAGTCTCTGGCCAGAAGGTGCTTGTTCTTCTTCCCAGCAGCAAATAGTAAAGCTGTTTAAATGGCAAGGGCCCTTTTTGAGGTTTTGTAGAGGATTGGGCAGTGACCACCCATCGTCTCAGCACTGGACAATCATGCTCCACCGGGCTACTTCATGTTAATCTCCTGAAAGAGTGGGTGGAAAGGGCTGAAAAGGAACAAGTTCTGCTTATCAGAATGTAGCCCCGAGAAGAAAAAAGAGGAGGATTAAACAAATTAATCCCATAAATGATCAATATTATTATTAATATTGATATTACAAAGTTACTCAAAGGAATATGTTTGAATAAGTCTAGAAGATGACATAGATTTAACCAGAAGGAAATGGTTATGTAAATAACAAGGTTATTGTTGTTTATTGAATGATTGTTACTTGAGGGTTTACTTTAAACAACAATGTTATTGTTGTTTATTGGATTTGTTTTGGATTATGTAACCTCATCAGCGTCAGTTCACAGGACTATATCTTATTTTGAAGAAATGCGGAGTGTTCTGTGGAGTGTTCTTTGGTTTTGATTGGACTAAGCTGATTGGCTGAGGAGAGGATTAAAGAAAAAAGAGAGAAAAAGAAAAAAGGTCTGGACGTGGAAGCACGCGGGGAGGTGGAGAAGAAGACGGGAAAAAATAAACTTTCTGCAGGCCAAAGTCAGGAGGAAAACTTCAGAGTGGTTTCCCGTGACAGAAAAGGTGACGGAAAGTTTCCTCTTTTGGAGTTTCTCACTTGAGCGTGACCCGGAGCCCACGGAGCGGAGCTGCAGCGCTGAGCACGTTGGATTTTCCCCGCGACGGATGACAGGTGCTGTGGAAGGGCGGAGCAACAGCTAAAGCTGCACGGAGAACGCAGGAAGGCTAAGGAAGTCGGTGATTTTTTTTTCAGGCCTGCAACAAGGTTTTCGGGGTAATAACTGACTGTGTGAATGAGTGAGTGAGTATGGGCCCAGTTTGTTATTTTTCATGACGTGGTGAAGTATTGCAATATCTGTGTTTGAAACAAACTTTTGAAACGAACTTTTAAAACCAGTTTATGAATGTTCAGTTGAGTTGTGAAATTTACATTTTTCTCAAGGTTCATATTTTTTTTTTTCGTTTAAGAGGAAGAGTATAAAACCAGACATATTGGACCGACATTTTGTTTGTTTTTGAGGGTCAACTCTTTATTTTTATTAAACTGAAACTGCGTTCAGTTTAAATGTGGTTGTCTGGTGTCATACTTTTAGAAGATGTACTTGTCTACTGTGAGTACAGACGTTGTAACTCTTTAGATTTAAATAGGTAACCTGATTGGCTGCCACTATAGCTCAACGAACCCAATCCCCCTCATCCGTAGGTTACCATTTTGTTAAAGTAATGCTGAGTGATGGGGCTACAAGAAGGATACCGGAAGAGGATGAGGTGAATGAGCAGTACCTTTCCTCAACTCTCTCACCAACTCAGGATCTGGATCATCTCTCTAAAGAGCAGCAACTTCAGGTGAGAGCCTTGTGCAGTACACCAGTGTTCCAGGAGAACCCTGGGTGAACTAACATTATTCAGCATGACATCATCTTAAAAGACGGAGCTGTCGTGAAACGCAGGAGGTACAGGTTGCCTGAACGCCTTTTGACCAACCTGAAGGAGGAGGTGGATCTGATGCTCTCTCTGGGTGTGATTGAGCCATCTAAGGTCAGCTTACACTGCATTGTTCAAGTGGACCTAATTCCGATTTTTTTTTCTCACGTGACACAGATCGATATGATCGGTAAACGTGTAAGTGTGGACAAAAGTTTATGGATTCCGTTTTTTCAGATCGGATACAGGCCTTCATATGTGAAAATAAATCGAAACAAATCGATACTGCGGTATTTGCAGGCTATGGGCACACAAATCGGATATATTCCCCAGTAATGCGAAGTAGTACATCAGTGACGGTAAACTCAGACACCAATTAACTGAGATCACATGACTTATTAAGGTGCTTTTGTAAAGACGCAAGGTCAGCGCAGCTACTCAGCCCCAGGCTTTCCAGACCGTAGGTTTTAGAAAAAACCGCTGTTATGTCCGGGTCCGTCCGGGTTCCGTCCGACGCAAAACGTAACTAATGAAGCGACACCGCGTTATGGAAACAGCAGGCTAGAAAGCCGTTTATTTTTGGGGCGTGTATGATGGGGACCATGTGTAGGTGTGGAGCGCACGCATGTGCTTATGTGTGTCTGTGTGTGTGTGTAAGGAGAGAGCCCCCCTCTCTCCTGTGAGCGCGGAGCGGGGGACTGTCGGAGAACCGTAAATTAAAAATAAGATGTCTCCCCCAAAAGTTTTGGAGTCTTGGGTGAGGCTGGAGGGTTTAGAACGGAAAGAGAACCCCGTAGCCCTGCATGCTTTCTGACCACGTTCGGAAAAGAGAAGTCATCGCTCAGGAAAAGTTCAACACTTGGATCAAACTGTTAGTACAGCAAAACGTCTGCAAACACTTCCTCATTCAAAACTCTGAGAGAGAACATAAGACGGCCCACCAGCCCTCATTTTTACTCCTCCATGCATCCCCTCAGGAGCGCCTAACGCCTTTTCCGCCGCTATGCTACCCATGACAACCGCAATCACAGAGTCCTAAAAGGTCCGCTGGAGGGCGGAAATACTGCTACGAGTTCTAGGCGTCCATCGCTTGATAGCTTTGCATTGTATAGTAATGCAAAATCAGATATGGGTCACTTTTAAAAGGATGATGTTTGGTCGCCGTACCCGGATATAGTCAGAAACGACATGAGCATCACACCCGCAGGCAAAGCCAGCCTAAGAGTGAGTGGTGCAGCCCTGTAGTATTGGTCCCGAAAAAAGATGGCAGCATTAGGTTCTGCATAGACTTTAGGTACCTGAATTCAGTCTCCAAGTTTGACTCTTATCCAACTCCTCCTCGTATTGATGATCTGATAGAGCGACTGGGATGTGCCAAGTACCTCACCACCATAGATTTATGGAAGGGCTATTAGCAGGTCCCACTGACTTGTCACCCAGAGAGCTGACTGCCTCCGAACCCCCATGGGGCAGGGCTCCAGACTGTGACCAATTGCTCGCTGCATTTTATGCACTGAAAATTTGAGCGCGACTGAATTTACATCCAGTCGCACATGTGCGCATCAGTAAATTTGCCTCCCCACTCCCACGATTTTTTATACATTAAATGTGAAGGAGCACACGACGCAGGGTAGACAGACACACACTGCCAAGACATACTCATGAAACACGAGCACACACTCGCTGATGCCCGCTCAGAGGCGGCTACCGCGCAGAAGAATAAGTCACCGTAAGTAATAAAGTATGAGGGGCGGGGCCTAGAGATATTCTGCCACAGAACATCTGTGGGAAGGAAACGGAGACAAAATATAATGCCAACCTGATATGTAATGTCTGAGCCATGCGTTTGAATTGCTGATTCGTTTCTTCCGCTATGTTAGGCGTACCAGTGCCAGAGGTGCAGGTTCGAATTGAAAAGTCCCGCGGCTTATGGCCCTAAGATGATATTTTATGTCTCACTAAATGAAAGTTTAATGCTGCAGCTCCGCCAGCTTAATGAATGACACCTGTCATTGTCGTGCACGGATGACTAACCAATCATAGTGTAAATGACTGTTGGGGGCGGACAATGACAGGGCTTGAAAGCAGGACACACCTGACAGCCCTCTAGACTAGTTATGAACAGTTCCTTTACTTTCTAGAACGATCTATTCGCTTCGTAATTTCTTAAATACATGCAGTCCGCGGCTCAACTTTTCTCTGGGTCTCTACAGAACCCGGAGGAAGGTTTAGTGTTTTGCTATGGTCAGCGGCGATCAAAAGGTTCTCCGTAGCACGGTTGTTACAGTAGCACACCTCTCCCCAAGGAGTCGGGTCAGCTGAGGGAGAATAAATGTCCCTAATGCACGCAAGTATAGCTAACGGGCTTGAACTTTAAACATCGCAAGGGCAAAATAACATTAGTTTCAGACACACTGAAAATACGTAGAAAAATACAACGATAGACGTGGTTTGAGATGAACCGCACTCTCGCCTGATCGCTAGAGACGGGGGGGGTTGTGAGATGAAGGCACATGCAGCGAGACTGAAGGACAACAGGAAGTTGGAGTTGTCCTAAAACACTTAATTTAGTTTTAATATCTTCTCTCCTTAGTGTGATCTAAGTTACTATATATTTATTTCATTTATTATTTAATGTTTTGTAATGCATGTAGCCTTTTTTAATGAATTGGTATTTAAAATTATTTGAATTAATCACTCAACTACAAAAACATCAGGACACATGTCCCATAATGCATTGTTTTGCAGTCTGTAGCAGCTTTCAGTCAGTTCAGTTTCCAGCTGTGTCCGTAGGGTTTCCAGTTCCCTTGCTCCCCACCCCTTTCTCGTAATATTTTTTGATGATTGACAGTTGATGTTGGGGCAAAAACAAAAATATGTCACACATCAGTGATTCAGCAGCGTTGAGTCTACCTGCGATCTCAACACGCTTATTGTGCATCTTGGTTGCACCTATTTGGTGTCACCAATGGCAAATTTCCATCCATTTTCTTTTACTATTTGGTACTGTCATGACAGAGATGGTGGCTATCAGTTTACCTGTTGTTGCATTTTTCAAAAGTGCAGAATAAAATGTGACACTGAATTAGAAACAGCACATTGTAATTTCTGCATCTATTATTAAAATATTTATCTGTAATACAGTGGAAAATAGTAGATTTGGTTAGCATGTTGATTTACGGTATGCACCCCTAAATTTTCTGTTTGTGCCCATAAATTTTCAGTTGGGGCCACTGTGCCCTAGTGAAAAAAAGTTAGTCTGGAGCCCTGCTATGGGGTTGTTTAATTTACTGTTCCCACCTTGGACTTCATGGAGCTCCAGGCAACCTTCAGCGCCTCATGAATCAGGTACTGTGGAGTTTCAGAGTTTGCTGCAGCCTATTTGGATGATATTGTATTTTCAATACCTGATGAGCACTTTGGATATTTGGAGGGTGCTGGATTGTCTCCAGGGGGCGGGACTAACTGCCCAATCCTTCCAAATGTGTTTCTTTGCTAAACCCAAAACTGACTATCTGAGCTACATCATCGGCAATGGAACAATAAAACCGCAAACTGACAAAGCCAGCTATACAGTCCTGTCCGCTACCTGTCACAGAAGCTAATGGAGATCTTTTTTACATGGCTGGATTTTTATCACCGTTTCATCCTCATTTTTCAGCCAGGGCAGCATTACTCACGGACCTAACTGGAGCCAGGAGTCCTAATGACCTCCAATGGACCAAAGAGGCAGAAGCAGCTTTTGAGGATATCAAGCAGGCATTAAGTAAGAACCCTGTCCTGTACAGTCCAAACTCTCAAAAGCCCTTTATTCTGCAGACAGAAGCTTCTGATAGAGGTTTGGGGGCAGTGCTTCTACAAGGCCCCCCACAGACATCCTGTGGCCTTCATCGTCAGAAATCATTTCCCCACCCATTATTCAACCGTGGAGAAGTGTTTAGAATAAAGTGCCCAGACTCCTTCAAGTACTACCTTCTTGAGCGGAAGTTTACGCTGGAAACTGACCACAAAGCCCTACAGTGGATGGCAAGGATGAAGGACACAAATCGAAGAATTACCAGATGGTACCTGGCAATCCAACCATACTGCTTCACCATCCACCACATCCCAGGAAGGAGACAATTTCACTGCTGACTTCCTCTCTCACTGTCCCAGCGAGAGTCTTGAGGGGGAGGGTGTGTGAGGGCAGAACCCACTGCCCCACAGTTAAGTCCATTTGTTATATTTTTCTCTTGAATAAACCATTTCAGTTTATTTCATACATTATATAACAAAATTAACTTAATGACTTGTGCACACATTTGGTTAATTTGATATTGTTTTGAGTAATTATATTCTTTTGAGTTCTGTCTGAGGCCTGATGCTGGGGCAGAGGCTGGAGCAGGAAACTGATGATGTGGCAGTGAGGAGCTGAAGAAGCTCCTGATGACTTGGTGAGGAGATGGACAACTTCCATCTGAGAAGATGGAGGGGAAACACAAAGTGTATTCTTATGTTGGACTATTGTTTGTATTTTTTGGAATATATGTTAAACGTGCTTTGAGGTATAAGTTCAGTTTCTCTGAAGCGTTAAATTACTAGTAATTTACTACTTTAGTTAATATTTCGGTTTTGAAAGTTTTGTATTTGATCTCCCCTCCCTATTGTGTCATTGGTCTGATCAGCCAGTATAAAATCTCCCTAATGCTTCTTGTTGGGGGGTCAGTTTGAGTTCAGTTGGTTTGAGCTTTTGTCATTGATTCTCTCAGTTACATTTTTGTTAAGTTGACCCCATTTTAATTTGAGCCCCTGTCGTTCTGTGTTGGGTAAAATAAAAAACCCTGATTTGAAGTTCTTTTTGTCCTGTGGCTCAATCTCTGCCGAGCGGACCCTGACACAGTGCTTCTCTCTGTACTGCCTCTTTGCTGCTGTGATGGACTTTCTCAGGCCGTACTTCAAGCTTAGTACTCAGTCTCATTGCCAGATGTAAATGCAGTGGAGCGAGCATGCAGCATGTGACATACATGACTGTTTATCCGGGGCTCCTGGTTAGGAAACGTCCTGACTTGGATGGTGGACACGATGTTCTCCACACAAGTGCTGATGTACCCAGTCTCATTGTCAGCATAATCCTGGACGCTGACACAAGAGTCCTCCAGAGTGGCTGCAGCTTTACCCCATGTGCTATCTTAGGCACTTTAACATTGGGAGTGGGGTCATCTAGACCCACTAGACAGTGCTCTGGAACCTTTTTTTTTTCTTCAATGATTTTGTGATCTTCTACTGGTGTGTCCATGGATTACATGAAATCTTTTCCACCCTTATCCACCTTTGTCATGGTAGGGAGAACACGTCAATGTAAGGGGGGGGCATCTAAGATAGCACAAGGGATAAAAACATCCCAGTCTGTAGTCATGAAGCAGTCCTGCAATGCGCTCTCAGTCTCAGGTGTCCAGAGCTGAACCTGCTTGGTGACTGGATTAGATCGTTTGAGTCTTTGTCTGTAGGCTGGGTACAGAAACAAAGACATTATTTGTTTATGTACCTTTTTCTTTATATTTAAATATCTAGTTGTTCACTATGGAACATTTACTTCCACTCAGTGTTGTTGGTTAGCTTGCTGGTTTCATTGTGGTAAATATAGTCACACTCCCATGAAACACTGAAAGTGGGCGCGTCTCTCTCTGCGGATACAACTTCAGATGACTTAAAAAGTTGATTTTCTCCAAGAAAGAGAGTTGACCATGGCCCCTAAGAAAACCCAGGAATACGAAGACCTCAAAAAGACTCTTGATGATATTCAATCTACGAAGAAGCTTTATTGATCAGGTTCGGCTAAGCTAACGCCACTTTTGGAAATGATGGAAGAGTTCCGAAGATTTTGGGCTCAAAACGAGCAGCGAAAAAAACGGGTCGAGATTCTGGAGAAAAAACAGGACGATGTGGAACAGCAAGTAAGGATGAATAATGTAATTCTTAGTGGAGTACCAATCAAGCCTCGAGCGAAACTGACAGCAGGAGCAAGCCCAGCACGCTAGCGCTTAGCGAGGCTAGCAGCAAGTAATACGAGATCGGGTGCAGAGTCTCTGCGCAGCAACACATTCATTTCATCTAAAGGATTTCCCGATCTCAATACCATCGAGACCTGCCACCTGCTCCCCAGGAGAAAGGAGACGGATAAACCAGCGATCCTCATCAGGTTTGTGAATCAAAGACACAAGCTAAAAGTCTCAGAGGATCTGCTGTTTATCTGAACGACCATCTGACCAGAAGGAATGCTGGTTGCTATCAAGAATCGCCGGGTTTTGCTAGAACAATTAGTGAAGGACTTTTGAGAAGTGCTTGATTACGGTTGTCTGAAACAACACATGCAGTAATAAATCAAAAGCCAAATAATTTCCAAGAAATATGACACCAGATTCATCACTTTCCATTGTCTGACGCTACCCCTGAATAACAGCAGAGCCTGGACATGCAGACAACTTGACCTCAACTTTCACCGCAGCTGAAATCAGCTGAAGAAGGATATGGACCTGAATCTAATGTCTGCAGACATAACATCGAAGAGAACTATAAACTGTTTTGAACCCAGAAGAACGGCTGTTAATCAGCAGAAGAAGAAATACCAACCTTGGACAATCGACAGATTATGGACCCTTTTATTTTTTCCCTTACAGCATTACTTTAATATATGAAAAAAAGAAAAACAAATGATTAATCACTTATTGAAAATGGTTAAATTGATCGAAGGCACGATATTATTTCTTTACTGCTCCAATTCATGAATTGATTCAAAAAATCTTCCTAATGTAGCATAATTTTGCACATCTTTTTAACTTTTGATACTTCATGAAATTTTGCAATGAAAATTCCTGAAACAGTGTTGTGTCTATTTTACTAATATAGTATTATTTTTTGATCATATGAATGACTTTTATAAGTAACTTAATCTGCATATATTTTAGATGACTGATCTGGTATTTGTTGCGTTGATTTAAAATAGTTATTTTACATAATATTCATAATCTATCTTTTGGCATGTGCTTTATCGATATCTGGTGATTTTTTAATTGTCTGATAAAAAATCCGGGGAACCGAGGGTTGATAAATCATGTAATAAAATGGTTATAGTATAACGGGTGGATTATATAAATTGACTTCCTTCCACTTTCAAGCAATATTTATTAATATGCCTAATTATCCTACATTTGATTAGTTACTGTATGAATGTACAACTGATGATTATATTGCTTTGGTGTATTATTTCTACTTAATTGCTTGAAATAAACCATTTCAAATCAAATCAATAGTTTATGTAAGGAACCATCACTCTGAGGCTCTTCAAATTCATCCACTAACCTGCAAGAGCTTTTATAGTGCAGGACTGGATTTTAATGCTGCTTGAACACTTGCTCACTACTCCATTATTGTCCATTATAAACACCAAATATGAAGTTATTCAAGGCAAATCAATTAATATAAACAACTTACAAAGACTTTTTAAATTCCACTGTGTTCTGATGATGAAACTTGGAGGATTTATGAATAAATACATGGACACCGTTTTTTTAATGAAAAATCGTTCAAACACAGATTAGGTTTATATTCACCAATTCACACTGGTTTTCACAGAGACTTTAGGAAATTTTCAGGTCACAGGATTTTTGAATTGTGGGTGTGTCTGAATTCCTCCCCTACTCAATATAAACAACTAGAAAGTGTCAGCAGCTACCTTCATTCTCTGTCTCTTAAACCCTCAGGATCAAGTCAGAAAATCTAGGGTAATTGGCGGACTTGACCTAAAACTTTAACAGCCATATCGTCAAAAAACATCAAATGCATTTACCATCTGAAACATTGCCAAAATCAAAACAGTGTCAAAGCCAGACCTGGAGATACTTATTCATGCACGTTGTCTCCAGTAGTTGGGGACTACTGTAACGGCCTGCTCTCAACGGGCCTTCTCCTGGCAACCAGCTGTAAACAGCTTCAGCACGCCCAGAATGCTGCTGCTGGAGTCCTGACCAGAACTAGGAAGTATGATCACATTAGTCCCAGCCTGTAGTCTCTGCACTGGCTCCCTGTACCTCAAAGAATAGGATTCTCAGCAGCTCTGCTTGTCTGCCAAGTTCTCCATGGCTGAGCACCAAAGTCCATCTCTGACATGTTAGGTGCCATATGAACCATCTTGCACTCTGGAGGACCTCAGGGTCAGGCCTCCTGTTGGATTCTCAGGAGTCAGAACTACAAATCAAGGAATCAGTGTTTCAATATTCTGCAGCTAAAATCTGGAACAGCCTCCCTGAAGTCGTAAGACAGGCCTCTTCTGTGTTCATGTTCAAATCTAGACTTAAAACATTTCTGCTTAGCTGCAGTCATGACGAGCTTGTTGTCTTGTTTTTTCGCCCTCGTTTTGTTCTGTCTTGTTTGTTTCTGTTTCTGTTTTATTTTTGAAAGGCTTCTGTCTTGTCTTTGTTTCTGAGTCTTTTACTTCCTTTGGTCCCCATCTGCCTCTGGATCGTGTTCACCTGTTCCGGTCTGCCCTTCTGTCTGGTATTTCTAAGTCTTGTCTTCTGCCTTCCTCCTGTGCTGGTCCATTATTCCTGTCTTGGTGTTCATGTCATCCTATAGTTCCATGTTCCTCGCCACGTCAATGTAAGTTTTTGTTTTGTTCTGTAAACCTGCTCTGCAGCACTTTTTGTTTGTTTTTGTGAATTAAATCCACTAGTCCCTGATCCTCTGCCTCCGCCTGTACTGGGTCCAACTGCTCCCGAGCCACCACCACTGGTGACACCGCGCAAGGACTGGAAAGGTCCTATCTGCACTTTTTTCTTTTCCTTTCCTTTATTTCCTAAATCAATTTTCAAATGTTTTTCTTTTAAAGTACCCACGTTGATTATTTCAATGATGTATTGTGATTTTAATGTATTTTTCTGTTTTGTGAAGCACCTTGAATTACTTTGTGTAGAATTGTGCTATACAAATAAATCCGTTTTGCCTGTATAGTGCGTTCGCCCTTTTGTAGTGCTGTCTGAATCTACCATTCCAAAATCCAGTACCCTAGAAACCAGAAGTCTCTGCGAAAAACCAGTGTACATCAATGCTCACTAAATGTGGAAATATAGACCACAATGCATTGGGCGTTCGAACAATTTTTGCAAAAAAAATTAGTTAAATGTATTTTTAATAAACCATCATCATTTTATCTTCAGAACACAGTAATTCATAATGTCGCAAAAAGCTCATATCAATAGATCTTAACTACCTGAAATCGATGCCATCATATCCGCCATTTAAAAAATGTGAGCATGGTGTCCGAATTGCTTTTAAAATTCATGTCACTATAGTGCTGCATTATATTGTTTTTTAGTAGTTAGGCTTAGGGTGTGAATTCAGACACAGCTATAGATTCCAACACCCTGACGAACAGCTTTTACAGTGCACTAACCATGGTGCAGTGAGGGAATTCAGACACAACCTGACTCTCGTTAGGGGACCTTACTCTGGCTTTTAAAGGATTTAAGGATTCAAAAAGCCACAGAGTTTTTTGTTTTATTTTAAATGAATATACTAAAAGCTATATAACATGCCTCACCTGCTATAGTGCAGTCACCTGCTTCCCTGACTGAACTTCATTCAAGAGTTTGCATGATACTTTTGTTAAACATTTATTTATTTTCACTTTTGTTACACTTTTTTGTACAAAATTGAAGGACAGTACAAACACAATTTATGTACCAAATGTGTTAGGTATATGCATTTTACATCCATTTTTACTGTTTTGTCCCTTTAGTCACAGGGCTGCTGGAGCCTATCCAGTCACTTGTGGGCAAAGGCAGGGGGCACCCTGGACTGTTCACCACTTTTGCAGGCCACAAACAGCACACATTTCTCTCACATGGGACACTTGAGAGTTTCCTGACTGACCTATGGTCAATGGGAGAGAGGCCAGAGACCCCAGAGAAACCCATGTATGTACAGGATGATACGCAAAATTCCACACAGAAAGGCTCCCCCATTGATGTTCATCGATACTCTGCCGTGCGTCCCCCAGCGCCAGATTTAAATCTCAGGGCCTTCTTGCTGTGAGGTGCAGAGTCAATTATCATGTCATAACATGAGACCTTGAAAGTATGCAAACAGCAGAAGATAAACGAATGTAAACATTCAAGGTTCTACAACTTTCAGACAAACATACAGCTTTCTGATTATATATTTGTGCTTACTTGAGTCCAAGTTTTGGTTTATGAAAAGCTATTCATCTTTCTTAACTGTTTGTTCCTCACGGGGTTGCAGAGCTTATCCCGTGCCATTTCTATGAGGCAGGATACCCTGGTCGGTCACCAGCCTGTTGCAGGGGTGGAATATCCTCAAATCACACACCTATGGATTAATTTAGAGTTTCAATCAACCTACTTGGCGCATGTTTCTGGACCAGGGGAGGAAGCTTGAAAATCCCGGAGAAAACCCATCGCATGCACGGGAGAACATGCAAGCCCACACACAGAAAGGTCCCCCATTGATGTTGTGGTTTATGTCTCTGGTGGAAGGACTTGAAACTAGGCCTTATTTGGCAAGAGCGCTAACCACTGCTCCAACGTGCAAGCCCTTTTGCAGCCAAAAAGTATATATTCAACCAGAGTGAAGCAGTGAGGCGTTTTTGATAAATTGTAAAAACCTTCCAAAAAATATTAATTGCATAATTCCAAAAAAAAAAGATGGGTTAATTGTTTTGACTTGTTAAATTCTCTACTTTAAATTCTAAGAAGCCACAAGTGGTGGATGAGGCCAGTGGTGGATATGCCCAATGAGTTCTATCGGCTAGAGGAGACATCACTTACCTCTGGGAGACACCGCCTATCTTGGTGAGGTCAAGTCACTGCTGCACTGCATGCATGTCAAACTGCCATTTCTTGCAAAAGGCCAATTCATAGTGCAGATTTCATCTGCCTTAATCTGAGAAATAAGTCCACGAAGGAGGAAGGCAGAACATTTCACAGGTAAGTATTATAATTTCATTTTTTTAATGCTACAGGGGCTTCATTGATAGTACACACATGTTGATACATGGCCAGATAAAGCGCAGGCCATATCAACATGCAGCTTGATGTATCGATAATTTGCTGCTCTATTAAGAAATGTAAACTTTATTTTGTTAAACCCATATAAAGCATACAATACTAGGACTAAGCTATTATAGTAATACAGATTTATACATTTCTGACTCAGTGTCTGAACTTTTCAGCAGGTTTCAATGTGATTCAGACTTAAGGAAAAAGTGACCTTAGCAATAAAAAGAGCCAAACTCCAGATGGATCACTGTGGGTACCAACTAGAAATTTTAGTCTGATATGTTCAAAATATTTTGTGTTACATTTGGATAAGAGGCCAGAGTGTTCGCTTGACACCCAAAAACAAAACCATCTGTGTAACACCAAATTGATCACTCACATGAATTATTAAATCTATTGTTTTTCTTTATTTTTCTTCTTTTTTTAAGGGTAAATCTATGAGGTTCCATTTGTGCCAATAATATCAAAATGTGTTTTTGCGTCTACTGTTATGTCTTTTGGTCCATTGTCTATAATCTACTGATCGTGTTTTACAGCTCCACCGTCTATGCTTTTGGGCTCATTTTCTAGTGTCTATTGAACGCAGTTCATTTTACATTGTCTATGTCTATATTATTGCTATTGGTCTTCTGCATGCCCATGATTCTTTGATTATTACTTTGTATTAACTTTGTGATGTATATGTTGTTTTATCCTTAAACTTTATCTTTGTCACTGTCCTTATCCCATGTCGTCTCACCACGGGCGGCCAGGGAAGATCCTTAGCAACCATATTGCTAGTAAGCCGTTTGCTATGCCGCCCTTCACCATGTCGCCAGGAAGATCCTTAGCAACCGTTGCTAGTGTCGCTTTGCCAAGTCGCTTCACGTGTCGGCCAGGAAGATCTCTTAGCAACCGCTGCTAGTGTCGATAGTTACGCTCACCATGTCGTGTCCTTAGATCTGTTGTATTTCAAATTTTGCAATGTCTGCCAGAGAAGTCTTTTGTATAGGCCTATAAATTGTCTCGATTAATAATGAACAAAAACACTTAAAAAAACCTTTATTGACAATCCCAAACGCCAAGACTCCCAGAAAGAGGGGGTGTATGCGCATAACGGCTCTATCGCCGCCTCGGGCTAAAGTTATTATTATGGTTTTAATTTCTAATCTTTGTGATGAAACCATATTTCAAATATTTTGAAAATGACTGATCTATAAAATATGTTGTTACAAATTGATGGATAAACGAGATCAGACGGGCTAATAAGAGCCTTTATACTGGTCCCGAGTGCGCCATCTCATGGTTACATAAATAGATTAAAAGAAAAGCTCAAAAACAGCTGCTTTACTGTTATATTCATAATTAGTGATCGACTCCACTAAAATTTGAGAAGGTAACTCATCGAAGATATTTTAAAGGCTCTTGCAAGGCCCCGTGAATCGCTTCCAGCGGCGAAAAAATAAATATTGCCATGGACTAATGACTTGAGGGTTTATTTCTGAACAAATACATTAAATCAACATCAAATCAACACCAATGTGTTTGTAATTTTACATATTAATAAATCAGCCTAATGCTTTCATGATCAGAACACGTTATCCATAAATAGTCTTCGTGAAATGTCTATATTTATTAGGTCATTCTCCTGCTAAATAGGAAGTAATTACTCCAGATCAGATGCTGCAGGGCGTAATGCTACCACTTGTTTTCGTGTCAAGTTGTATGCATGCCCCCCCACACACACACACACACACACCACACCAATTCTTTCTGGCAATACGGCACAGGTACAGGAAAAATTCTACCTAATCGCATAAAAGGACTTTTCTGACGACTTTTGGCAAAATTTGAAAAATCTAGAACATCTAACTAATAAAACACGGGGGACATCGCCAGAATCTATTGAGTAGCAAACAACGAGTTATTGACAGTAGCTATCGACAGCAGCTAATCTAATCGAGTCATCGACAGTAGCAACGGTTGCTAAGTCCTGACTTACAAAGTGAGACGACCAAAGACATAGACACAGTGTAATAATAAAAACAGATTTTTGGCAATAAAATGGAACCTCATATATAAATCTGTTTGGCTGACTTTGGATTTATTGTTGACTTATTGATTTATTCTCATCATTTATTATTATTATTGAATTACTATTGATTTTTATTATTATTCATTATTGATTTATTATAATTATTATTGACTTATGTATGTATTGTTATTATTTATTATTATTTTTGACTTCCTATTGACTTATTGTTGGGCTTATCTAAATAATTGAAATTACAAGTCTAATAGGTCTAAAACTTCTACATGTTAAAAAATTATTTTTAAAAATTCTTTGAAATAATTGTTTTTGTGAGAAGTCCTGCAACTATGCATTTTTCATTAAAGCTTGAGCTTTTAAGGCTGCCTGTTTCTCTTATTTAACAACAACAAATGATGTGTGTGTATATATATATATATATATATATATATATATGAACATAGATGTATATAAACATAGATATATATAAATTACATAAATGCTACTTAGATGCCACAAAAGTCTATAGAAATCATTGTCATGTGGGCGTCGTCGACCTCACCAAGATGGCGTCGCGCTCCGCTACCGTCGGCCAGGCTTCCCAAGCGGCCGTGTCTCCTCTAGCGATAGGACTCAGTGGATATGCTTCTCTCATAGGCTACTGAGGCAACGCGTCATCAGCACGCGACCGACCCATTGACTGTAAGGCGGGAGTTGTTGTCAAGAGCTTACAGGTTTATTTGATTCATTTTTGGTTCGGTTTTTCCTTCTGGATTTTCACAAAGTAAACCAATACAAATGTCTTAGTTTGGAGTGGGAGTAGCCTAACCGAGCTGCTGCGGCCATGACTCAGTCAGTTGTTGTACAAGGTGAGGTGCAGTAGATCTGTTTGTTTACTGAGCCTCATGATCATGTTTCTCTGACGCTGATGATCGATGTGGTTTCCAGTTGGGCAGTGTGGAAACCAGGTGGGCTACAGGTTCTGGGATCTGGCCTTGAGAGAGTACGCCTCCGTCAACAAGGTAAAAGATGATCATGAGTAATCGGATTACTGCAACATTTGGAACTGAAATGATCAATAACCCAATGAGAAATGTTTGAAGCTCATGTAAAAACACCTGAATCATTTTGTTTAACCTTTAAAACATAAAGAAAGTTCGGATTGTTGGTGAATAATCTGGTAGATTGAATGAGATTATGAAAATACACAAATGTAATCTGTAACCTCCAGAAATGCTAGGAATAATGTTTTTTTTAAGAAAGGGACGTGGCATATTAATGAACATGTAAAATCAAATGTAAATATGCCAGATTATAGCCACAGACTCGTTTTCTTCTGCAGTCCTCTGGCACTTCAATGTCAGATTAGAGAAATAAAATAAATGTTTAATAAGAAGAAGAAACTACACACAATGAGAAACGAAGGTCAAAGACCATAAACTCTACAGAAACCTTTGTTTAGGTGCAGAAAATTGTTCCGCCTTCATGTGGGGTTAGAAGCTTTGCTGTTTTTCTCTGACATTGATGTGTATTTTCTAAGTCAGATTGACATTTTTCCGATCGTTCCAACAGGCCATGAATGCAGCATTTCTGTAAGTTTGCAATTTCCCTGAAGGTCATGAACATATTGGTGGAACTGACACTAAAATGAGAACAAAAGCCACAGTTTTCAAAGAAAAACTCTACAGTGTTCAAAACACTCTGCTCCTGGTCCGGCCCTTCTGATACATCTTAAGTTTTTGCCCCCCCCCTGGGGTTGAACCATTGCCTCTCGACGTGTGTGTGTGCTGCTCTGTCTGTCAGGAACAGAACCAGGCTCAACCTGGTTTCTGCTTTGGGTTTCTCATCATCCCGTTGGTTCATTCTAGCAGCACAATTGATCCATAAGTGACATATTCAACAGCTGCCGGGTTCCAACGGACATAATGATACTTTGAAGCATCGCCGTTCTACAGCCAGCTTTTAAATGGTCACTTTGTCTTTCAAGAAATGAAGCCTAGAATAAAAGTATATTTTAGCCAACGCTGCAAAAAAAACAAAAAACTACCATTTTTTTAGATTAACTTAATTGACGTTGTTTAAATGTTTTACTGTTTTTGGTTTCAGCTGATGTGTATTCTCAACAAACACATGCATCTGTTGTTGTGCATGTGAATACATTATAATGCAGCTTTAGAGCTTCATAAAAACGTATAGATATGAGCATTTGCACCCAAACAAAAAGGTTAAAATGGATGTTTAAATGTGCATAAATTGTATTTAAGAGCTTGTTGCCAGGAAGATTTTAAATGAGTTTGACCAAACACAGTCATACTCTTCAAAAAATAGTTTGCTCCTATAGAAAGAGATGCTCCCCACTCCACAAATGACTGACAGCGTCTACTGAGAACTTTATTAAAACCACATACATCATAAAAAGCAGCTGCACATTATTGTTTCAGTCTCTGAAGCTCTGAGCTTGTTCTTAAAAACATTCAAAGAAACCAGTTGCTGATGTTTTCCAGTCCGCTTTTCAACCACTGAAGACCATATAGACACTTTTGACTCTTAAGGCCTCCAGAACTTCCTCAAAATGTACTTTGTTTTCTGGAACAATTAAAGAATTCAACACTTTACGATGATGTTTAGTTGCATTATAAATCTGGATTTATAATGCAACTAAATGGGAGCAAATGTTCTGTAATTGTAAGATGTATTCTTAGTTCTGAACAAGCTTGAAGTTTATTTAGAATGATTGGTTGAATTCTATAAAGCATTCAACCAACAGACAATGTCCGACCAGCCTTCAACTCATTGTGTTTCTGTTTCTCTTTCTTTATTCTAGTATCTTCATCCATTTTTACTACTTAACTCCTACAATTTTTCATCTAATTCAACCATTCAACCATTCAAATGTTCAGCTCTTTCAGATTTTTCCAGCTGTGACTTTTGGTCCTTCAAATCCTTGAACTTTCCAAAATATTCCAGGATGTTTGCCTCCATTGAAATACATGGAGAATCCTTGGTGTAGAGGCTCACTGGTTCTGGCATTTTTCACTAACATCTTTTTTTTATTGTGCTTTTTTCACTTTATTTACTGTCAACTTTGATCATTTCTCTATTTAATTTTTTTTTATTTTTTGCCAATTATTAGCCTTTAAATCTCATTTCCACTCAGCAATACAGCATCCAACCCTGCTCTGTCTTCTGGAAACGCGGCTCCTTGTCGTTTTTTTTAAACGTTTGTTGTATGTAAATGTAGAACAGCTATGACATCACAGCTGATGGGAGTCCTATTGTTCTGCATGCTTGTTTTCAGAGGGGTCTGTACGATGACGCCACCAGCAGTTTCTTTCGAAACGTGGACTGGAGGTGGGATGTTTGTTCTGAAGGTGATCATGGAGTCAGTCAGATGTTGTCTCTTTGTATAATCTCTGGTCCATCGCTGTAGGAAAGGTGCTGCCTGCAGCGTCGGAGGCCAAATCCAGCATTTGAAAGCCAGAGTAAGTTCCCCTAACGGAGTCAGGTTGTGTCCGAATTCCCCACTACGCCATGGTTAGTGCTTTGCAATTTTGTCGGGCAGGATTTACAAAAAATTCCTAAAGTCTCTGTGAAAACCAGTGTGAATTGGTGAATATAAACCAAATCTGTGTTTGAATGATTTTTCATTCAAAAAAAAAAACGTGTCCATGTATTTATTCATAAATCCTCCAAGTTTCATCATCAGAACACGGTGGAATTTAAAAAGTCTTTGTAAGTTGTTTATATTAATTGATTCGCGCTTGAATAACTTCAATAATGGACAATAATGGAGTAGTGAGCAAGTGTTCAAACAGCATTAAAATCCAGTCCTGCACTATAAAAGCTTTTGCAGGTTAGTGGATGAATTTGGACAGAGCCTCAGAGTGATGGTTCCTTACATAAACTATATTTACCACAATGAAACCAGCAAGCTAACCAACAACACTGGGTGGAAGTAAATGTTCCATAATGAACAACTAGAGATTTGAATATAAAGAAAAAGGTTTGAACAATAGAATCAGAAAAGATTTATAAAAATGTCAGATTTTGTTTGAAATTTGAATTTGGATCAAGAAACTTTGAGATGGATTGTCAACATCTGTGGCGATGAGCTGTAGTCAGAGTACAGTTCCTGCTTCTTTTTTTATTTATTTTTTTTACTCCACCCAGTGTACCAAACGTCTGGAATGCAGGTGGCGCTTTGAAGTTTTAAACGCCAAAGATAGGAGACTGGAATGCAAAATGCTCTCAATTTACAGTTGTGGTTGGGTAATATGCAGCCGCAGTTTAAAGGCAGCAACGCTCGGGCCTCCAGAAAACGTGTCAAAAGAAGTGGAGTCCTGGGAGGAATGCGCTGGCCTCACTCTGGCATCTCTGAATCCACAGGCGGTCCTGGTTGACATGGAGGAGGGAGTGATCAGCCAGATCCTGCAGGGCCCCCTGCGGGAGCTGTTTGACAGCGCCCAGCTTCTTACGGACGTGTCGGGTTCAGGGAACAACTGGTAAGAGAGCTGCAGTCAGTGGCATAGAGGAGCCATGGCACGCCACGTTTTCAGCTCCCTGCAGCAGAACTGGAGTCTTCAGCCACTCAACGTCTGATGGTGTGATGCCAGAAACTCTACCTCTTCTAATCTCCAGACCCAATGACTTCTTTTTCTTGGCCTAATACCTAATACAAAGTTGTCCGGTAGTATAAACTGTCCTGAAACATGAAGTGGTATTCCCTAATTTAACTCTAACAGCATACGACCAAAACTGAAGCTCAAAAAAGTGGAACTTTGATAGAGAATCAATGGAAACACAGCAGTAGATCTGCACCACAGTGATGTTAAAGTCCCACTCTGCTCATCTATTGTGAAAGCGTTCCCAGTGGTCTTTTAATTCCAGAGTCACCTCGCTGTCACGGTTCACCGTCTCCATGTCTGCTGTGCAGCTTTCCATAGAACATGATTGCAAGCAGACCTTTACTTTCCTCCCACAAAATGCTGAACTCATTTTCTATGAAGGTTTGCACTTTGAGAGTAATGTGTGGAAATGCTCCTGTCTGTCTGAGCAAATGGTCCAAAAGCAGGTAGTGGGGGGTTATGTGTGGAACGTGTCCCCCACGATAAACCAGGGAACTCCTGTGTCGTTTTCTAGGACTTAGTTTCTGCAGAGCAGCAGGAGTTCATCATACATTCACCCCTGACAAAATTATTTATGAAAGTAAATCAATGTTTGTGAATGAAAGCATCAACTCTTTGACTGAAGTGGAGATGATTTAGAAATGCGCCTCATGTTTGACTCCGTTTTCTTATGGGGGCCTTTCCTGTTTCATGGCCAAGGTTCATTCTGCATGAATGCAGTGTTCAGTTTTACAAGCATTATTTTCTGCTTGTTTTCATTTAACACATTAGATTCATGTGGAAAAACAACACTTTTAATGTGGTTGAGCTTGATTTTGCTACCCAAAAAAACATGAATGAATGTTTCAAAGATGCATCTGTTTTGATGTTTTTCTGCTGGTTTTGGTCGGTTTGGAAAAGTCCATTGCTTTCAGCTTGATGGTGAATCACTGCAGGGTTGTGCTCTCACAGCTTCCTGCGCTCGCTCCACCACTCATGTCTGTTTGTCTGTAAGTGTGTGAGCCGTCATCAGTAGATGGGTGCGTTTGAACCCCGTGTTCTTTGTGAATTCATTTTATAAACGCAGGCCTCCAGCTCTTCTCTGTTTGATGGCAGCTCCACTTTCAGGGCCACGGGACACATGACATACGGATCAGTCTACAGGGAGCTAATTGTAGACAAGCTGAGGAAAGCCGCAGAACTCTGTGACTGTTTGCAGTGCTTCTTCCTCATTCACTCTCTGGGAGGGGGTAAGTCTCAAACGCCACCCAAACTTGCTACTTTCATCATCTAATGCCCAGTGGGCGGGTAGTTAGTTAGAGCTAGAGTTTTAGCCCATAAAACAAAAACAATGAATGACCATAATCTTCATAAATCAGATGACAAAGGTCATGTAATCATGACATTCTATGAAGAGTCCCCGTCATAATCAAAACAGGAATCTGTCGTCCTCATAGCATTAAATGATTGTCATATGGTTATAACTGACACTCTCATAAGCAGCGTTTGTGAGTCTCTGTTCTAGCTGCACCAACAAAGCCTCAGGAGGATCCTCACATAGTTAGGAAACCTTCTTTTGAGAGAATTGAGTTTATTATCTAGAAAACAGAATCTATTTACGCACGTCTAGGCACAACATCTGTTTCAATGTTTGCAGCTGTAGCAGTAGACATCAGTTCATGGAGGTCTATTGCACATTGCTGTTCAGATCTCTCATAGACGACTTTACAGCTAATCGTGTCGCAGTCCCATCATGCTTTGCATGTTGTAAACAAGCCATTTGGGTTTATTCCCACCAGGTACAAGATGTCTGTTAGATAATTAATATACATTGTAGATGTCTACCGTACATCTCAGACAACTCCATTATGGTACTCTATTGGAGCTCTCCCAATAGGGTTCTGCTAGATACCTCCTCATTGACGTCTCCTACTCGTCTACCTGTAGACATTTTTAGATGTCTACTAGAGGACTTTTTCAAAAATTTTAAACAATTTTACATCCATCCATTTATCTTCAGATCCCACTGAATCCCTTTTGGGGTCACAGGATTGCTGGTTCCAACCCAGCTACTGTTGGGCAAAGGCGAGGAACACTCAGAACAAGTCGCCAGTCTGCTGCAGCCTGTTTCTGTTCATATCTGAAAGACCATTTGAGAGCCACAAAGTTCCACTTCCCTGTTTAGAAAAGCATTTCATTTGTTTCTGTGGTCATTAATCCATTCATTTAAAAAATGTAGCTTTAATATATTTACAATAATAGAAGCATAAAGTGTCTTTTTTCCTCTATACATATCAATTTGTACTTATTTTACTCTAACAGTAGCTCATACCAGTTTATGTCAAAATGAAATATACCCAAATATGAATGAAAAATAAGGTCCTCCTGCTGCAGCAGATTTACTTTAAAATAAAATAGCTAAAAAGCCAAATCAAACATGTTTCTCTCATTGTGACTTTGGTGAGTCATCATCCTTTTTCTCTGTTTACTCTCAAATTTAAGCTTCTAGAATCTTTTACTGTTATTATAGTTCTTTACTGGCATTCAAACACATTCATACTGATGGTGGCAGAGCTGTTGTGCCGGGAGCAATGTGCGGTTCAGTGCCTGGCCCAAGAACCCTTCAACATCAGGACAGGCAGAGGGGAACTGAACCTGCAACTTGACAATCTTCTGACCTGCTGATGGGGCACCACAGCCGCCATTAGTCTTTGAGTGTTAGTCAACAGCGAGTGGCTGCATGTTGTACCAACTACATGATGGTCTCACTTCAATAATGTTGCAGTGAATCAGGGAGAATATCCTCAAACCTCACTGACTCGTAGACTCTAAGAAGGTTTGAAGCCTGGTTTCCAGTCCTCCTGCTGGTGACACAAACTAAGCTGACCGTCTGTTTCCCCGCTCAGGGACCGGTTCTGGTCTGGGAACCAGAGTGCTCGGCCTGCTGGAGGAAGAATTCCCAGGGGTGTCCCGGATTGTCACTTCCATGTACCCGTCAGCAGAGGATGATGTCATCACGTCTCCCTACAACAGCGTGTTGGCCATGAGAGAGCTGACGGAGCACGCTCACTGTGTGCTGCCTGTGGAGAACCAGGTCTGTGCAGCGCTTCTCACGTGATCCACCATCACACCATTGGATGAGCATAACTCAACCACTTCACATTATAAACATAAAATAATGAAGCTAAAACTATGATTATGTTGATTATGACTATGACATGTTCTGCCTGCAGAAACATTTATGAGGATTCAGCATTGATCCCTCATGGATGTTTCAGTTCCTGTGTGAGACTTAATCTGCTTGAGTTTGAAAAGCTTGGCTCACCTGAGACAACTGGCAGAGTTCATAAAATGCGAAGAGCTTGCAATGTGTTAATCCAAAAAGTCTAAAGTCGCCTTCCCATCACGTCTCTTTGGTGATGTCCTCCTCTTTCTCTTCCTCTCAGGAAACAATCATGTCTCAGCAGCAGACTTTCTCCCCGTCTCTCATGTTTATAAGTCAAAAAAAGAAAATATCTCCAATTTTGGATAAAGAGGGCAGGTTCTTTCCATAGGATTCTACCAACATCTCCTCTGTGGCTAGATTGGAGAGCGGTGAGCCCTGACCAAGGATCTTTCTGCTCTTTGCTCTGCACTCAAGTTTAAAATCCTCTTTATCCACAAAGTGACTGGAAGCAACAGTGATAAAAACCTGTAAATACAGCAGTTAAAGGACATTTTATTGGACGGGCATGAGCTGGTGCACCCCCAGCTCTCACGGAAGGAACTACTCTTAAGAAAATCATGAAAATCAGGATTGAGACTGTTTCTGAGTATTTCTTTTTTCAAATCATTATGAATCAGGAGCAAAGATCCCATTTGAAAACGCTAGTGGGAGTGAAGTAGGTGCTACAATCGGCAGTCCACTGCTCCACTCCCAGGCATCAACTGGCAGACAACTAGATAATCTACGGCTTTGAGCTCTGCAGAAACTATGTCCCAGAAAACGACACAGGTTTTTAGATTTTGTCCTAAAACAGCATAACTATCATTAAAAGACCACTTGGAACACTTTGACAATAGAGCCAAAGATGACTGAGAAGGGACTATAATCCTGTATACACAACATGTATGCATATGGGGGCGATGACTCTGTCGTTAACGCTTCATTTTCTGTGTTTGGCTGCTTCTTTCAGTCTTTGATGGACATTGTGCAGAAGATTCAGATGGTTGCTCATGGAGCTAAGCCAGAGTTGATGGTCAGAAGGAACGCCACGCTTTCTTCTGGACAGGGTGGAGTTCATGAGGTGGAGAAGCCATTTGATGCCATGAATAATATTGTGGCTAACCTGCTGCTCAATATGACCAGGTATGGTTTTGTGGTTTCATCCCTAACAAGTGGCTCAGTTGTGTAGAGAACTATTCACTGTTTTTGGCCTTCAGAAAGGTCTCATATATGTCCTGTGTTTTCTTAGAGGTGATCCTTCCATAGAGTTTCAGCATGTTATACAGAACTGAGGAGTACAGGATCGTTCAGGTGTCATCGCTCACAACCAGGACTGCAGCTTCTGTTTGGTGTCAGATTCAATGTTTACTTACCTCCGGCTGTAAATGCTGTGGCTCCTCTTTGTACTTATGTCTGCCACAAACACAGGGCAGTCAACCTCTGATCAGAAAATTGCAGGTTCGATTCTCACCCTGCGTTAAAGTTTCCTCGGGCAAGACACTGAACCTCACTTTACCGCTGGTGGTTGGCGCCAGGGTTCAGCAGCATAGCCGTCAACAGTGTGTGAATGTGTGTGTGAATTGGTGAATGAGACTAGGACTCCAAAGCAAAGACTCTAAAAGCACTATTCATGGTATTTTAATGTTTCTGGGGGGAAAAACCCACCATAATAAATGAGTTTGGTCAAGGTAGATCATTTCCTAAAAGAGCAGATAAAGTACGACTGATGGCTGTGTCCGTTATCTGAACCATCACCGTTCCTGTCAGTCTTCTCAGGACTGCTGTCCAAAAACGTGCTGGAACTGTAGCAGATTCTATTCTGACTAAGCTCACTGAAAATGTGTGAACATTTGGTTCTATGTTCAAAGTGAAAACAAATTAGCCTTACCGTACTTTCCGGACTATAAGCCTCTACTTTCGTCACCAACTTTCGACCCAGCGGCTTATTCAATGATGCGGTTAATTTATGCTTTTATGTAACGGCCGTCAGCAACACTCCGGCAGTCTCAGAGGGGAGACTGACTGCATAATTCTATGTCCAGCAACAAGCACCTGACATCAGTTGTTAGACACTTCAGTCATGGTGCAATAAAAGAAACACCCATGCTCAGCCGCATCCCACAATCCTTTGGTGCCTTTAGACAAAATGTGCATGTGACCGCCACTACAATATGACGCAGCTTTAAGTTAAAAGCAATCGATAAAAGCAATGTGAAAAAATTCACCATCACCAACAGGTTTGGAAAAGCCGGTCTGCTGCGTGCCAGAAATTTCGTTCACTGTTGTGGAAGGAAACTTCTGGCGCACGCAGCGCAGACCCGCGTAGAGCGCATGCCGTGCGCGCTTATATGTCACTGCTGCTCTCTTTTATTGGTATGTTTTTTCAACCAGCCCTGTTATTTCCACATTGCTGCCGTGTTACTGCCGGTAGGAGGGGAGAGCTACTCTCGCGTTCCGCTGCAGCTCCCTGCTCCTTCTTTAACACACATACGGTTTCAGCACATATACATCCTCAATCTACAACACAGTGTGGCGAACCAGGGGCTTAGCCCCGCCTTAAACCCCTAAGACTCATGGGAAGTGGGGAATCTGAGTTTGAATTACCACACCATGAGTGAGGGAGCTGGTTGCTGAAGTGAGGTCCATGCTGTTTGGCAGATGTGGGTGAGTTCAAATAAATAGACTAAACTACCTGTTACTCCTCCCTCTCTAAGAGTACTGTGGTCTCAGTGATGTGCCAATTGAATTGCCGCAACGTGCAGCTTGTATAAAAGTGCAATTTGCATACACAAAAAGTGGTTAATCCTCATTTAATTGGGAGCGTGCGGCTTGTAATCAGGTGTGCTCTGTAGCTCAGCAGTTACGGATATTCCTGGATGATTTTCTTTTTCTTAGTTTCTACACTGAGTATGTCAAGTTATTGGTAGGTTTGCAGAACTTTTCTAAAAGTTGTAAACTTACTTACAAACAAAGAACTCAGCTCTTTGCAGAGCATCACTCAACACACAACAACTTTCTGTCAAAATGCAGATGTTTTTTGAGGGTTAGCACTGTGTTTCCATGCATCTGTGTAGGGACTGGGCCTCTGCTTTGCAGTTTCTGTCCAAGCTTCAGCTCTGCTTCCTGTCTTTTCCTCAGTACCACTGTCTTCAGGCTGAATAGCATGGCTGCTCTCACCACAGTTTTCTACACCTTTCCTTTCATTTTAGCTGAAACTCTTCATCACACCTGACACTTTTCTCCACCCATTCCAACCTGCCTGGACTCACTTCTTCCCTTCTTTTCCATACTCTCCAAAGCTTTTCACACTTTAGGCCACTTATTCCAAACTGTGTTCTTTTGGCATTCTTACACAGTTTAACATTCAGATAGTTACTCAGTTGGCTTGAGCAACTATTCAGCTGTACATCACATTTGAAACTCAATATTTTGTACCAGGAAGTGTGTCCTTTTCAGACTCTGCCGGATTCTTTCAGTGGGAAGAAGTATTGATGCGTTTTTCAAAGGAGCAGTTTTTGTTTGCTCTTGTTTGGGTTGCAGCTCTGCACGGTTTGAGGGCTGCCTAAATGTGGATCTTAACGAGATCGCCATGAACCTGGTTCCTTTCCCACGCCTTCACTACCTGGTGCCCAGTCTAACACCTCTGTACACGCTGGCAGACGTCAACGCCGTCCCCAGAAGGTCAGCTGTTATTGTCTGTTCGTCGTTTATATGGGATATAAATATAAAATCTTCCTGGTGGAATTCTGCAGCAGGTTCTGCCGACATCATTCTGTCTCCTTATAAAATGTCGTTATCCAATTGGTTCCATGTGAATCAATTCAACAAAAAGCAAAACCATAATGTTTAGCTGACCTAGAAGAAAGATTTGAGGATTTTCATTTCCCTCTCACTGTTGAATGAAAATAGCCTTGATAATATTAGGAAATGCAAGTAAATGTGTTACAGTAGATACTTTTTAAACATAATTTGACTGAAAACTGCCTTTGGTTCCTCTTTTTCTTCTCCAGGCTGGATCAGATGTTCAGCGATGCCTTCAGTAAGGACCATCAGCTGATCCACGCCAACCCAAAGCAAAGCATGTACTTAGCATGTGCTCTCATGGTCAGAGGGAACGTACACGTGTCGGATCTCCGCAGAAACATCGAGAGGTCAGTGCCAGCCGCCCAAACACCTGGACACAACCTGCAGCCTGAGCCAGGTGATAATCCCACGTCCAGCAGCTGGAAGCACGTCACTGCATCATCCTGCTCCACTGGAACACCACCAGCCTCTCGTTCACACCCATGTCCTGCTCTGCTCTGACAAGCAGTGCATCAGATAATGAGATTGCATATCAGTGCACAAATCGAAATCGATCCATGGAGGACATGTAAGAAATCCATTTTCAATGTAAAAATCTAATATATTGGTCTATTTTCAGTCTCCCTCTGTAAACCGCCACCGTAATGTGGTGTAGTGGTTTAAGGGCTCAAGCTGTCCAGCCCTAACCCTCCTCGTAGGCTCTCCCATGGTAGAGGTCCTAGGTGATGAGCCAGACAAAGAGCAGTTCAGAACCCCTACATGAGAATAAATAACCATGGTCCAGGTACATTGCCTGGGCCCCGCTCTGGACCGAGGTCTCGGTTTGGGGCTCACAGGTGAGTGCCCTGGTAGCTGGGAATTTGGGAAATCCCCACAGGCCCAGAATGATGATGTGGGATCACTCCCTCCGTGGGCCCACTACCTACATGAAAGGGGCCTGTGCAATGTGGTTCGGGTGGCAGGCGTGTGCTTTGGCGGCCTAAACCTCAGTCATGGAATTTAGCTTTTAGGGCTTGGAAGGTCACCCCTCTATGTGAGGGGGAGCCTGAGCTCATGTAGGAGCTTGAAAGGTACCAGTTAAAAACAGCCGGGCTGACCTCTATTTGCAGCCTAGGCTCTGAAACTCAGTTCCTTGTAGCGGTTGGACTCTCTACCATTGTTACGTTGGTCATGGTGAAAGGCACTGAGCAGGTGTGGGTTAACTCATGAGCCCACAGCTCAACTGCCAAGTGTTTGAGTTAACCCTGATGGACATAAGGGTCCTGTGCCTTTCCCCCTTAGATTGGGCATAGGTCTCTGACTGGTTTAAGTCTACGGGCTGAAAAGCAGCTCCTGGTGTCTCTTAAAGGGGTACCGGAAAGTCCCCTAACATGGGACTCCATTGTTCACCTGGGGGACTTCAGTACCCACGCGGTCTAGGAGTGAGGAACCCGGGAAGGCCATGGAAGGAATGGCCTCCCTGATCTGAATTGGAGTGGTGTTCAGTTGGTGCTTGTCAAGATTTGTTCCAACATCCGGTAGAACTTCAAACGGGTAGAGAGGGAGACTGAAGAGATTGAGTCTGTGGAACCATGTTCTGCATTTCAGTTGTCTTTGCTGCTCTTCGGAGTTCTGGTCACAAGGTCTCTGGGGCCGGTCACAGTGACAATCCCTGAAGTAAAGGATAGTGTCAACCTGAGGATGGAGTCCTACCAAGCCCGGCTTACCTGTGAGATTCCTGAGTCTAAGGTAGCTCAGCAGAGATGCTTAGCATTGAGGTCCCGGGACCTGGACAGGTTTAAAAGGTAAAACCTGTCCTGGGCAGACTTTGACTTGGACATGGAGAGAGAGTATCAGTCAACCTCAAAGACACTCTGGCAATTTGCCTGGTACCTCAGGAGGAGGAAGCCGTTTTTCCTTAGGTCTGTCTTTGGTGGCTAACACAAAATCTCTGGAGCTTCGTGTGACAGTCAGGAACCGGACCACTAGACTGGGAGACTGGGGTGGTGATTCCCCCTTTTTTCTTTGAAGGGGGACCTGAGGGTGTGTACCAACTACCGAGAAATCACACTCCTCAGCCTTCCTGGGAAGCTTTATGCTGGAGAGGAGGGTTTGGCCGATAGTTAAACACAGATCCAATTGGGAAGAGACCTTGGGGAAGACTCGGGACACGCGGGAGAGACTGCACCTTCTAGCTGGCCCCAGAATGGATGGACGGATATTTTCTGTCTTTCTCTAAAGTGGACTTTTTTCCAGAGCAGACTCTTTTGCCTGTAAAACCTGTTTCTGGTCTTGTCTGCTCCAGACTGAGGCCATCGCTTTCGTTCGTGTCGTGGAACCAGGAAGGCTGGAAAACGGGTCTGTGTTCGATGCCACCTGTTGGCCACTCCCACTCCCTCCTGGCTCTGGCTAACAACACCTGCGTGAAGCTCAACTTCATGGAGCTGAAAGAGCGTTTCACCAAGCTCTACAGGAAGAAGGTGTGTTCATCACATTCTGACCTGCTGCCTCTTTGTTCTGCCAAGAAAAACGGATTCTTACAGTTGAGTGGTTTGATTGAGTTGGGTGTAAATATTGATGGGTCAGACATGTAAGCTTATAGATACCAGCCTCCTATTCTTTTTCATTTAAAGACTAAATGTCTGATTGTGTTGAATGATTACATGGACAAATGTCTCACCCGGAGAAAAGCTTTCTGTACACTGAGCTGCTGGTTTGTTTGTTTTTAGGCTCACTTGCATCACTTCCTACATGTGGAGGGGATGGACCTGGGCTGCTTTACGGAGGCCACGTCCTCCCTGGACTCTCTGATCGAGGAGTATGATAGTCTGGACGCCACCAAAGCCCAAGCCACGCCTGACCCTCCCAGACTTAGGATTGCCACTTGAAAGTCTGGAAGACAAAAGACTTTAAAGAAAATAATGGAATCTTTTAAGTAAAAACAAAACATTTTGTTTGTGATCAGGCCAACCACATCTGCTCCATGAAGCTTTTATTTATTAGTTATTAAGATTTTCCATCCAAATTCTCTCTGGTCAAGTTAGATGTTTGTCCTTAACTGTTGGTTCAAAGCTCAAAGGAGGTTTGGGGGTCTGGCGTTCCCACGGCTGGCCTCCGTCGTTTTCTTCTTAAAGTAACTGCAAGTCAGAGAACATGTCTCCCGGGTTGGAGCATTTCCTCTGGCAGACACAGGAAGTAATCCACTGCATCTTCCATTGTGTGTCGGAGCCCCCCCTGCAGCTGAAGTCCACCCTGATCATGCTGGACTTGTTGGGCACACAGCACCGCTGGTCTGTGCAGATGCCGCAGTAGGTTGGTCGGAACTTCTTGGTGCTGGTGCAGCCGGAGAGGGTCAGTTTCTCTGCCACTTTGGCCTGGAACTTGGGCTGACACGTCTTTCCTTTGGGCATCTGAAATTCCAAACACACTGGTTTCATCATCCGCTGGCGTCACTTTTGAGAGGAAACACTTTTGGATCAAAGAGCTTCAACCTTCACGCTCTTCAGCAGTCCTTTGTCGCACGGCCGCAGAAGACACAGGCGGCTGTCCTTCCTCATCTCGCACTTCCCGTTGTCGTTAGTGATGCGCACGGAGATGCCCATGCCGCAGGTCTTGGAGCAGGGGCTCCAGGGGGTGGTCTGGATCAAGCAGTTCCTTTTCCAGGTCAAAGGAGGATCCCTGTAAACTTCAAGTGGTAAAGATGTCAGCACAAGTCCTAAAGCTGCTGAGAATCACAGAGCAATCAATCTTTGGATCTGGCATCATCCTCAGAAGTCCTGCTCCTGTAGGAGGTTCAGAGAACTTCACCAGAATACTGGTTAGTCGTGTTCCTCTGAAACGGCCTGATCACCGCCTGCAAAGCCTCAAGTGTGTTGTGGCAGCAGTTCAGATGGAGGATTCTGAATGTCTCCATCAAATACTCCAATTCTGGGTTTTTAACACTGAAAAATGTATTTAGACTTTTGGAAAGAGAACCTGAGTTTATTAATTCACAAAATCATCTCTAAATTGCAGCTTAATGATTGTTTTTATCATAACTTGGTTCTTATAACATGTTGAAGCTTAAGAAGTGATCAAATCAATCATGCAGTAAGTCAATAAAATGCATGGCAGCAGTCAGATGCTTTCATTTACAGCAAAACGAACAATAAGTTGGGAAGGGAAGATCTAATTCTGCTTTTAATTACAGAATTTGGAATATTTATTTGCAGTTAAAAATAGAAAAACTTAGTACAGAATCAAAACAGAACAAGGAGTAAAGTAAAAACAGGAATCCGCCAGCTGGACTTTTAAGTGAGCATTCTAACATCTGTGATAAAAGATCAAATCAGTCCGGCCGACGGCTGTCCTACCCGCTACTTTGATGGAATTTACCAGGATCTACACAGACAACTTTATAGAAGGATTTTACTTTTTGTTTTCCTTTTGATTTTTAGAATTCAGCTGAATGAAAAAATTCTATGTTTCCATAATTTGAGGATTGTGAAGTATTCTGTATCCGTCAGCCTCGTGGGCGTGACGGTTATGTAGATCAGTGTTTTTCAACCTTTTTTGAGCCAAGCTACATGTTTTCCTTGACAAAAAAATCCAAAAATGTAAAAAACAAAAACGAGAAACTGTAGTCTATATGATCTCGCGTACATTTTTTGTAATAATTGAGGCAGAAAAAGCTGGAGGTTGCAGCGGTTTTTCTTAAACGTCATAAAAGTTGTAATAATTAATAATTTTCAAATAAATTAGATAAAAATTTGCCCGTGTAGTTGTTTTTCTCTCCAGTTTATTAAAATGCACTTTTGTTACTTTACAAACACCACATAAAACAATAATATATTCTTTCTAAACAGTGATTTATTTTTTTAAATATCTTTTTCAATGATTGTGCCAAAGTAACTACAACTTTTGAACAGTTATATGATCACTCCTGCTGACATCACACTGACTCAAGAGGCATTGAGAGTTTCATCATTCCTCCAAAATGTTGGATAACTGAGCTCAATGATGGAAAAGGGTTTGATTTTTTGTCACAGGGGTTTATTTTTAGAATAAGTTTAAACTCATTTGCATTTCATCTTGAGTTTCTGTTCAGAGACAGAGTTCTACTGCTGCAGGATCTTTTTTGACACAGGATGCATTTTATTTTGAAAGGAACATGTATGTGCTACTGTCAAAAGGTAGACAATAGCAGAATAATATTGTCATCATTTCATTATATTTAGATACTGCATTTGACAAAGGAACGGTCTAGTGGCCACAAAAATATGGAAGTGTATTTGCCTAAACGGTGAAGTGGGACTTTGCATTTTTCATTGGGTGTAAATCTGTAAGAAACTGGATCAAATGGCTCTTTTAGTGTTAAAGGTTACAAACCTCAAAGAATAAAGTTACTACGAAACTTCAAAACTGTAATCCCTATTAGTATTTATCCTCAGTAAATACTATTGTTAATAGTAAACTTTAATACCAAATAGTTTTTTGAAAATCCAGTTTATTTAGTGAGCTACATTTCATAGATTTTTAAAAAAGACACTTAGGCTTATGTGACAAAAAAGAGGAAAAGAGAAACACTCCAGTCAATGGACCACAGTTAAAGACCAATAAAGGGAGGTCAAGTTGAGTACAACTTAACCTTAAGCAACAAAAACTAAATGGGTTATTTAACAACAAAAAGCATAAACTGCTTAAAGAAATTAACAGATTTTTGTTGCAGAGTTTAAAGAAATGTTTGGAAATCTGAGCAAAGGACCAAACTTTGACTTTGGGGAATTCAGTGGAGAAATTGAATGGGTTAGTTCAAAAGGGGCCCAAGTCCAAGAGGTTTGTTTTTCCAGGAAATGATTTTAATTAGCTTCCAAATGCTATAATATGAAGCACCTCACTTTTATAATTTCAGAGGACTAGCAAACTAAAGTCTCTGGACTTGGGCACTTCTTGAATTAAACAGGGGCGCTGCCATATTGGATAACTAGTGCTGCCATCCATGGGATAAATGCATGCAAGAGAGGCCCAAGTCCAGGGATTTTGCACTTAATGTATTTTAAATGTCAAGCATAGTCAATACATCACAACAGACTTGGGACTGTTTTGCACATAATCAGAAAGCTTTTCCCTTGAAGACCAAAGAACATATAATATCTCTATTTTGAAAAAATTGTGGACTTGGGCCCCTTTTGAACTAAGTGTGTTAGCTCTAAGTTGTGAGCTTCATAGAACACATAGTAATTGATGATCCACTGATGGACTGAAATAACTTAAGTGTGCTTCCCACTGGCTTTATTCATGGTACTCTATGTCCAGAACACATCTGTGGTGACTTAAAGGGGATATTTTAAACAATGATCCTCAGCTGTTTGTGGGAATGAGGACGCAACGAATGCTCAAACCTGGTCTTAAGGTCACACTCTTACTGGAGGACTTCATGCTGTGCTCCAGAGAAATGTCTGCTTCTCAGTCCAGTTAGCCTGCTCACATTTGCAGGATGTGCATTTGGTAGATCATTTCCTTCCTGGATCTTTTTAAAAGCTTGAGAAGTTGTCAGTGTTGGACAGGGACGCTAAAATGTTGCATTTCTGGTTTAGCTCGTTTCCTTCTTGGCCAATTTAAAAGTCCAGAAAAACGTCTGGATAGATGAACACTGCTCTCAGTTTTTGAAATAAACACCAGATGACTGCAGGCTGTCAGAACAGTAGTTTACAAATGAGAGATGTGGGGAGCGTAGCTCCGCCCACCAGCTTCCCCTAACACTCACCTGACATGTAGGTGGTGTCCTGCAGGTGCTTTCTGCCCGTCAGAGGGGTGGCTCCTAAAATCCCTGCAGGCTTCTGGATGAAGACGGGCATACAGCCAATGGCTCCAGCGATGCAGGTGCAGTTGTAGAGGGGACTGGGCTGGAACACCTCCCCGTTGCTGTAATGGATGCCGTTCAAGTCACAGCCCACCCCCATCATGTCTGCAGGACCAGGAAGAACATTCTGTGGATGACGTTCATCTGACTGCTGTCCAAAATGACTCAGACTTTTCCTTTCCTAAAGACTATAATCATAGTTGGGGTTCGTGTCTTCTTCAACTGTTTAACAAGAATGACGGTGAGTAAGACAGGCGTGAAGCTGGGAAGCAGGCCTAAGATGTTTCTCTGCCTAAGAGGACTATAAAGTCTAAACTGTAAAAGGAAAACTTCTCACTTCCATGAACTCGGATCGTTTAGTGGCCAAGCCGGTTTAGAGCAGGTTCTTTTCCCAGATCAGTGGAAACGGTTTCATTCTTGTGAAAAAAAGGTTGGGTTGACGACGTCTGACAATGTTTCAGTGGGTTCATCTGGACTCTTACATGCACACTTTCCAACCTGGTATCTGGGCTTGTCAGCAGAGAAGTCACAGTACAGGCCTCTGTGGGGGTCGCACACATCCCTCTCGTTGCACGGCTCCCCGAACTGGCGAGCGCAGCTCTTGCAGCAGCCGCAGCCGTCCAGAACAGAGCTCACCCCGGGGGCGCACGCACTCCACTCTGGACAGCTGCAGGGCCACCGGCAGAACTGCAGCCTCTGCTTCTGAGCTCTGCTTATGGGCTGCATTTAAAAAAAAAAACATTGTTGGTTGCAGACATGCATGAGGTTTAAAAATGTCTAAATTGGTCAAACATTTGAAGAGCTTTGATGGTTTTGGCTTCCATAGCACTCCAATCTTTGGAGTTTTAGACCTGCAAAGCTGGATTCATGCTGCTCTGTGCTCTCACTTACAGATAACCATTTCATGTTCTCATGAATGAACGCAGAAGACGTGCAGACTGTCCAGAAGTGCATCTGCATCAAACGACCATGATGGATTGGACAGGGACCGTCTCAAAAGTCCTCTTTGCTTAAAAAAGCTCCTCAGAGGGAGAAGAGCTGGAAGCAGTAAAGTTAAGTCCCGATGGCAAAGGTTTGTTTTAAACCTGAAAAACTAGCTTCCAGTTAAATCTATTGCAGCTTCCTTTGTAAGAACTTCTCCGAGTTCCACTGAAGGAACTCAACAACTTGGAGAACCTCCCTGGCATCTGTGGATTGGATCAGATTGTCCAGCACATCCCACAGATTATCGATTAGATTGGGACGAGGTCAGCATTTGAACTTGTTGCTCTCTTCTGATTTGACTGTTTGATCCAGTGTGCTTTATCTGCTGAAGGAGCCATTGAGGAGCAGCGTTTCCACAAATAAGTGTATTTAACAATAATAAAAAAAACAGTCTTTAGACGTGAACCTCCTGTGCAGAGCAGAACATTTACCTCCAGAAGAGGTTCTGCTGTGGTCAGACCTAGAACATGTTCATCAATCACCCTTTGTTCTGACACCAAAGCTTTAACATGCTCGTGCTGTACATGCACAGTCCTGCAGAAAGGAAATGAAATGAACTTTGGTTCAGACTGTAAGGAATCTTTAGCCAAAACATCATGAGGATCAAAGCCTGAAATTCATGAAGCTTTGCTGTCTCAAAGGTCTAAAATACCATGAGCTCTAGTGTCCTTTAAATTGTTTTCTGTACGTTTGAGAAAATATTCTGTTGTAAAAGTTGATGTTCAGTCACTCATCTTTTTGTAGGGTTCCACACTGACTCTAAAATATGAGTTATCTGAATCATAAGAATGGAAAATTAGTTCCAAACTAACCTAATTTTACAATGAGAATATATATATATATATATATGAGAATATATAAATGGTGTTTTCTGCTTTCTTTAAAGTAAATAATTTATAACTGTCTTGTGTTTTAATGGAGCTGAAAATAAGTATTTGGTCAATAACAAAAGTTCACTTCAATACTTTGTAATGCAACCCTGGCTTCAGTGACAAAGGTCAAAGGTTTCCTGTAGGTCTTCAGCATGTTTGAACATACTGTTTTAGTCCTGTCTTCCATGGAGAAGCTGGGATGTCTTGAATCTGCTGCTGGAAAACACAGACTTTCAACTCCCTGCACAGATTCTCCATTGAGGTCCAAAGACTGAATGGAACGTTCCAGAACCTTGAAGTGAAGCTTTGGTGCAATTTCAATAAGGAAGATCTACTTCATCTTCAGGTATGCTGGGTTGCTCATTCATCTCTACACATGGCTCATCATTTGGTTCTCACTCAACCAATAGCTAAAGTGCTCACTTTCCTTACAGCCAATCACAATCATGTTCCTGTCTTTCAATTCGTAGAAGTCTATCGGCATTCCAGACATTTCGACGGCCCACCTCCGCCCCGTTCTCCTGGCTCTTCAATTTGGTGCAGTCTGGCCTTATCCACCATCAGCGTCTGGCCTCTGGGTTCTCTTATTGGTCCAAACATGCAAGATGTCTCAGACCAAGAGCCCAACCGCCGAAGACTACTGACCAGTCATGCTTCCGTTTTGGTTTTATCTGATCATGTGATCTTCTCCTAATCCTCCTCTGGATCCTCTAGATGGTCTTGGAGAACTTTAGATGGACTCGTTTAAAGTGCCTATAACATGCAATGTCAGCTTTTTGAGCTTTTAAGTGTATTATTATGTTTATTTCTCATTTAAAAAACAACCCCAAAAAGTTGTATTTGGATCCGTTCACACATTTCTGAGTATTCCTCTAATAACCTGCTCTCTGAGCACCAGCTCTTCCCAATCCATGAAAACACCCCTCTACACATATTTGTATAGTATTCTATGTATGATATTCATACCTTTTGGTTTCATGGGGGAGGCAGGCTACACTCATCTTACAGTAAGTGTACTTGTGAAGCATGTTTTTGGACTGTTGGAAGACGTCGTCACACCTGGAGAAATGCACGGGGAAAACATGCAAGGCCTCTAGCTGGGATTTGAACCAGGACTTTGTCACTGTGAGGCAAGAGTGCTAACCACTGTACCACTGGTGTACTTTCCAGGATACTGTTTTACCTTCTGAGCCGCACAGTTGAAGTGCATGACAGGCCAAACTCACCTTTTTAAGTGGGACACACTGCAGAATCTGAGACTGATGAATCCTTTTTACCTCACTTTACAAACGGACTTTAAATAAATATCTGCCACGTGTCCAAAGTTAACAGAAGCCCCGTTGTAGCAGTAAAAGGACGAGAGCGTCTGTTTGCTCAGCTGCTAGAGAGGACAAGTCAAATGAAATAAATATATAGTAGAAGTGTGAGTGTAAAAAGGAGCTGTATCAGTCAGAATGTTCAGATCAGACATTTGTGAAGCAACAAATGAGGTTTGAACAAATGTGTCGTCATTGTTTGAGAAATCAAAGCAGTAAATTCAGATTGATGTGTGTCAAACTCAGCTCTGTGTCCACAAACCGACAAGCTCTGGTGGATGCACAGATGGACGAAAACAAGCAAACTTTAACGATTACAGCTTTAATGCTGATGAAATGCTGATTATTTTTCTAACATATCCTCTGAATATTTTGGCCTGTGAACAGAATAATCTCCAACGTTTGGATTTTTTGCCTTCTATTGACAGATGACAGCCTATGAACTGAAACTTCATATAAAAATAAAATAAAAAGTTCAGTTTTCTATTTAGGGAGTGCTAGAAAATCTTCTCAAAGCAACAAAAACGCATCAGAGCTTCATCTGCACATTCTGTACTCTGATGTCTGCCATAGGTTTGGTGCTATAAAACCTGAATATGTAGCTGCTTGAGCTCCAGTTTGCAAAGGTCACTGAAGGTTGTGTCAAAAATGTGAACCCCACCAGTCACTTTTACTGAATGAGCTCATTTCATGGTGTGAACACAGGCCTCCAGCAGCTCCACCAGCTCACAGTTTGGTTGCTCTTTTCACCAGTAGAACAAAAAAGCTGAACCAGAATCATTACTGCGCTAGAATCCACAGCGGCAACGGGTTTCTCGCTACAAGCTCTTGCTTGTCCTGCAGCGTTACAGACAAAACTCCTCTTACCTGATGAGCCAGAATGAGAAGAAGGGTGAGACTGAGGAACGACAGCATCTCTGCAATCTGGAGGCTTTCTGGAGCTCCAGGAGCCAGAGGGTTGGTTTGCCTGGGAGGGGGAGACAGGAATGAGGTGGGACAGGGTGGGGAGAGACTCCAGGGCTGACCCGGTGGAGAGGGGGACAAAGCAGCTCTGTCTTTTCAGCAAACACAGCTTTCCTTGCCTCACTGATGCAAAGGGGAAATATTTGTCTTCATAAATGCTGGGTGGCTTCAAGAACGTTGCGTCGTGCCCACTTGTTTATCTCAGCCTGGGAACCTCAGTTTCACCTATTTTTGTGTGACTGAATATTAAATCTATCCTTACTTCTATTTGCTGTTACTAAGGGTTCTTATAGCAGAAAGCCTCGATTTAGGTGGAAATCATTGACCATAAAGATTCACAATAAGTACGTCGATTTTTCATGCTTGGGCTGTATGGGGGTGTGAAGTGGTTAGCAGTCTACAAGATGTTACTAATGGAACCTAACAAGGCTAGAAAATGATCAGTAAAAACAAAGATGTCACCTCTGCATGGTGATATACAGAATGGAATGGGAAATACGCACACCATCAGGTGTTGTAAAAAAGGGGTGGGATCTGCACCACGGGCGGCCGTGGTGCAGCGGTAGGGCGGTCGACTCATGATCGTAAGATTGCAGGTTTGTTTCCCGCCTTGCACGCCCATGTGCCGAAGTGTCCTTGGGCAAGACACTGAACCCCACCTTGCCTCTGGTGGGAGGTTGGCGCCAGTGTTTGGCAGCGGAGCCGCCATCAGTGTGTGAATGTGTGTGTGAATGTGTGTGTGCATGGGTGAATGGGACTGTGACTGTAAAGCGCTTTGGGCCTTCGAAAGAAGGTAGAAAGCGCTATATAAGTATACGCCATTTACCATTTCAACCCACTCCTTTTCGAGCACACGGTCTTGTTTTATGTCTGTTTTAACCCTTCTGCTATCTTAGATGACCCCCCCCCCCCTTCGATTGACGTGTTCTCCCTACCATGACAAAGGTGGATAAAGGTGGAAAGATTTCATCTAATCCATGGACACCAGTGAAGATCACAAATCATTGAAGAAAAAAGGTTCAGAGCACTGTCTAGTGGGTCTAGATGACCCAACTCCCAACGGTAAAGTGCCTTGGATAACACAAGGGTTACACTCTTGTGTTTATTTTCATTTGTGTTTTAAATAAAGAAATTGAATTGAAAATTGAACTGTAATAAGGTTGTGGTTCAATGGGTCCTTTTTGTGTAAAGTTTGCGTGTTCTTGTCATGCACATGTGGTTTTTCTCCAGGCACTCAAGCTTCCTCCAACAGTCCAAAACCCGCTGCATACATGAGTTGGGGCTCTAAGATGTCCTAGCAGTGGATGTGAGTGTGTGGCCCTAGAACAGACTGGTCCTGTGTCACCTGTACTGTGTGGACAGACTGTGAATAAAGTCATGTGACCATCCAGTGTCTAGAATGTTCTAAGAATGTTCCCTTTGGATTCTTTGGATGTGGAAAAACAACAGTGGTGAACTTTAGGAAACTAACATGTGAATGGATTTGACATTCATTCTAGTTTACTGGTTTGTTTGGACACAGATTTCATTTCCACTTGATGATCTGGAAGAAATCCAAGAATCTGGAAAACTGTTCAGTAGCAGGAATTTCTGTCTGAGTCTCACTGCTGGAAGTTTGGATGAAGATGATCTGGATCCATTTCAGGGCAGAGAATCGGATTAAATCGGGTTGTTCAAAATGGACCAATATTGGCTATGAATCTTATCAGCAAACACAAATCATGATAGGAATCAAATTGTTGGTAAAATGAATCATTATATCCCTCGTCTTAAACCTTCATTCGTTTTCTAAAACTGGTTTTATACCCAGCAGCTCTTACAGCAGAACTCAACCAACCCCTCCATTAACCCTTCTCAGTTTGACTCTATCACTGCTTTAGTTCTGAGGTCATTGTCAGTTTTGGCAGAGTTGTCGCCATAGAGAATTTCACACTGATGTGATCCTCACACAGAAACTGAATACATTAAAGCACATTCTGTCTGTTTTCTGTTTACAGCAACAGCTTTAGCATCTGAAGAATGCATGAGTGAATCCATTCTAACCACAAATAGTTTCTTACTTAAGGATGTTTTGTAAGGAGAGACGAGCCCTGCACGTCTTTTGTGAAAGTAAACGTTTGGTTTTGTCGGCTACATCTTTTCACTTTCTTCCACCTAGTTTATGCCTAAAGCGTTTTCTCATCCTCTTTTGTTGAAGTTGGACTGGACTAGTGTTCCTGCACGCGATGTTACATAGACTCTTTTTCTGTAACTGCCATCTGATGACGCATCCCCGGCTCAGTCTGTCTTGGTCTGAGAATCCCTGAACAGTAGCTGCCAAAGCCCTAATGAGAGGAATTCCTCATGTGTGATGTAAACTGTACTATGTGGATTCCTAAAAACTGTCAATCATCCTAATCTTCCTGTATTTTTCATCTGTCTGTGTGCAGGTAGATGTTCTGAGCCAGCTGCTGCCTCTTCTCATGCTCCAGGGTTTTTCACACCTTTAAAGATCATAATCGCTCTGTTTTGTGTGATCTTTCATGCTGCCATTTCAGAAGGAGTGTTAAAGGTACATTCCAGCGTAATGAGCGACTTCATGAGCCATGTGAAAGACCATCACATTGACAGCGCACGTGTAACCGCCGGCTGTCTGCTACTTCACTGTGCTCTACGTTGCCATCAATTTTTAATCATTTATTTATCTGGAAAAGGGTCTTTTCTGACTCAGAAAAGCATTCTGGAGTGAGGAAACTGTCTTAAGATGAAATGAGTAAAAAGCAGGCACCTTGAGTATCTAGGTGAGGTCCTTTTCATATAAGCTAACTGAAGACTTGTGTAATGTGTTACATGAATTTCCGTTAAATAATGGTTTCATAAAGGTGGAGTTAAATAACCTGCACGTTCCGGTCTGAAAGGTAGAAGACTACCGTCCTCCAGATGTAACCAAAACCTGGTTTCCTTCTCTATTGTGGGATTCTGAGACCTTCTCAAATGACAGTGGAAACAAAAAATTGGACTCTGTTGGTTTCAGATATAGCCTTAGATTTAAAGTTCCAGTGAATCTCAAGGGCGGTTCGATTCTGCAGACTCGGATGGTTTCAGTCCGTCTGGTTTTGTTTTTGTTTCTCAGTTTTTTCAATGGATGTTTAATGTTTGTTCATTAAATTGATTTTAGGACTCTGGGGCGAGATGGAGCGTTCCAGAAGGATTTTCTGATCATCGCTTTTGGAAATCAAAACGTTTTTATTGTGACTATTCTGCTACGTTTTGATGCAGAGAGACTCTAACTGAAGTGACGTGTTTGCAGCGGGACCTCAGTCTTCTTTCAGGGTGGATGTAAAACAAATAGCTGTCAGGACATTTTTGGAATCTGTTTGCCAACATGAAGGAGTTTTTTTCAACCCCTAAGAAGAAAATGTGTCAAAGTTCCTCAAACAAAGACGTTTTGTAAAGAAAAGACAAAAACTGATCTTCTGCTGAGACAGCTGAAGTTTGTCTCTGTGGATTATCGTGACCCATCTTCTGTTTATCAGAGCAGCAGTCCTCTGGTCTTTTCGTGACCCTTCTCAGACCTTTGACACGTTTGTCCCTGAATTTGGGCCTGTTGTTTCAACCAAAGCCTATATTTGAAGTCAACCAGAAAGCACCAAAGTTGCAGTTCCCTCAAAAAACCCCTGAAGGCTGGCTTCAGAAAAGAGCAACATGCCATTCATTCACATGGTAACAGGTCACACAAATTTTACATGTGACCCAGTCTTCTAAAAATGCCCCCCTCCCCCCAATTTTTACAAATAGTTCTGATTTTAAATACTAAATTGACATTAAAATACAAAATGTTTTTCCGGCTAAAAGGTGTATGTATGAGTCTTCTTTTAAATTGGGGGGCCAGTGGGATCATGGATCCACCTACCAAAACCTAACACGTCTTCTATCCCTCCTGCTTATATTCAGAACCACAGAGTTGGGTAGAATAAACTCCAGTTCGTAATTCTGTTCCTCTACTGGCTGTTTCTATCACCTTGAGTTGGTGTTAAGAGAATCTCGTTGCTCTTTCCCATCATCTCCAGCACACCTACAGCATCCCAGACAATCTCTCATTAACTAACTGTCAGAGGTCAGAACTCTGCCCCCCCCGGTCATTGACAGGAGCCGTCCCCACAGTTATAGCCACACTACATCTCCCAGCCACACATGACTCATTCGTTCATCACAGCAGACTTAGGTTCTGAGCTACTCAGTGCTAAGTGTTGTTCCCCACTCATCTGGATGAAGCTCAACTGTTGGACTATTTAAACATGTAGTTGTAGCGTTAGTTAAGCTAATTCTTCTCTAAGAGTTCTGGTAAATCACCTGTCCGTCCTGGGGGAGGATCCCTCCTTCACGTGGACCCCCCTGAGGTGTCTTCTTTTTTTTCTGACATGTTTTTTTAGGAGTTTTTCCTTATGGGCAGGGTTGCCCATTTTAGTTTAGTCTGTTTATTTTGGTTTAGAATTTACCTATTGATTTCTGTGACTTCATGTTCTTTATGATTTCATGTTTATTATTCAATTACTGGTATGAAGCCCATTGAGACGACTCTTGTTGTAATGTTGGGTCATAGAAATCAAATTAAATTGAATTGTGCCCTTCTGCCTTCCTTACCAAGCGGTGTATTTGGACCTGATCTTCTATTTCCTGACCCTCTATCTGTCTCTGTTTGCCTGCCGCCTGCCCCGACTCTCGCCTGTATTATGACCATCCTGTCTCTCCTCTGTTGATCTTATGCCTGTCATTGACCCCTGCCTGCCTGACCCTGATTTAGCTTTGTGGACTTTTAGCTAATGTAATAAACCTGCTGCATTTGGCTGTTCTTGTGACACTAACATGGGGAAAAGTCATGTGTGCGGAGTTTGTATGTAAATGTGGTCAAGGGAACAATAAGGCCAGGATTTTTTTAATGTCATTTTTGACAATGATTTAAAAAAAGTTGATTCTGTTGGGATCTTTTACACTATTCCACCACATTTTCTCCAATCGGATCTGGAGCACAATTAATCAAAATTAGGAAGTAGGAATAAAAGAATGAACCATCCCTGATCTCTTTACAGGGTCAGAACTCTTGAAATGTGGAAGACATCTGTCCATCAATACACTGTGGGTTAGGAGGAGGGATGAAGCAGACAGGGAGCAGTGTGCACTTCCACGTGCACGTGGGGGTGGAGATACATGCATGCTGCCGAAGTGAACCGTGTGTTCATAAGAGGAACCAGATCCTCCCCAGCCCGACCAGCCAGACCAGGAGAGGGGGGGGGAGACCCCAAGCCAGGAGCACCCACGGCAACAGGACCCAAACAGTCCTGGAGGGGGGGACCGCCCACCCACCCCGGCGCCGGGGAGCATAGGCGAACCCGGCGTCTGGGCCCCCAGGTCACAGGACAAGCGCACTCAGCCGTACCAGGTGGCAGCCATGGGGGCCACCGGACACCCAGACACAGACCAAGGACGAGGCCAGGGCCCTATGGAGCGTGTGTATTTGTAAAACCGGTTGTGTGCATTTCTGATTATTGAGACTGAATTAACTCCATAGGGGCCCAGAGGACCCATGAGACGCCCACCACCCAGCTGGAACCCCGCCTCCGCAAGCCAGCCCCAGCACCCGACCCAAACAACCCAGAGATCACCTCGCAACCACAGCTTTCCCACCCCCCACTACCCTTCCCTCTACAACCCTCCTACCCCGCCATGTTATCCGACCCCTCCTCCCATGCCCCCCTAATCCCCTCCGCACTCTGCGATGGGGAGGGAGAGCCCCAGAGGAACACGGCGAGCAAGCCCCCAAGTCCGTCCCACCCATGCACTCTCGCACACACACAATCTTCTGGTGGCCCGTCACCACACAGTAGCCCCTCCGGCCGATTGACCCCCCCAGGGCAGCACGCCTGACCACCACAGCAGCCGACAGGATACCCACAAGCCTGGCCGCCCTGAGAGGACCAGGCGGGTGAAGACCGGCCGGCCCTCCCCGACCCCAGCCATGTAATGGAGGTCTGGGTGTGCTGTGTGTGTGCTGCAGGTAAAATAGGAGGGCTCCAGTGTGGGGGGGCCCGACCTCTGCCAAGCAGTAGAGCCCCCCCACCCCGGGGTCCCTCTGTGAGTGGTGTGTATTTGCTGTGTGTGTGTGTGTCTAAAGTGGAAGCTAAAATTGTGGGGGGGACCAGTGAAAGAGGAGCACGGATGTTTCACCGTGCCCCCCTCCACCAGACCCTCCCCACAAGGCCCTAGATGAATCAGGGTGTCTAATATGTGAGTAAAAGTGAAATGGAGGGCGGGTGCCGACGCGGCCCCAAAGAGAGAGACCCCCAGTGAGCCCCGCCAGCATAACCCACCCATCCAGTTCCCGGGGCCTTATGTGCCTGTGTGCAACATTTGTTTGGGTGGGAGCGGGGAGGAGCAGGCGGACGGGCAAAACAAAAAGGATCTCTGTGATCTCTGTCAATTGTAAAGACATGGACATGTCTTGGTGTGAAGTGTTTCCACAGAAGAACCTGTAGCCATTCTTGACATCCTTTGGGTTAGAAGTTGACTGAATTGTTTAAAGCAGATACAAACATGACCCGAGGAGCTCCGTTCATTCAAATCTGCTGCACCACAAGTTAAACCGATATTAATGATCAACTGAATGTCCAAGCAAATCACTTTCTATACTTTCTGAAAATATGAGAAGTTGATCAGGCTAAGTCTTTCATTGGGTAACAAAATATTCGCTGCTTGTTAGGAGGAGAGCTCTGCTGGCCAGGCCTGTCTGCATATTTTACATTTAATGGACTCGTTCAGTGTAAGCGCTGCAAACATTTGCACCGTGCCATCTTGCGTTGCCGTAATTTATAATCCAACTTTTCTGTTAAACAAGACCAGACATCTATAGTTTTGAGACGTTTGACCTTTTTAAAGACATGTCTAGAGTTAAACTGTCTGGATCTAAGTGGAAGGAGGCACAGAAACACTGAAAACATCTGTTAGAAGTGCCTGGAGGATGTCCACACAAACTACACTCAGGCTGCACGACAGGAGCCTACAATTATCACGTGAACAGCACTAATGAGTCCATTGCACAGGATCAAAAAAATTACCCATTCAACATGCCTTCATCTCACCTCAGCTTACTTACCTGCAGCATGCCTGTAGAAAAAAACGTGCATGGACATTTTTGCTTAACGGGTTTACTGTGGTCTACAACCTTGATATTTGGTATACAGGTTTGCCCATTTGTCACCCCCAGACACCCCATATCCACCCGTAAGGGCAGTTGGGACTGCCGTAAAAACAGCTAAACCCCAAATCCCTGGAACATCTGTTCTGGAGCAGAAAAAAGTTTGAGACAGCAGCAGACTAGGATGAAACCACAGGAACATCTGCTCTGAACAACATAGAAATGTTCCTCTGTGTTGCCTTTTTGAGATTTTGGCTGAAAGGCTTCAAATTCTGAAGAACCTGTGCATGTTGACACGACCTACAGGGTGTACCAGGAACTCCAAATACTTTAAAAAAAAACACAAAGAGGACAAGACTAGCCGGTTGGATGAGTATTGTCGTTTTTGGACAATGCTTGATGGCTCAACAGTGGTCCAAATATCAACCAAAGAAGGAACTTGTGTTTTCTTAGGGCATTTCTCTGCAAACAGGTCAGAATTACATTCACTTTGAGGTGATCATGTGTGGTTTAAGGTTTGTTTCTGCTGCTGTAGGAACTTCAAGTAGAGGCTCTAAGACCTTAATGTCAAGACAACAGCTTTTTAAAAAAATCCGAGAAGTTCAAAATCCTTTTTAAACATTTCATTAAACGGTTCAAGAGGTTTCTCAAGACGTGTGCCAACCATCAGCCCTTTCAGGTAAAGATGAACAACGGAGTAGCAATGATTTCGGAGAACTGTTCTGAGGTTGTTGTTGTTTTTTTCTATCTATTCCGATGAGAAGGTTGTTCTGAGAAGACCCGGTCCAGATTCTGTCTGTGCATGCTGAGGACCTGGGAGCATCCTGCTCCTTCCTGTAGGGACTTTTATCTCGGGTTTTCTTCCTGACCTTTTTGTCTGTGAAGATTCTTAATCATCCAGGAGTTTTGACTCTTTGAAAAGGTGCTTCTAAATGTTGACATCTGGTCTTCATGCTTTTCAAAATGTTGTGATGTAATCATAACATGAAGCTCCAAATGATCAAATGGCTGCCTGATTCTGACCCCCCTCTAAAAAAAGAAACCAGGCAGTGATCCGACAGAACCCGGTTTGGAGAATCTCCTGGGACACGTTTCGGTGGGCTGTTATGTGAGCTGTGGTCTAACATTCACCAGGAAACTGGGTTTACAGCCTGCAGTGCTCCTTCCTGTATTTCTTGTTCTGGATTTAGTGGTGATGAGTTCGTTTGGTTTGTTTTTTGTGAAGTTCCTTCAGTTTTGAACCATTTAAAGCTATCTACGTTTAGGAATTACCTCTCAGACAAAGGGAGACTGACACCCTGTGCTAGATGAAAGAATGCCACAGCTCTCAGATTACATCCTGAGGCTCTGGTGGAAGCCTTGGCTGTCAGACCGGCTGCCATTTTCCACTAACAGAAAGGCTTTCCTGCTCAGATGAGCAGCAAAGCCCAGCAGCCAGAAGATGGCCTGATAAGGTCAAAAAAGAGGATTGGTGCTAAAAGTGAACTCATTGTGTCACCACACTCAGTCCGGACTCTTCCGGGCTGGTTGGGGTCTGCACATCCTTCTGCTGTGCAGGGATGACACTGACAGAGGTTTGGGTTGTGGAGTGACTCCGCCCATTCATCCACCTCTCCATCCACGCCCATGGCAACTAACCACCAAATGTCATCACGGGGAGTAAAAAAAAAAGTTATCTAATTTACTCTTACGAAACTTTGGAGCGGGGTGGGGAGATGAAGGAGCCCCTCCTCCTCCCGAGCAGCAGACACCTCCCACCTCAGTTATATGAACTCCCATCCTCAGCCGGAGGTCAGACGCGCACCAGCACACTCCAGCTGCAGAGTTGCAGGTAGATCTCAGGTCCATCAGCTGTGAAGCCCCCCCGCACACACGCACAGACATGCACTTTGATGACATTCTGAGGACCATCGGGGGCTTCGGCAGGTTCCAGAAGCTCCTGTACGTGTGGATCTGCGTGCCTCAGATCTTCCTGGCGTTCCACATGCTGGTGTCGGTGTTCACGGGGGCCGTTCCTCCTCATCTCTGCCGCTCCTCCTGGTCTTCGGAGGGGCCCCCGGTCCCTGCGAACTTCAGCTCTCTGAGCGGCCGTCCCGAGCTGGCCTGCTTCGGCCCCGGGAACCGCAGCAGCCCCGGTGGCTCCGCAGATGATGGACGGCTGAGCGGGACCTGCCACGGGGGCTGGGAGTACAGCACGGAGACCTTCCAGAGCACCACGGTCACTGAGGTGAGTCCACGGGACCTCCCGTGACGACGCAGCTCCGCGCCGCGTGCGCTCAGGCCGGGGTGGGTGTGTGAGACGTGCACGCGCTCAGCTTGTTTTGTGCGTGACTCAGGCTGACCTGAAGTCTCAGCAGGTGAGAGGAAAGAGATGTGGAGGTGATGAGGAGGAGCTGCAGACACCAGCAGGAAGGTCTGACATCTCCATGGCTTTGGTGAAAGAACAGCAGAGTGTGAGGGAACATGGGAAACACGCTTTGACCACCAACAGGTACAGACGCTCCACCAAAGCAAACAGTCCCTGCCGAGCAAAACTTCTGGAGGCCTTCAGCAGGTTCTGTGGAGGGTTTGGCCTCAGATCATTGCTCCATAGGGGAGGTCAGGAGGTCATAAACATCAAACAGTTCACCTCTGAGCGTGCACATTTTATGGTTATAGCTGGTTGACCTTCTTTGTCAGGTTGATCATTTTTGTGTGTGTGAAGGGGGAGGGGGTCTTCACACCACTTGTGGTTTTTGGAATGTCTTGGCTCTTTCTCAGTGAACTTGTGTTAAACATAAACCTGCAGCAGCAGCAGCAGCAGCAGCTCACCTCCATCAGTGCGGGATCAATGGGGTTTATAGCAGCACCAAAGTCCAGATGAACTGGAGGTTCCAGGAGAAAATGTGGAGCCTTCATTCACACTCCCCTAACCAGATTGAAACGGAGCAGCCTGGTGTTACCATGTTAGAAAATACAAGCCGGTTTGCTCAAGACATCCTCTCTGAACTATAGATCAGTTTTTGGTGGTGTAGTGGTTAGCAGCTTTTCTACACAGTGAGAGGATCCTGGTTCAAATCCCAGCTGGGACCTTTTCTGTGTGGAGTTTGCTTGCTCTCCTTGTTATGTGGGCTTTTGTTGGCTCCCCCAGTCTAAAAATATGCTTTAAAGGTTATTTGTAGATTTTAAATTGTCTCTAGGTAATTATGTGTTTATGCTTGTTTGGGCCTGCAACAGACTGCCAACCTGCCCAGGATGTACAGGTTGCCCAAGGGTAACTATGCGCCTGTGACCCCAAAATGGGTTGAGTTTTAATGAATTGTTTTCAGGTAGCCCCCTACTTTATTTTGAACTGACTTGTTAACAACAACTGCTAAATGTAAGGGAACCTTCTCTGCCTTTTGTCGCTCCTGCTTGCAGTGGGACCTGGTTTGTGAGAATGCCAGCATGAACAATCTTGGCTCCTCCGTCTACATGTTTGGTCTCTTGGTTGGAGCTCTGGTGTTTGGAAACCTGGCTGATAAGTAAGAATTGTTCATCTATATTCTGTTCCTCACTCTCTGATTTTTGTTTATGTCAGTTTTGATGGTTGTAATTTTAAGAAGACACCTTTTTTTTTCTCTCCAGATATGGTCGCAGAATCATCATTCTCATCAGTTTGGCTATCCAAGCCGTGTTTGGAACCGCTGCAGCTTTTGCACCTAATTTCTACGTCTACACCGCTCTCCGGTTCATGGTTGGAACATCCATCTCTGGTGTCATCATGAACGCCTTTGTACTTGGTGAGCAGCGCACAGAGACCTCGGGGGAGATGGCAGGGATAAAAGATCACATAAAAACCTGACCACAAAAGCCGAGAAATGACATTACCAAGATGAAAAGAATAACAAGAATTTGTGAATTGTAGACGAGGTCAGGTCATGATTAGATAATCCACAGTGATGATGCTTTCTCTGTAAACTTAAGATATAGAAAATAGAAGCTCTGTGATGCTTTAGGTCAAATATCCTTGGTATAATCAACCAAGACTGATAGATTTCTAAATAACTGTGAATAACAACTGCATTTATTCTTTTTTGTATGATATCATATCTTAACACGCCTACATACCAATACAAGGTCATGTAAAAGCTAGAACAGTTTGATTATAGGTCATCTGACCCGTCTGCATCTCAGTACCAGAAAACCAAACATCTGTTACATTTTTTTGACTCTCTAATTATCAAGCAAACATAAACGGTATTAGAGAATTTTTTGTCCGCACCACTATCAGAACTAGTGATGTTTGCTTCACGGTCTCTCTCATGGCTGTGGGGAAATTTAGCTCCACGTTTCCTTACAGCGTTTCTGCAGCTGATTGAGGTTTGATCTTATGTTTTGACCCTAGAAAGCTTGGGAATGCAGAAAAGCTTCTGATCAGTTCAACTGCTGCAAAGTGCGAAAAACAAGCCCACATCATTAGCCCTCCACCACCGAGCTTACAGGTGCTGTGGAACTGTTTTTCTGTGCTTTCTACGCAATTTTGCGTTTTATGCGATTTCCCACTGGATTAGATAAAGTATTTTGATTCTAACCGTATCACTGCACTTTCTGTGTGGAAGTCATTGAACAATTAGGTTTTGTTATTCAGTCATTCCAACCAACTGTACCTGTTAAATGGAGACTAAAACACACCTGCAACACACAAGTAACTATCAATTAATAGCCATTCCAGCCATGAATGTTAGGTTTCACCAGCATGCTGTTAATAGCAGACATGTTCTCAGCTGTGTCAGAGCAAACATTTCTGTATTTTCCTGTCATCCAGGCACCGAGTGGACGGGCTTAAAGCAGCGAATGCTGGCTGGTATCATCACAGACTACTTCTTCGGCTTTGGATACATCCTCCTGGCTGGTTTAGCGTACCTCATCAGAGACTGGCGAAAGCTGCAGTTAGCCATTTCAGCACCTGGGTTCCTCTTCATCATTTACATCTGGTAAGCAACGCCGACTTGGTCCACCTGAGACCGCAGAACCACAAAGCAGTGTCCTCCTGGATAACAGTAATTTAAAAAGAAATCAGCACAAAGTAGCCAAAAGGCTGAACTGGAAAACCCAATTCCTGCCATGCTTTTGGCGTCTCAATGCAGGAGAGCATTCCAACCAACAGGTTTACTACTGTGGCAGGTTATTTATGATCTTCAAAGACACGTTCTGTTAAAGTCTTTGGTTCTGAAAGCATTGGATTTAGCAGAATGTTCCCACTCTTGCAGGATGAAATGAACACATGTCCATCCTCCAAAACCCTGGATCGAGTTCTTATTCGAAGGTTGTCATCTGAACAATGTGTCCTCTGGGTTCCAGGGTTTTACCAAAGTCAGCTCGCTGGCTAATGGCAAACAACAGAGTGGAAGAAGCTCTGGAAGTGATTGAAAAAGCGGCGCAGATGAATGGGAATCCCATCAGTAAAGACATAGAGATGTGTCAGGTAAACATCTGTGGCTCATCCTCTTGGTGTTTTTCTTCATCACCAGCAATATTCACAAACGTCATTCTAGTCCTGAAGCAGGTGTAGGTAAGAAGACACCAAACCCAGCAGAAAGTAGGAATGCTGCTTTGACAGATTGTAAATCACTGCACGATTCTGTGCTGCTCTAAATCTTCTGTTTGTCAGGTCTGGGATGGGTCTTTCTTTCTGAATGTAGAAAACAGTGTGCGGGGGGAGGAGCTGAGAACTCTGTGTGTATTTCACATTCATCAAGGCTTCTGACTGAAAAAAGAAGTGAAACTGTCTTGTTTTTTGTTATTTCTGTGATGTTGCGCAATGGAGAGCATGCAGATGCTTTTCTTTCTACTTTTCTTTTCTTAAGGAGGAAGTTTTTCTTCATGTCTCTGGCTAAACCCAACGGTAGCCAGTCTGGGTTCATGTGATGTTGGTAGCTTCTTCCTTCTTTGCTAACGTGGTCTTTATGACTGTAGTTTCCTCTCTGATTGGGTTTTCTGAAGCCCTAGAAGCCCAGACGTTGTGTCCTCATCTGTGCAGCAGTTGCTGTTTATGTTCTGCAGATGTTGGCTGAGGGATGAATTCATGCTTTTACGCTCAGCGGAAGCTGAGTGTTGCCCGACTGCACTGGGACTGCAGATTGTTGCTCCTGTGCAGACATTCTTCATCTTTGTCTTCATCTGCCAACATTCAGGAAATTGAAAGTATTTGCACCACAGAGCTTTCCACTTAACAGCTGTCTCAGCAGACTCCAGGACCGTGGTCATACTTGGACTCATCATGTGCATTTTCATTAAAGGTCTTAGGTTAATTCTTCAGTAGAACCAAACTTTGATGAGTACAGCTCATAACCTGTGGTCCTCTCAGGCGTCCCATTAGTTGTCTGTTGTTTTTTCTACTCCCCAGTTCTAGTTTGTACAGATCTGTTGGTCCTGTCAGGAGCTGTGGCTCCCAGATCCACTTGATTGACTCGCCTACTGACCTTTAGGTGTCCAGGTCCTGCATCCGCTCACATCATTGGACACCTACCATGGACTCACAAGAGTTTCAGCAGCAAAAAGGGATCTTTGAGTCCTGAGATGTCTGCATGTTGGCTTTTCTGAGCCTTCCATGTTCCCGTCCCCCTAAGACATCCACTCCTGAGGTTTAAACATTCAGCTCCATACAATGCTCTTATGTCTTTACAGGCTCCTGTGCTAAGACCGATTCTTCTCTGGAAAAAGGCTTGGCTGCTTTCTCTCTGAACTTGTTTGGAGATCGGTTGTTGATACAGTAAATGGTTTTGCTGCATATCTTTCTAAAAATCTAAATTGCTGGAACCTAACATAATGGCTGTAAATCATTATTAGATTGTAGACGTGTCCATGATTTGGTCACATTATTTTTTGGTTTATAAGCAGGAGAAACAAGTCGCCACTGTCATGTGTGTACATACTTCGCAGGGACAGATGAGGCCACTATTAGTTTGCATTCATGCTGTGATAGCGGCTTGTCATTTGTATTTCAAACAGCCCTGTTCTGCATTTGCCTTATCACATAACTGCAGTCTTCCTCTAACTGTCCTGCTCATATGTCAGCAGGTATACAAAGCTGATCAGAACTCTGTGCTGAAGAAAAAACACTCCTTCATCGACCTGGTTCGAACCCCAACCATGAGGAAAAACTCCCTGATTGTCTTCTACCTGTGGTGAGTAAAGCAGAACACTGGCTGGGATTTTTCAGATTCCAACAGATAATCAGGAGGTTCCACAATGTCTAAACATAGGGAACACAGTCTTTATGTTACAAATTAAAAAATGCTCTGTTCTTGCATATGTGGTGTATATTTATTATGATACCGTGGTCCGGGTGAATACTCCATTCTGATTGGCTGCTGGGTGTGCATTGAAAAGTGATAATCCACAGGATAACACCTAAAAAGAAATAGCATAAATGTTCTGTATCACTGCGCTGGCCTCTTTAAAACAAACTTTAGCTCCATCATCTGGACAAAAACAAGCGGTAAGAGGAGAACTTCATCCCTGAACTGATGCTTTTTAAATCACGACGACCAGCATATATATATCGCTTTCCTTTGCCGCTGCAGCCGAGTGGCGCGTCGTAAAGGTATCGTGACAACGCGCATAACACATAACACAGTCTAAACCAAAAAAATAACAAGCATTAAGAACTAAAATATGATTGAATGTTTATTTCTTTTGTTAGTGACCATGGTATAAGCAGGTTACTGGCCTTTGAGGTGTGCATTATCAGAAATTATTTCCGTTTAGCGTTGGATACCGATAATGCACACTTTGTCGTGTGCGTATTTGTCAGAGGTTACACTTTTTTATGATCCCAAAACTGACATATTGTCCTCTTAGCTGTTTACGCTGAAGCAGGAATAAACTGGTTTCAGTTTTACTGTAGGCTTTCTTAAAGTTCAGGTTGAAACAGGTGATGCAGCCAAGTGTCATCAGAGCGGTTTGTTGGTGCTGTTGGGATTTATCTCTGATTAGGGTTTAATGCTGCTTTGGTTGGATGTCGCTGAATGGTGAAGGGGTCCTGCAGTAGAGCATGGAAGTGGAGGCATCATGCTGTGGGCTTGTTTTTGTTTTGCTTTTTAAGCAACTGGAATTTTGTACTTCGGGATTATTAAAAAAAGAGCTTTTGAACTAAAGCTAAACTAAAAATATGGAACGTACAATTTCTTCAAGTTGGCAATTCTTTAAAATTTTTCTGGAAAAACTTAAATCAGTCATAAAATGTGCTCCTATATGTTTAATCCTGTAATAAAAACCACTGGCTGGGATTATCTCCTGTAACCTGAGATAGGCAGATCCAGCCTTTTTTCTCGTAGCCTGCTGTGAATCCCCTCTCACCCCCCCCCCACACACACACACACACACACACACACACCTAGCTCAGGATCACATTAACAAGCCGTCCATTCACTGAATGCCAGCCACGCCTCAGCGCTCTGAGCTGCAGGGCTGCTAACGGAAGCAAGCACCATATTTCAATGACAGCTGCACATTTTATGATTTTGATGATTTAAGCGGTCCCTCATTTCTGCTGCAAGTCTGGATTTGCAGCTTCCAAGACCTCGACACGTTTCCCTTGAAGAGCCTCATCTGTTATTGTGAGGTGAAGCCCTGGGGAAACTTCATAGTGATTCCATGTCTGCATATGTGTTACGACGACACTTATCCTTGCTTATCAGAGTGACCGTGCAGATGGAGGGGCTGAGGTTACAATAACAGCTGTCGACCTTGGATGGTCCGCTGGGCTGCACTGAGCATTTCCTGCTGCCAGTTTTATGGCTGTGACCTTGTTCTCTGTCTCCTCCTCCTTTCAGTAAGACACCCCAACAGCAGCAGGTCTTTGGCTGGCCCACTTTTGAAGAGAGAAAAGCTCTGGCAGCCTCGAACAAGTTCACCTCAATCTTGAGTCAAGCAGAAAAAAGTGGCTCAACTGGAATGTTTGAAAAGCTCTCAGTTCTCCTGCACAGATGAAACTTCCTGGGGGGGAGGGGGGGGGTCACTCCTATTCTGACTTGGATCAGTCTTCCTAACAACATTTTTAAAGCATGGCTCATGATGGTCATGATCAGGGCTGCCCTGATGCTAGTTCTCCAGATCTACCCCCCTGCCTGCACTTCTTGCTGCTCCTTACCTGGATCAGGTGTGTTCAGTCAATCAGCAGTCAGCAGGGGGGGGCGAAAAACAGGTCATGATGATGTTATCATAAAACCTTGAATGAAACTTGAAACTTTTTCCAGAGTAAGGAAGCAGATATTGATCTTGATATTCAAGCTAACATGAGCTAAGGTGGAACAAAAGTGGCAGCAATATCTGAATATCTGATCTACCCAGCCGTATAGTTTAGATCCAGAGACCAGCCCAGAAAACAAAGATGTTTGTGGATCTATTTGTCTGCAGGTGGATGATCAGAATAGAGCGGAGCAGGAAGACTTTGGCCCACCCAGGGTATTTTCTGCATTACAAATAAGCTCTTCTTCATACTGCATTTTTTCATCTGCTTCTGATTTACAACAATTTGAATGAAGAAATACTTAGAACTGCGACAGACTTGGGACCTGTCCAGGATAGGCTCCAGCAGCCCCGTGACCCCAAAAGGAAAAAAATTGGACAAAATGCTACAAGAACATGTTAAAAACACAATTTTCATCAAAATGGGTGTTTAAAGTTTGGACATTAAAGTGAACTTAAAATAGAATCCAGATGAATCCTAAAATTAGGCTTCAGAATTTGCTTTGTGGTGCTGAATCACTGCTGTTCCTACTTCTGCAGAACATTGTATTCATTTATTTTTTGTCTGAAGTGAACCATTCCCATCAGACTTACTGATCCATTCACCTCATGGTTAATGTCGTCATGGTACCGGGCAATCCAGAACAACCAGCATCCTTTTTTTAGCAACACAGAGCCAAGGGACCAGGAGGTTGTGATGGAGTTCATCCAGCAGAGATCAGAACTTGGACAGTGATCATCAGCATGAGACAAAGACCCTTGAAGCTAACCCTAACCTTCACATTTCACCAATAAACTGTAGACGTTCCTCAGGACAGGCAGACTTGAAAGAGGAACAGACATCATGTGAAAATGTGACCCAGAGGACTGACAACTTTCTAAACTTTCCTCGGTTGTGTAGTTTGTGAATTCTTGATTGCAGCTGAGAGAATATGTAAAATAGTCTGGTTTAGATCACAAGCAAACTAAACAATAAATGAACAGATGAGGCTAACGAACTGTTTGAGCAGTTAAGCCCTTGTCATCATCACCCCAATAGCTGCATTGTTGGGGTTTCAGCACCACTTAGTGGTTTGTAGAGGAACATGACAAGTGTCTTCAGTTTCAGTCAGAAGGAAGTCTTGCAGGAATGAGATTTTGATGTCTTTTTCCCTTAAACAGGCACATCTGATGTCTCCATGTGGAGCAGGAGTCCTGAAAGGCTGCCCTTTTCTGTCTTTCAGGTTTGTCAACGTCCTCGTCTACTACGGCCTGTCCCTCAACATCTCTGACTTTGGAATGAACATCTACTTGACACAGATGATCTTCGGTCTGGTGGAGATGCCCGCTCGCACCATCACCCTGTTCACCCTCAACCGCTCTCGCAAAATCTCGCAGCTGGCGTTCCTGGCAGTGGGTGGCTCTGCGTGCCTGCTCACCATCTTCATCCCCAGCAGTCAGTGTGCACCAGTCTTCCTCTTGGGTTTCTGTGGGCTCTTCCCCCGTTTCTCATCGTCTTTCATGTTCCCCCAGGACTCTTCATAGTGAAAACAGTCCTTGCCATGATTGGAAAGTTTGGGATCACGGCTTCTCTGTCCATCATTTACGTCTACTCAGCGGAGGTCTTTCCAACAGTGATCAGGTGAGACTCAGGTGCTTGGATTCAAGGAAGCCCTGTAGATAAAGGAACTACCACTGAAACCAATGAACACAGCAGCTGATCATCAGTCAGTGATCCGGACACATGTACGCCTCTGCACACAAGAACTGTAATGGCATTAAGGCCAACACTTTTCTGAACATCAATCAATAGTGACTATCTTTACAAAAAATCCATTTGAAATCAAAGCCTATCAAACTTTATTTATAAAATGTTCTTCTTGTGCTTTGCACTTCTCAAAGTGCTTTACAATAAAAAACAAAAGCACAGAAATTCAAATAAAAGTCCAACCCACCCTTTACCAACCCCCGTTAACAGTAACACCCCATGATCCCAAAACACAATCAATGTTTCTTTTAACACAAGCTTAAGGACTGGCTTTGCTGAGTGGAAACAGCATACTGCCACCCCATAGCTGCCATCCGTAACCCTTTACAATCTACGGAATACATTATTCAGTTCAAAGGAAAACGGCTCCTGCCAGTGCTAACAGAGAAGAGGATGGACTTTATTCCCAGATTTATGTGCATCAATAGTCTGCTTAGATGTCGTTTTTTTTTTTTGTCTATACGGAGTTTTGTATTTGTTCCCCTAAAACCATTCTAGGATTAAATCATTTTCTATTCTAGTTTTGTAAAAGAAAATCTTTGACTTGAAGCGGATCTTAAAACTTGTGTCTTCTTTGAATTTGCAGACAGAATGGGATTGGGATAGGATCCATGTGTGCACGGACGGGGGGGGTCTTGGCTCCCATGATGTATCTTCTAAGGAACATTAGCCCTCATGCACCCATGGTTCTTAGCGGCCTCTGCCCGCTGCTGGGCGCCGGCCTCACCCTGCTGCTGCCCGAGACAGCCAACAAGCCCCTCCCTGACACGATTGAAGATGTGGAGGGGGTGATCGCCAGGTGAGATTCCCGTCTGACAGCATCAGCAAGACCCCACTGCTGCTGTCACCAACCCGTCTTTGAGGGTCAGAGCAGCTGTGGTTTCTCAGGGGGGTGCCAGAAACACTTTTGGATCAAACCATTCAACAAGGATGAAGGCAGAGTTATACCATAAAGTGAGGGTGGAGATAACATCCCCCTGGTCTTGATTTCCATGAGGTTCCTGTCATTTCAGTAACTGATTAGTCTCCTTAGGCCACACTGATCAGACTCTGTCAAAGGTCATTGAGAGCTGTGACTGACTTTAGATCCAAACTCTTTTACTTTTTAATGTAACCTCTCAGGACTCAGACTTCCTCCTAACCGGTCAAAGTGCTCAGAAAAGGATTTCTTCTCTGGACGCCGGTGCTTTTTCAGTCATTTGTTCAATTTGTTCAACTGTTTTTTTAGCACTTTTCCAGGATTTCAATGTAATTTTTTCTTTTTTTCTGTCTTCACAGTGATGGCGACGATGCTGTGAAAACAGTCCTGTTTGACTTGGCTTTGCCAAAGACGGCTGAAGAAAGCACCAGGACAGAGTAGAATGCAGCCACCGGGTGGCGCTGCTTCTATTCAGTATTCTGGACTTTTTTTTGCTTATTTTTGTCAAAGACAGAGAAGTCTCTTCTTCCAGTGGAAGTGTCTGTTAGACTTGTTTTTCATAAACCTTTGCAGATGAGCCATTCTACAGAAACTGGATCAATAACAAGAAAGTGTTTTTACTTTCTTTGTTTTTTTTTTATATTTTGTACGAGTTTTGTACATGTCACTGTAGAGTATCCTTACATCTTCCTGTGACCCGCCCTTTCAATGCGCACAGAAGCTGACATCGCCTGTTTGTTCAGGAGCTCCAGATGATGACCTGTGGTTATTTTATGGACTTTATGCCCTAACCTCTCACATCTGAGACACCATTGTTTTCTCCAGAGGACAACCTAAAGGAGGATTTGTTTGCTGCTTGTTGGTTTTATCTTTGTGTACTATGAAGACTCTGCTGCATATGCTGGATCAGAACATGGGAAGGTTTGAGTCTTCTAGCATCATGATTCATGAAGAAATGGATTTCAAACCTTGTTGTGAAGGATCTTGTTGGCTTGCCATAGGCCTGCTGGGAGCCAGTAGTTCTTGCTGTTAACCTGACTGGAACATGTAGACACATTTCAGATCAACTACCTTCTCCTCAGGTGAAGTGAAGTCTTGTTTTGATTCATGTACTGATGTTAAATCTTCCACCTCCCTTTGCAGGAACAACGTTTCACTAATACAACACTAAAAACTGAACAAACCAGACTGACAAAAATGCTGAGAAACTCACACCTGACACACATTCAAAGATGAACTCCCATAACGTGTCTCACAGACTGCTTGCATTCCAGTGAGTGGAGTCGTTTTAATATTCAAAATAAAGGTCAAATGTTGCACTCATCAGCACAAGTCTTTGTTTTTCTAAACTAAATTTCTTCCCTGATTTACGATGAATGTCACTGCAGTACAGTTTTTCTGTGCTTCACCTCCATCTGCAGCCTGTTGTCTGTTGATGTCAAATGACGCCGAACAGAAGCAGAGATCGTCACAGGTAGAAGGGAGGAAGCAGAATGCTTCAGTCTGATCAATGGTAGAGGTATTCCTCTGCTATCACGACGTTTGTTTGTAACTACAGGAGGCTAACACGTCCAGTTCACTGTCAGTCTGATTGCCTGCTGCAGCTGTCTGCTTCTGCCACTAACGTTGCAAAAGCTGGTGGATTCTGAAGGCAGATTTGACTGAATCTGAAAATGCAACCTAGCGAAAATGTGTTTGATCAAAACTCTTTTGATGATCAAAACTGTCAGCAACGTAGAAATATGACAGCATGAATACAGAAGACTAGAAAGAGTTCTTCTTTATGTAAAGTAAATCTTCAACATGTTTATAAAACTGGCTGCGCGGTGGTGCAGTGGTTAGTGCTCTTATCTTACTGCGAGAAGCCCGCGGTTCAAGTCCTGGCTGGGGGACCTGAACCCAAACATCAATGGGGGGCCTTTCTGTGTGGAGTTTGCATGTTCTCCCCGTGCATGCGTGGGTTTTCTCCGGGGTCTCCAGCTTCCTCCCAACATCCAAAAACATGCTTAATAGGTTAATTGGCAACTCTAAATTGTCCATATGTGTGAATGTCAGTGTATGGGTGTGTGATCGTGGCCCTGTGACAGACTGGTGACCCCTGCCAGTGGCCAGGATAGGCTGCAGCAGCCCCGTGACCCCAAAAGGGTTAAAACGGCAGAAGATGAACGAATGGAAATGTTTATTAAAAAAAGAACAAAGAAATGTTTTCACTTAAACAAGCATATTCCAGTCAAGACCACTTTGCAGGCTTTAACAGCCCAACATGGAGAAATGATCTTTAACAGCAGATCATTTCAAATTCCGTCACCAAAAAGTATGAGCAGTCAACGTGATTAGTCTAACCCTTGTGCTTTCTTAGATGACCCGATCTTTACATTGACGTGTTCTCCCTACCATGACAAAGGTGGATAAAGGTGGAAAGATTTCATGTAATTCATGGACACCAGTGAAGATCACAAATCATTGAAGAAAAAAGGTTCAGAGCACTGTCTAGTGGGTCTAGATGACCCAACTCCCAATGGTAAAGTGCCTAGGATAGCACAAGGGATAAACACAAGCTTGAACCAGGGTGTTCCCTGAATGCTCACAACTTATGGATTAATAAAAAATTACAACCTTCTTATGGCCTTGGATGGTGCAAAATAATTACCTGCAAAGATTGCAAAACAACCCCCCCCCCCTGCATAGTTCAAAGCTTGTTGACTCCTGCCTCTTTGAACAATCAACTCGAGAGCATTGAACATGTTTTGATTGGGACAGGTTTATTTGGATTGTTTCCAATGTCATGTAAAGTGACGACAGCATTATAAGTCATGTAAGGCATTTTAAAAACTAGAATTCATTCAAATCAGGACACTGAATGAGCTCGTCCACCCCTTCTAGGTTGTCAATCTTTTTTTGTTTTACCGATAAAAACAAATATAAACATGATGAATTTTTATAATACAATAATACAATACACCTCTTTGTGATTACTACAGCACGCTATGCCACACCAACTCTGAGCTATGGTTGTAGTATATTGTAAGTCTACAACTAATTAGTCTATTGAGGTTCTCCTGAGAAAAGTTATTTATGAACATTTTTATAGAGGCAAAATATATAAATCTGATTTCACAAAATGTTTGACATGTTCAACAAATTTTTTAGCGATGATGTAAGCAACGAAAAGAAGAGGAATATTTGTATAAACAATAAAAATTCAGTCTGAACAAGAATAGTTCATTAAGACAGACATGATAAAAACACATGTGGAATGATCATAGCCAGTCTAAATCATTTTGCAGAGATTTCCAAAGGCATAAGCTACTGAATGAGATGAAAATCAAACTGACACTCGGTTGCACCCAAACGACCACATATTTGTGGAGGTCACACTAACTGTTGTTTAATTCTGTTGTGAGCAAAGTGTCATGGTGCCTCTGTCAGCTCCTCCCCCTCCCCTCTCTGCTCGGCCACGGATTCTTCCCAGCTGCGTTCACTCAACTCATCACCCTGCCAGACCTACTTAAGGAGCTCCAGGATCACCATTCATCGCCAGTTCGTTGCCCCTGATGGTGCTAGTCTGGTCTTATCACAGTTTCCTGTCATGTACCTTATGCTCTTGCCTTACACACCCTATCTTGTCTCCAGGACCTTCATGCCCACGAGTTGGACGCCCGAATCAGTTTCTACCCGGGCGGATCATCATTCGGGACCACCTACCTCGTCACAGAGCCTTGCCCAAACGTCACTCCACAGTGAGTTCGAGCCACAGCCAAACCTCCAGCCACGTCACGAGCTACCGCCAAACCTCAAGTCTGGCTACAGAACCACGTCGACTCTCCAGTCTGGCTGCCTTCCTGCCACAGCAAACTATTACAACACTGGAGCAAATAAAATCCATTAATTTCACTCACCTCCTGTCCTCCTTCCGGGTTCCAGCATCTGGGTCTGCCTGGCTTCGCTAGTCATCACACAAAAAACTGTAAACATCGCTATTTGTCAATATGTTTCATAAAGAATGTAAAAAAACAATTCAAAGTAGAGAGGTTTGTGGTTAAAACTGACAGATGCTTCAGCTAAGCTAATGATAGCATTCAGGTAGAATCTCTTTGATTTCCTGCATTCATTGAGGTCATGTGAAAAGAGAACTCTTGTTGTGTAGAGAACTATTACAACTTTCTCACTCTCCTGCTGAACAAAACACAAAACAAAGCAGTACAACCTCTGCTTTGGAGAACAATAAATTTGGCTTCTGGCATGGAGTGGTGTCAGGATGCTGGTAAATGAATCCAGAGATGCATGCTGCACAGAAATAAAGCAAAAACAGTTTTAATTAAATTACAGATGTTCCATGACTACTTCATCTTCCACCAGGGGTGTCAGGCAGACTGAGAATTGAGAATGGTTACTTCCAGGTAGTGAGATTGGTTGGTTGGTTGGTTGATTGAGTTTACTGCCCCATAGCGTAATACCCTTTTAAGCCGGTGGGAGGCAGCAGAGGACTGATTGATAACAGACTGTAATTTACACTGATGGAGAACCAGACAAAAATAAATGAGAGCTGTCATCGTTAAATGAAACACCAATGCTGCCTGTAAAGCAGTTGCAAAGGAGATGCTCGGCCCTGACAGCTTAGGTCTCTCTCAGAAAGCTCCAATTTCATGACACGTTCATGACATGTCTGCAAACATCAACACTTGTTTTGAAGAAGATTCACAATACAGTAGTCAAAAATTTGCATTGCAGTTAGATGAATCTGGTACATGCGACTGTGGGAAGGTCCTGGTTCAAATCCCATCTGGGTTCTTCCTGTGTGGAGTTTGCATGTTCTCCCTGTGCATGGACGGGTTTTCTCCAAGTACCCTGGCATTCTCCTACAGTCCAGACCCCTGCTTTATAGGTTCAATGGGTTATAGGTTACTCTAAGGTGTCCCTGTGTGTGGGAATGCCTGTGTGCCCTGCGACAGACAGGGTGTGCCGCCCCCTTTCCCAACAGCAGCCAGGACTTCCTCCAGCAACCTTGTGACCCCAGGGATACAGTGGATTAAGATACAATGCGGATACAAGGGATACCGTGGATTAAAAAGATGGGTGGATGGAAACTGGAAGTACTTTCTCTGCTAGAAAGAAGAACAGGAGAGATCGTTCAGGTCACATCTGAAGATCTGATATGATGTTTGTTGAGCAGTGAGGTACTGGCTCATCCGTATGACGCACAGGGAACTGAAAGTATTTCTAACAAATGAGAGGTCTGAGCGGCGTATAGCTGATGAATGCTGTACAAAGCAGGCCAAAGTTTCACACTAATTGTTAGTAGACATTTAGAAAGTATAACTTTTGTACATACTTGGTTCGGCCCTAGAGTGTTATTATGTGTGATTTTAGTCTGTGGTGTGCTCCAGTAGTTTATCAGCGTAAAAACGGTGCCTTGGCTGAACAAAAGTTAAAAAGCACTGCCTTAGTGATTCTCTACTGACTTCACTTCAAGTTTGAATAGGAGTTCAGAAATCCTGGAGCTCCTGAAGGCAGCAGCAGCCTCATTGTGCGGGTCTCGTCACACCGTCACGCAGAGCGCCGCGCGCCTCGTAGTTCCGCGCAGCAGCATCTTCTCGGCGCGTGGGACCCGGAGCCGCGCCCACCGGTAAGTGTCTCCGTCCTTTGCCGCCGTCACGCCTGCCGCTTGTTGCACGTGCTGCTGCTGCGCTCCGGGGTTTTAACGCATGCGCCTTTGAGCTGGTTCCCGTGATGTTCAGCGGAGTCAGATGAAGGAGGGAAGTGTCCAGAGGAGCCTGGCAGTGCGTCTGCCTCTGGAGGACTCTGCAGCCGCGCTACAGGAAGGATCGGTTGGGGGTTCGACCTCGGGGCCTTGAACGCATCATCCCATTAGTTTTGTGTTGAATCATTGCAGACCTTTCATCAGAACCTGTCAGATCTGAACTGGTTCGGTAAGACTTCCAGCTTTTGCATCATGGGACAGGCTGGGGGAAAGTCTCAGTTTTACTACACTCAGTCTGCAGCAAACTTCAAGCTCTTTGCCGTATTTCAGCAAAGTCTGAAGGATGTGGTTCACATAGTTGTTGTTGGTTCAAGCGTGTTCCTCATGCTGAGAGCACCAGCTCTGAGCTCTGAGAGCCATGGTGGTCCAGCTGGTCCAGACAAAAGTCAGAAGTGGAACCTGCTGCTGAAACTTGACCTGAAGTCAGACTTCAAGCATACTCTGCATCTTCTGTCATCTGGTATCCTCTGCTCACAGTTCACCACAGCTGTCAAATTCTGTTATTGAAGGGGAAACGACTCTAGGTAATGAATTGTTGACCAGTTTTTTTTTATTTTGAACTGTGAGTAAATTCATTTGAACACACATGAACTGAAACTCACAAAGGCTACACTAAGCGTCTTCCTGTACGAGAAAATCAAAACAAGAGAGACTTGGGTAACCATTGGATATGGGTCTTTTGACGAATTTACAATTAGTATTAATATTGACTTCTTTCAAAACACTCAAAAACTTTTCACACAATGGATAATAATTGAAACGTATAACCCTTGTGCTATCCTAGGCACTTTACCATTGGGAGTTGGGTCATCTAGACCCACTAGACAGTGCTCTGAACCTTTTTTCTTCAATGATTTGTGATCTTCACTGGTGTCCATGGATTACATGAAATCTTTCCACCTTTATCCACCTTTGTCATGGTAGGAATAACACGTCAATGGAAGGATCGGGTCACCTGGACCCCATAGGATAGCACATGGGCAAAAGGAGACGTGGAAGCAGATGGCAGCGTTTTATACATTTTACCCCAGAAATCAATAAATCAATGAATCACAAAAACACACTTTAACTTGCTGCTAAAGGCAAAGCGCAGCAGAGCATGGCTGCAGGGAAAAGTGGCGTCCCTCCATAACCAGACATTTAAATAGGCTGAGGACTATTAACAGAAATGAAAACTTACTAACATGAACCTGGAGTGACTGAAAACATGATCACATTCTTTTCTTTTGTACCCAGGTTCTTGTATTACAGGGGTTCTGATCTGCCGCTCTTGTCTTTGCGGTTTCACTATTAGTCAAGGAGTCTGTTTTTGTAGTTGCTTTTTGTCAGACGTCTGAGCACGGCGCATCAATTCAACACAGCAGATTGTTCAGGGAGTTTGGTACTAAGCACAGAATCAAACACCAGCTGGATTTTCTACAAGTGGGTTGATTGTCGCTTTAGTTTACTCAGCATTGGCCAATAAAGTAATGCTTTAATAATTTTTTTTACACGTCCTTGACGTTTATTTATTGCATGTCCTCACTTTCCATTCGATAGGCAATGTAGGATGGTTATGGTGCATCGGAAACTCGCAGGTTGGGTTTCCGCTCTGCCCGTCCAAGTGTCCTTGGGCAAGACACTCAACCACATGTTGCTCCTGGTGGTTACAGGTTGACGCCAGTGATAGGCAGTGGAGCTGCCATCATTGTGTGTTCATGGGTGAACGGGACTGAGACTGTACAGCGCTTTGGGCCTTCTAAGAGGGTAGTACAGGGTTGTATAAGTTTTTACCATTTACTTTGTGTTTGTGTATCATTTATTCTGTGCTCAAAACACAGAATAAGGAAGGAAATCTTTGCTTTTTGTAATCTTAATATAAAACCAACAGATTATTCATTTTATGAATGCATATATACATTTTTGGGAGGATTTTAAACTGTTGGTGTTGAATATAATTTCCTTTTAATACTGCTAATGTTATTTCTGAAGACACAAGACAGTATTAAAAAAACAGACACAAGAGCCCAGTACGCTTTCCCACAAATAGCCCAAACAGACAACAGTCCAACAGCTCTGTGGATGCCTGTCCGACCTCCAATTTTAATTAGAATTGGTTGCCTTGGTTACAAAAAAGAATAATGAATCTAAGAGATGCAAGGTCAGTAGTTAACAATACACTCGTATAAACTTCTTACTGCAGACATGGGAGTTCTGGTTCACCGGTCTTGCTTATCAGTTTGAATCCCAAACTACCTCTTTTTCTTAGACATCTTCCTCTTTCCTCCAGATTATTCAACTCATTTTTATTTAAATAGCCCAAAATCACAACAACAGTCGTCTCAATGGGCCTCGTACTGGTAATTGTACAGTAAACATAAAATCAAAAGGATCATGAATACATAGAATTCAATAGGAAAATACTATACTGAACTAACTAAACAGACTAAACTAATCTCCCAACTAGGTCTCCCAAGCGCAGGGGTCCCAAGAAAGAGGCAGTCCCAGGAGGAAGCCTAGGCCCCCGCCTCCAAGTGTTGTCCCTGGGAGAGCTCTGATTAGGCACCCATGGGACCGAGGCAGCCGACAAGCTAGGGCAGGGGTCGGCAACCCAAAATGTTGAAAGAGCCAAATTGGACGAAAAAAAACAAAAAACAAATATGCCTGGAGCCGCAAAATATTAAAAGCCCTATTTAAGCCTTATAATGAAGGCAACACGTGCAATATGTGTCTATATTAGATATTTTAGCCTTCTATCAAAATGACTAAGTTGCTTGAAACATAATGAACATTATTAACGATTAAATGTTTATTTGCCCTGCAGTGCATTCTGCGGAGAACAACGCGTCACGTGACTGCTCTGTTGTGCAAGTTTAACTTCATTACAATATTAATGAATTATGTTTCATTGCTTTGATAAAATTAAAGAAATTTAATAAAGAAATCGGATTTTTGATCTCATTTTTATTTTGAGGATTCGAACACAAAACAATAAGATGGAACGTGCATGACGACGCTTCAAGCATTTCATTCAGCTCCTTTAGGTGGCTTGTCAGTCACATCCACCAAAAAGTGCAGCTTTTCCAGCCACTCGGTATCTTCCAAGTGCGGGTAGTTCAGGTCTTTGCTTTTCAGGAATGTTTTCACGTGTTCTAAACAGACGACAAAGTGACGGAAAGCATCACCCCTGGACAGCCATTGGACTTCGCTTTCAACTTCATCAAGCAATGCACGGAACCGACGGCAGTTCCATTTACATCAGCCAGCTGTTTAACGGTCCGCTGAAAGTTAAAAACACCCCACTTGTAGAAACGTGTGTCGTAAGCTATGACGCAAATCTCTGTTGCCAAGAACGCCTTATAATATTGTAATGACCCAACCGGACTGTCACGTAAGCTGCATAGCAGCAGTAGAATGATGTCCATGCCCCAAACATCTCACAACCCAGCACAGTCTCATTGACATGTTTCTGGCAGGAGAGGATAATTTTACTTTTCTGTCTCAAGTCCATTAGTTCCAGTGCTCACAATCTGCACAAACAGCATGCAACTCACTTCAGTTCACAACACTCTTACTCAAGGTTTTATCCTATAACTTCCCATGAGCCTTAGGAGGTAAAGGCGGGGCTAGTGGCGGTCATGTGCATTTTAGGTCTGTTAGCAGCAAGGGATTGTGGGACGCAGTTTCCTGATCTAATTAGGGCTCAGCATGAGCGTTTCTGTTTGCCCACGTTTCTTTTCATATGGCAGTTTTGTTGTTCCACCTTAGTTTATTCTTCCTGTTATGTTTGTTTCTTTTTGTTGGACCATAGGTGTGGAAGGGAGAGAGGTTGATCACTACAGTGCAATGTTCAACATAAGAGACATGTAAGAGACAAATGGAAATAGTAATGAAGTAAAGATGAGTATGTTTCAGCTCTACTCTCAATTCCCTCCTCTCTGAAATTCTATGGAGTTGTACTGCTTGTTGTCACTGGCTCCTGCTTTACAATTATATGTGACGTATCCACTGGGCCTTGCATTATCAGATCTGCAAGCTCTTTCAGCATTTGAAAAAATAAAGACTACTTGTGTCTTGTTTATCCTCCTACAGAAGCCATATTAAAACAAAAAGTATATTTCTCTCTCCCTTCTATTTACATTTTAAAACGTTTTTGAAAATGCTCCAGGGAGCCGTCGGTTGCCACCGATTGCCTCAGTGGAGAACCGCCAAACCTCCGAGATCCCCGTCGACACCACTGAATGTTGCGTTATTCACTGAGACATTTACACACTGAAATGACATAAGGCACAATTAAAGGTTTTGCTGATCCCGAGGGAACCGTCTCTGTTGTCTCATGCTTTTCTCTGCTGTCAGTGATTTTCTGAAGTTCGATCTTTTGAGTCAACTAACAGGAAGTGAGAACAATTAACAGAAATGAAAACAGGGGGTGATTACCAACATGATGCTGATGGGGGGCAAATTTAGAACCAAACATGACCAAAAACAGCAGAGAGAAAAAAAACTAAACTGCATCATCTAATGTAGACGAGCCTTCCAACAACTTTTGATAAACTATAAATAATTCAAACTTTAAGTCAAGTGCTAGGACGTGAATATTTAGATCTTCAAAAAGAGTTTATCAAAGTGTTCAGCCATTGGATGTGGAAATCTTTCCTAATGCTCTTATGAACACTGATTCCCTTTTTCCCCTCATACAAAACTAGAAACACTGACCAGACTGATTACAGACTTTATCCATTTACCAGATGCCTTTTTTTGTAATTAATTATTTGCTGTTACACATGTGGAAGGAACAAACATTTTAAACTAACAAATAGTTTGTTACACAAAATATACTCTTTTTTAATTGTCAGTGATCTTAATTCAAACTTTAAGCATTCTTCAAGCCCATTTGAGGATTAAAATTCATCATGTTAAGTGAAGATTTTGGAACTTGAAATGTATCACTGAGACAGTAAAGTGAAATGACAAAAGGCACAAATAAAAGTATTGCTCAACCTTTTTTTTCTGCTGTCAGTGATTTTCTGAAGTTTGCATCAACTAACAGGAAGTCCTTGAACCCCAGCCCCCCCACAAGAAAACCAGCACAGTTTTTGCCACAGTAGCCTCTCACCCTTGCTTGCACAGGTGTGAACATCACACAGTTGTGTCACGTCTGCAGGAAGCCATGTATATGTAGCTGCCTTTCTGTAGCAGCTGGGAGAAAGTTAGATCAACGGCCCTCCGTGTAGATAAAGGGCATTTCAGGGAGTGTGGGGGTGTAGCTGCTGCCATACAAAGAGCTGGCTGTAGTTCTGCTGTCGCAGAGCTGCCTCCCCCTGCAGGATTCGTCTACGCCTGGTGGACATTCATCCCGCAAACAAAGGAGGAGAAACTGCGTCTGTATTTGACTCCGCTGCAGAACATACAGCTGCGAGAACCGCAGAACACAATGAGACTTCGGTGAGGAGGACTCAGACTTCCTGACGCAGAAGTACTCATTAGTCAGCAAACATAGAAAGGGAACCTGCCATCACCAGTGAGAACTGAAGAAGATACTCAGATCAACAGTGAAGCATCTTCTAGATCCAGCTTTGACTTCCAGCCACCATGAAGAACAGAACTCTGCTGTCTGCTCTCTAATGCTGCTAGAACCAGTGGAATATGGAACAGTGGAAAACATGAATCACACGTTCCCCCTGAACTGGATTAACAGCGCTTTTACACTGGTAAAGTTTGTGGCCTCAATGTGATTGGACATCCAAAACACTTCTTCAGTTTGGTTTGGATTTCAGTTCTCTTAGAAGGTAACCAAAGACTGAATTAGATGAAAGCTAGAACAGCTTCTAACAGCTGATCAGTGGGAGGCTGGTGTATCCTCACCACAACAGGAAAACCAGAATGAAAGCAACCAGCCGCTCCTGCTAGTTCTCTGGCATGAGGCTTTCTGCACATCCTCACCGGGAGACATCTTCCAACTTCATGTTTCAAGTTTCTTCAGATTTTTGCTGTTATGTTTTACTTTAGTTCTTTTTTTCAACATATTTGTGATACACATGCTCTTCATCTCCCTGAGCCATCTGTGTGAAGTGAAGTGAATCGCACCTTTGATCAACTAGGATCCACAAATTCCAGAGGATCCATGTTTGCTCTTTGGTCAGAACTATAACTCAGGTGAGCTTTACACCTGCTAAGCAGAGCAGACAAAACCAAAACCAAATGAAGAGCAGATTTGCTCTTACGGAGCATGTTTTTGTTTGGATTAAAACCAGTAGGCCTATTTTTCTGTTGTTGGTTATCTTTATGTGAATGAGGCTGGATTTCTTTGGAGCTTCAACTCAAACACTTGTTTTATCTTTTTGAGCTTTTATTCTGTATTCTCTCATATCCCAGAATGAATCACAAAACACTAATGAATGAACTGATTGCATGTAATAATTTCATTATTTAAACTAAACTATATAACTTGCACAAAAAAGAATTAGCATTTTTATTGCCCTTGTTTTAAAAAAACTACTGATCTTATAGTTTACAAACGTTAAAGAGCCCAAAATAACATTTTAAGATAAAGATATTTTAAGAATAAAGGAAAACTAAACCACAGAGAGGAGATGTGCTGATGGACAGGCTGACATATGAGGTAAGACAGGAATCGCTGTAGATCATGATGTTTGCAGATGACATAGTGATCTATAATGAGAGCAGGAAGCAGGTGGAGGATCATCTAGAGGTGGAGGTTTGCTCTGGAAGAAGAATGAGTAAGACAGAGAATCTATGTGTGAATGAGAGGAACTGAAGAGGAACAGTCAGATAACAGAGAGCAGAGGTGGAGGACAGCTGTGTTAAGTGTGTTTCCAGACCAAAGACCTACCTATGTTGGTAAAAGGATGCTGAGGTTGGAGCTAGCAGGAAAAAGACCAAAGAGGAGGTTCATGGATGTAAAGAAGGAGGACATAAGGGCGGTTGTTGTGAAAAGGATATAGAGGAGAGGGTTGGATGAAGGTGAATGACTTGCTGCAGCCAACCCTAAAGGGAGCAACTGAAAGGCAAAGAAGAATGTAGAATAGAACAGATGAAACTAACACATGCTTTGTTTTACAATGGATACAGCTTCAGAGGTTAAAAGGAGCCAAATGTCCAAAAAAATCAGTTTTTTTCTGCAGATTTGCTTTTGGAACATGAAGCTTGCCAAACCCCCCCCCCCCCTCCATTTTAATTGCTCATTGCACATGTAGGGCTCTTTGGTTGGGGGGCACATGGACATAACACGAGGTGTCCTCACAGTGCTCTGCCAACCAATTTTAACTACCGTACACCTTTTGCTACACACATTCCCCACATGAACTCATTATACACACATGTGATACAACAGAAGAATGGTGGTCACTTGTCTTCTGTCCCCTGCCCCATTCCTTGTGGGAGGGGGGCCAGCCACTCAGCAGTGGTGGTTGTGTCCCTGGGGCTTCCTCAGCCCTGCGGTCCTCTCTCCATGGGAGGGGGATCCCAGAGTTCTCTGGCAAGCATGAGCTGGAGATTACATCACATCTGAGCCTGGGAAAGTCTTTGTCCCTGTGGTGCCGGTTCTGGTGCTGGTTCTTGTCTTCATGTTTCCAGTCTTCTTATCCTTTTGTGCACCAGGGAGCCTGGTTGGTGCACACAAGTGTCTGGGGTCCTGGCTGCCACTGCCATCTTGCCTTCTGCTGGGGTGCTGGACTTCTTTTGTTTTATTTTCTAGATCAAGGGTGGGCAAACTTGTTAATTTGTGGGCCACAAAGGGTTCTAGGCTTTGATAGAATGGCCGGACCAGGAGCAGATGCGCAGAGTGTTTTGGTTATTCACCTCATAAGAGAAAGAAATAACAGGGAATCTGGACAAAAACATGCTTTAATTATGGCTGACAATGAACATATACTTTAAAACAGAACATTTTGGAGTATTTATTTTTAAATTATGGCTTTTGTTCTCATTTTGGTGCCAATTCCAACAAAAGGTTGAAGTCCCTCAGGGAAAATTGCTAACTTGGAGAAATGCTGTGTTCATGGGGTGTTGGAATAATCAAAAAGTGACTCAGAAGACACACAAATGTCGTTTTGTTTTTTGTTTTGTTATTTGTTATGTGCCATCTATGGGGAGACACCAGAATTACAGTGAAAGTAAAAATATAATTAAGGATTATTTATATGTCAAAGAAGACTCATTTATCCTGGTAGATTCCATCATAGTAGTAGGTTTAAAGGTTGTCATCTGGACAAGGTTTTTACAGTTGAAGACATTTCACCTCTTATCCAAAGGCTTTGTCAATTCTGAATTAGCTGGTAAAAGAGCTGGTTTATATGTGTTTATGGGGGATGAGTCAGACCTGAAACTGGATGGTATTGTCAACTTAGGCTACATTGTTTCGGATCGTGAGGAGTCCTTTGTCCTTTCACCAGCTAATTCAGGATTGACAAAGCCTTTTGGATAAGAGGTGAAACGTCTTCAACTTTAAAAAACTAAGTCCAGATGACAACCTTTAATCTTACTACTATGAATCAGAATCAGAAATACTTTATTGATCCCACACGTGGGAAATTTGTTCGTTACCATAACAACTGACAGGAAAAAAAAGGGTAAGAATAATATAAATAAAAATAAAAAAGAACAAGGAAAATGTGGTATAATTTAAAGAGCTATTTACAAAACAGTGCAGGTAAAGAGATGTGCAAAAGAAATGTGCAAAATAAAGAAAAGAGAAAAAAAAATGTGCAAGGTTATCTTCTGCATTGTGAATTATTGAACAGGGTTATAGTATTTGGCAGGAAGGATTTCTGGTACCGGGCAGTTTTGGAGCGGAGCTGTCTGAGCCTTCTAGAGAAGGAGGCTCAGACAGCTCCGCTCCAAAACTGCCCGGTTTTGGAGTTATTAGTTATGAAGGATTATTAATATAATTTATTCTAGTTTGGTGGGGCAGATTAAATAGTTTATGGCACCCGGGCTGTGCTTTGTCCACCAGCTCAGTGGCCTTGTGGTAGAGTGTCAGCCCAGGCCGAGTCATGCCAAAGACTCTAAAAATGGGACGCCACTGGACTAGACTAGAGCAGTGGCCTCAGATGCAGTGGTGGAAAGCACAGCAGTGTGCTTTCCACCACTGCATCAACGCTTTGCATTGCACTTGGTGATATGTGTCTTGGATGCAGCTGCTCGGCCATGAAACCGTTCCATGAATATCTCTGCATGCTGGACTTGGACTAATCTGAAGGTCTCAAGAAGTTTGCAGCTCTGCAGCAATTGACTGCAGAAAGTCGGTGACCTCTTTATGGGTCAGCATCCGCTGACCCCTCTCCATCAGGTTATCACTTGGTGGCCGAGTTGCTGTTGTTCCCAAACTCTTCCATTTTGTTCTGATAGAACTGACAGTTGACTGTGGAAGATTTAGGAGAGAGGACATTTCACCACTGGATCTGTTGTACAGGTGGCGTCCTATGACAGTTCCACGCTGGAATTGACTGAACTCCTGAGAGCGGAACATTCTTTTACAAATGTTTGTGAAAACAGTCTGGATGCCTGAGTGATGATTTGATACAGCAGTGGCCAGGCCAAGTGACTAAGACACCGGATTCTGATCATTTGGATGGGTGAGAAAATACTATTGGTATTGTGTATTTCATTACGAACTACTCACATACATATAAATATACTCACTTATATACTGTACATACACTTTCAGTTATATGTAAAAGAAGTTTACTGTATATGTATGTAAGAGAAGTATATATGGACGTGTAAGGAAGAGTTTAGTTGAAACAGAAGGCTGTTTAGTGAAAATGGAAGGCAGATAATTTGTCCTGCGTTGATTATCTGAGAGGCTAAATGACCTTAACGTGAATGAACAAGTAAACCACACTTAAAAAGAGCTCTAGAGAAGATGATGTTATTATTTTAGAAACATTGAACCTTTGGTTAAGTATCTTCTGTTTCCATACTAAAAGTGAGAATATAGATTGTGTGAGTGGTTAAGAAGGACAGGTCTTGTATGACCCCTCATAAACGTATCATTCCTTCTAGTTTACTTGTTTGTTTGGACACATATTTCATTTACACTTGATGATCTTGAAGAAATCCAAGGAATCTGGAAAACTTCACTGTTCAGTTTCAGGAATTTCAATGCTGGAAGTTTGGGATAAAGATGACCTGGATCCTTTTTGGGTCAGTGAACTGGATCCAATTGGATTTTTAAAAATGAACCAAAATTGACTATAACTTGAATCAATAACTTCAAATTCTGATAAAAACCAAATTATTGTTAAAATGAATCGTATCCCCGAAGGTGTGGACTTGAGTCAGGCTTGAGCCATGAGCCACTTGACTCGAACTTAAGCCTTCTGACCCAGAAAGACCCAAAGATTAAAAAGTGTCTTGACATTTCTCTTTTTCTGTCATGTGTCGTCAAGTTCCTGTCTGTCATTCGTGTCCTCGTGTGTCACTTCCTGTTTTCTTTTGAAAGTTACATCCACCTTTTTCTGCCCATGTCTGTTTTCCCCCACAGCTGTGTCTACCTAATCATCCTTGATCGTTCCCACCTGTGCCTTCCCTCCTCATATGTATTTATTGTCTGAGTTTCCCTCTGTCCTGTGCCTGTTTGTCATGTGATGTCACGTGCCAAGTTAAGCCAAACTCTGATCTCAGGATTAAATAACTCCTTGAAACGCTGCATCTGAGTCCTCTCCATTCTGTGGTCTTGTCAGTACAAACAGACAGGGTCCAATAACATCAAGCCGGATGCCTTGTCCCGTCGATTTGACCCCGCGCCTGTTGCCAAAGCACCTGAATCTATCCTTCCACTGTCATGTGTGGTTGGGGCAGTGTGCTGGCAAATAGAATCTGAGGTAAAGCAGGCTAACAGCGGGATGCAGACGCCAAGTGGATGCCAGAGGAACCGCCTGTTCGTTCCTCTGTCACTACGCTTAAGGGTGATTCACTGGGCCCACGCCTCGCTGCTTTCCTGTCATCCGGGAGTTCGGCGGACAATGCACGTCATGTCCCGGAGGCTCTGGTGGCCAAGCATGGGGCCGGAGGTCCTGGAGTACGTTGCTGCATGTTCAGTCTGTGCCTGGAATAAGTCTTCCACCGGACGTCACATGGGACTCTTTCAGCCTCTTCCCATACCTTCCAGACCATGGGCTGACATCTCGATGGACTTCGTCACTGGTCCTTCCAGTCTCACGGGGCCACAACGCCGTCTTAACGGTCGTGGACAGGTTTTCTAAGATGGTCAGGTTCATCGCCCTGCCAAGACTGCCATCGGCCAAGGCCACGGCTGAGATCATCATGCATCAGATTGTGCGATACCATGGGTTCCCAAGGGATATTGTGTCAGACCGGGGACCGCAGTTTGTGTCCCGGTTCTGTAAGGAATTTCTGCCGGCTCATAGGCGCCAAGGTCAGCCTGTCCTCGGGACATCACCCAGAATCCAACGGTCAGACTGAACGCCTTAATCAACAACTGGAAACTGGCCTCCGATGCTTGATCACCCAGAACCCCTCGACATGGAGCAGACTCCTGGTGTGGGTAGAGTTCGCCCACAACACTCTACCTACCTCGGCCACGGGCTTCTCGCCTTTCAAGTGCGTACATGGCTACGAACCTCCTCTGTTCGCTGATGCGGAAGCTGAGGTTGCCATACTGTCTGCTCACGCCCTGGTCCATCGCTGCCGTCACATCTGGGCGGCCACTTGACGGGTCCTGGCTCGACAACAGGATCGGGTCAAGAAGGCTGCAGACCGCAGGAGGCGTCCCGCTCCTGTCTACCGACCCGGTCAGAAGGTTTTGCTCTCGACCAGGGATCTCAACCTGCACGTCCCATGTAGCAAACTGGCTCCCCGGTTTGTGGGACCATTTCCCATCATGAAGATCATCAACCCGGCTGAAGTTCGCCTTCGTCTGCCCCGGTCCCTCCGGACACATCCAACGTTCCATGTCAGCAAAGTGAATCCGGTGGTGGACAGTCCTCTGGTGCCTCCCTCAGAGCCCCCACCTCCACCTTGGACGGTGAGAAGTGGTCCGGTGTACACGGTGCGGAAGATCCTGGCCTTCAGGAAACGGGGTCGTGGTCAGCAGTTCCTGATGGACTGGCAGGGCTACGGTCCGGAGGATCGCCAGTGGATTCCGGAGCGTTTCATTGTGGACAGGTCCCTCCTGACGGACTTCTTCAGGTCCGGGGCTCCTGGACCGTCTGGTGTCGGTCCTTAGGGAGGGGGTACTGTCATGTTTCGTCAAGTTCCTGTCTGTCATTCGTGTCCTCGTGTGTCACTTCCTGTTTTCTTTTGAAAGTTACATCCACCTTTTCCTGCCCATGTCTGTTTTCCCCCACAGCTGTGTCTACCTAATCATCCTTGATCGTTCCCACCTGTGCCTTCCCTCCTCATATGTATTTATTGTCTGAGTTTCCCTCTGTCCTGTGCCTGTTTGTCATGTGATGTCACGTGCCAAGTTAAGCCAAACTCTGATCTTAGGATTAAATAACTCCTTGAAACTCTGCATCTGAGTCCTCTCCATTCTGTGGTCTTGTCAGTTTCTGTTTGTTTGCATCTGTGTTCACTGTTGGCACAGCATCCAAGCAATTTAGGTTGGTTTGATCCCACACCATCCAACCAATCAAATTGCAATACAACCAAATTAAGACGATCTGTCAATCAAAGCGCCAGTTTCTATTGGCTAGCGTTATTAGTTCTGGTATAAAAGATGTGAGGGTTTTTTTTAACAAAAGACAGTTTGCAGTTTACAGAACATGGGGTTTGAAGATACTCGACGAGGACTCACAACTATGTCCACCTAATGAAGTTGAATAAAGACTGGTAAGTTCTGAGTGCTGCCATTAGATTATTCGCTAAGCAGCTGATCTACAAAATCAGCACCTGCAGATAGTTTCAGACCCACGAGTGGTGGAAACGTTTCCAAAATAGAGCAGCAGGTATGCCACTACACTTATTATAGGCATGCGTGCATGACCTAGCTTAGCCGCCAGGCTTTTCTGCCAGACCAGCTGTTAGACCTGTGCGTGAAGCTGCAGCATTCCGTCCTATTTAGAATGAGCGTCAGTAGATTAATGGGTATAGTTGTGGCCAAAGTTTTGAGAATGACATAAATATTGGAAATTGGAAAAGTTGCTGATTACGTTTTTATATTAGCAATTTGCATATAGTGCAGAATGTTATGAAGAGTATTCAGAGGAATTGCATACTCCTTCTTTGCCATGAAAGTTAACTTAATTCCACCAAACTGCATTTCGGCGTATTTCTTTATTCCAGTGGCAGACCGTGCATCACACACCTGGGCCTTCAGTTGTGCTACGCCTGAATCACTCAACCCCATGAATGAACCAAATGAACCATTTTACGATGCAGAAACCAGCTTTGCATTGCATGTTGAAAATTCCTGTAGCCATAATAAATGCCTCTAAATAAACTGAATAAACAAAACAGTAAACAAATGTCATTATGCAACTACATCCAGCAAAAAAACACTGAAAATAATCACATACATTTGGAATATTATTTATTAAATTTACCATTTCACTCATCAAAAAATCAGATTATTAATTATTAAAACAAAATCCATCGTCCTCTCTTTCCTCACAAACAGTTCCATTATTATAGATTATCGCGTTCCATCATATAGATTATGGTCTTCAGTTCTGCCAAGAACTCCTTTTCTATTCCATCAAGGCCAGTGCTGAGACCCCAATCTGTCCAGTTGTGTTTCTGCGTGGGTTTTAATTCACTTTAGAGCCAAAAATGTCCGCTCCACAGACACAGTGGACACAGGGGCGGTCAGCGGCAAACACACAAATCTGTACTGCTGCTTCATGATTCACTCAGATTTTTCTAATGAAGGAAGTCAAAGAGATCAAGGGGAGATTTTCCTGCTGATTCCTCCATGGATGCATTACAGTCAGACTGTTTTTAACTGAGACAGATCACAAAGTGCTCCGTGGCTCTGTGTCAAACTGGACAAGGCTGCATGTGATTTCCTGAAACTTCTGTCCAATCAGAAGCTCTGAATACTGTGATGTTGTCTAAGCCTGCTAGAAGGCCCTGCTGACACCAACTCAAAATCGGATTGGTTGAAGGAAATGAATGTCTGACATTGATGTTGCATTAGAAAGCCTGCAGAACCGATAGTGATGGCGTCTTTAGCACTGACCCTGCCTGGCAACAAAGGACAGCTGAAATGCAATTGGTTAAATGCCAAAGAAATTATTATAAAGATCCTCTAGTTTCATTCTTGATTTTATTTTCCCCAGTTTTCCCCAAATTTTCTCCTGAACTATTGTGAACTGTGTAGCGTCACAAAGCTGTTTTTGCAGAGGAAGTGGAGCTAATACCGGGAGAGACTGAATGAACTAATAAACGTGAACACCAATGCTTTTGTAGAACTATTTAAAATAAATAAATCTGATCTCTAAACATCCTCCATGTCTTCCATGGATTGTTATGAGAAACACACAGACCTAAATTTGAAAGTATCTGCTGTAAATCAAAGTATTGTTCCATCCACATTTTTGAATGACATATTGCTGAAGTTGGTTTATTTTTATTCAAATAATTATGATTTAATGGAAACAGCAACATTGTTTTTTCGACATTTCTAGAATTTCCATAAATTTTTGTTTATTTGTATAATGGAAACACACACTGAATTGGCCAGATATTAAATTGAATAACTTAAAAAGTATATCTTTGAAGATTAGAAAATGATTAGATTAGAAAAAAGATGTTGGGAAGAAGGTATCAGAGCAAGAATGGTCGTTCAGACCAATAGAATGACTGAGTAATAACTGTCTATTTCTCAATAGATGGGATTTTGGCTTCTTGAAACCACCAGATATTTCCAATTTAGGAACACGAGGGGTTGAGCTGTCCATTGTTTTTACGGTTTATGTTGGCAACAGTAGTTGCCATAGATACGATGACTCAGAGCGACTCGGACCAATCACTGTTGAGCTATGGTACTTCCTATTTGGGAACACGAGAGGGGAGGGGTTGAGCTGTCCATTGTTTTTACAGTTTATTTGAAAATAGATCAAAAGATGATTGGACTCAAATATATTTGGTTCTCTCTTCATTTTTGTGTTTTTACTATGATTTGCACTATTTTTTTTCCATTAAATACATAATTTACATGGCGTTTCTCTAAGTTGATCTAAGTTACTTTCTTTAATTTCTCTTACAGCCTGCCTTAGAGAACCTGCATAGGTCCTCTTCCTGCTTCTTGGCTGGAACTCTCTGAAACACTTTGACCCTCCATTTAAACTACAGATTGTTTCTCTTCATTTCAGAGCCAAATTTATTTTTTACTTTAGTGCTCTCGTGTGCTTATTGGAAACTTCACCCACTGGAGGCGTCTGAAGGTTTAAACCACATCCTGCTGTCAGTCATGCAGAAATATTGCAGGGAGATTCTGCTGCACCTTCTATTCAGTCTAACAGGAAGACGCATCCCCCACGAGCTGAAAAACACTTCATTCGAAGACTTTGAGCGGACTGAATTTTTGTTCTTTCTAGGGAGGGCTGCCTTCTTTGCATTTTATCATAAAAATTTATGTGTTTTTAGTTTCAGATGTTGTGTAGGGGGAACTGGTTCTTCTAAAGTTGTTGCCACATTGAGCTCAGATCCCACATGGACCTTCACAGGTGGGAGGACAAGCCTTAGAACTTCTTTGATCATCTGGTGGTAAGCACATGCTGTCATTCATGTGAGACCAGAGGTTATGTTCTAAAGGACGTATGTCTGGTTCTGCTACACTTGTTAAACTGGAAATTATTATAAAAAAGGAAAGTTATCTGATTCTTTCAAACCCCAAAATAGGGAAAATGTAACCTATGAGTTATTATCAGTCTTTTACAGTTACATTGATGCTGGAACAATCATATGTGTTCTACCATGAATAGCAGGTGCTTCGTCCTTTTCAATGGCCAGTTGGCTGATGTTATTACCCACCTTCAGGAAAAGAGGAAAGTTAAATTGATACCATTTACTCTACAGTTTTAACTTTTCTAATGATGAATTATTTGTGTAAGCATCAAAGTGTACCAGAAATACTTGTTTGATATTGTTGATCACATCTATGGTCTTTATTGTAGTACATTAGAGACATTCTGGGCCATTTTGACAATTTACTGAATAACATAAACTGAATTAACCTATAATAATCTTGATTGTTTGGAGCGAGTTGCATTAATGTAATGTTTCTTGTGTGTTGGCATTTATAAAAAATTGAATTGAATTAAACTTCTGGTTCAGTTTTTAGTGTCTGTTCTAAGGTCCAACACCCCAGCCATGCAGGAACAGACTTGTTATTGGACTGTGACTGTAAGCCGTCATAAAGTATGCAGCTAAAACTTAAACTTTATGAAAGTAACAGAACCGGTTCGACTACAAAAAATGTCCTTTGTGTTTGAGATTTCTGTTACTACATCTCAGGACTAATGAATGGTGTAGATGCTTCAGTGGTAGAGAGATGGAAGTGGGAGAATCTCACCTCGGCCTTTAGGGCTGAGGCAGAAAGAGACCTTTCCATCGTGGAGGAAAGGTCAAATTCAAGACTTGTCTGGGTCATAAGAGAAGACAGCTGTCTGCTCAGATCTACAGGCTCATGTCAAGCTGTTCTGCTCTGTAACACCTGACCAGAGGTTAGGCTCCTGATTTGCTGAGTATGAGGAACAAAATATTATCTTGATCTTGTCTATTCTTCATAACAGACTATGTTTTTGCAATGAAATGGTAAATGGTGTGTACTCGTTTAGAGCTTTGCAACGTCTATCCTTGGTTTGTTAGTTTGCACTGGGACAATAAAAACAGGAAAGGATTTCTACACTATTGTGATTGATAATTCAAGATTAAACCTAATAACATAAATAAAACATAAATGTATATTTGAAGAAGTCATTGAAAAAAGAAAAATGCTGGAAGATTGTTCAAGAGGAAGATTGATAGTGAGGATGAAGATGAGGCTGAAATTGGTAGAGGAGAAGAAGAAAAGGAGAAAGGAGGAGGTGCATTGTCTGCATTGATCTAGTTGTTTAGTATAATAATCAATTCAAATATTTTTCCACAAAGCCCCATCTCCATTGTTTTTAACAGTCAAGATTTATTCTCTGAAGCGTTTCTCTATATTAGTGTGTGAATGTGTGTGTGACTGTAAAGCGCTTTGTCCTTGTAGGAAGAAAGGCGCTATAAAAGTATACGCCATTTATCATTTACCATTCTATATTAGTGTTGTAGCAATTCATTTTGACAACAACTTGATTCCTATCATAGTTTGTGTTTGCTGATACGATTCATGGCCAATATTGGTTCATTCTAAAACGATCCGATTCACTGATCTAGAATGGATCCAGATCATCTTCATCCGAACTTCCAGCAGTGAGACTCAGACAGAAATTCCTGCTACTGAACAGTTTTCCAGATTCTTGGATTTCTTCCAGATCATCAAGTGGAAATGAAATCTGTGTCCAAACAAACCAGTAAACTAGAATGAATGTCAAATCCATTCACATGTTAGTTTCTGAAGTTCACCACTGTTGTTTTTCCACATCCAAAGAATCCAAAGGGAACATTCTTAGAACATTTTAGAGACACTGGATGCTGCTATGGTGCACTTGGTCGTTTTTATGTTATTGTAAAAATAAACCTACTGTTTATTTTATCTTATTAATCCAAATGTTATTTTCCCAAATCTATTGTTATCAATTTCATTTTTAAAAAGTTTTATTAGTATAATTTTAGCCTGACCGGAGCTCTCGCAGGGGCGGCTGTCTCTTGGCTTTTTTCTCTTTGTGTGGGGTGGGGGGTGTTAGGCCTGGTTTGATTCAATTTGATTAAGAACGTGAATCAGACAGCTCAATCTGGTTGGATAAATCAATTAATCGATTACTCATTACACCCTTAATCTGCCTTTGCTGCTATTAAAAAGATTTACGATCACGTAATTTGTTATAGTTAACAGACACCTTTTTTCATCCCTGATAATAAAATATAGATAATGAATATTTAAAATATAGAATTTTAACATTGTTAAAAAGTATATTATTGGAAAAGTTTCCTTTGCCTTTAAATGAGAGCCAGTCTTTGATTCCCCCTCTCTGTGTCTTGCATGACTAAACAACAAACACCAACTGACAGTCTCTATTCTCAAAAGTTTCTCTTTAGCAATAAAGAAATGGTGAAAAGTGACATATTTGTGGTTCCAAACTGTCATGATTAGGAGGCGAGACAGACCCAGATACTGAAACCCGGGAGGAGGTCACAGGTAAGGAGTAGATAAGTAATAAGGTTTATTCTTTGGTCCGACGTGGTTGGGAGTCTTGGCGTGGCTGGAGGTCCTGGCGAAGTTAGTGATCGTGGCGAGACTTGAGGTTCTGATGTTATTGGGATTCGTGGCGTGGCTGGAGATCTTGGCGAGCTCGGAATCCGTGGCATGTCGGAAGGTTATGACGAAGGTTGGTTCTCTCGGGAATTTCAGGAATGTAGTGGCTGCTCATGAAACAAACTGGCGATGAATGCTGGAGCTGGGTCTCCTAAAGTAGAGCAGAGTCTTGATGAGGTGAGTAGTCACAGCTGGTGGAGTTAGGAGCAGAGCAGAAAGGGAGGGGGAGGAGAACTGACAGAGGCACCATGTACCCGCCCCTCAAAGACCGCCGCCTGGCGGTCCTGGACTTCAATCCTGGTGGGCTCGATAGAAGTCGCTGATAAGGGTAGGGTCCGGAATGAGGGAACGGGAGACCCAGGAGCGTTCCTCTGGACCATGACACAAACACTTTTTGAACAATGTGTGAAATGTGTGAAAAGAATGTGTGAAGCAGCACTGGCTGTGGCTCAGGACTGATTTGAAGCTAGCACATGCAGATTGTTGAATTCAGTTACACAGCAAATAAAATGAAATGCGAGAAATTAAGTGACTATTCGCAGTTTCTATGTTAGGTCAATGTACAGACACAATCTGAGGTCCAGCGGCGAAATTTGAGTGACGGGTGCAGCACGAAGGTCCTGCAGAAGGCGGATAAACCCTGCACAGTCTGTCGCATGGCCAATGGAGCTGGAGCGATGCCGGTTCCCAGAAGTCAAGCTGTCTGCCAGGCCCGGTGCGGGATGGGAACTTGTGCAATGCACATGCACTACTGGGCCATTGTGACATCACAAAAGCTCATTAAGTCAAACCAAGCATCTTTGCAACAGTTTGATTAACAGCGACTTAAAAGGAGAAATACTCAGAAATGCAAAATGAAATGATTTTTTATTACAGTGGATCAGTGGATAAAAAGAGAAATGTAGAAAAAAGGTGCACAAACAGACAACTTCAGCTCTGAGGACATTTTAAAAAAAGACCTTTAAAAAATTTGTATAAATAAGTGTACTGCTGGAGTCTGAACTTTAGGAGCCGTCACAACATTTTCAACAACATGGCCTTCAACTGTCACGTTTCCTTTGTTAAAGACCCACTTCAATGAAAATAGTGTTTTTGGTGTTTTGAATTTGGTCTTGTAACATTTTTCTGATGATGGCGGGCATATATAAAGAAAATTAGGCTTTAAAATGGCATTTCTCAGTATTTCTTTGTTTAAATTGTTGTGTCTGCTTCGTTCTGATTCATCTACCTACAGACAAATGGATCCATGTCCGTCTTTGTTTTCCTAGTCTGAGCTGGAATCTGGATCTAAACTGTACGGATGGATGGATTTGATATTGCTCGCCATTTCTGTTGCACAGGTAATGTTAGATTGGTGTTGTGAGGAGCTGTAAGCTAGCAGGAGAGATTGTAAACAAAAGGATGATGGGAAATGAGCGCAGGCTTGCTCCATGTCAAAGGTCCACAAATCAGAGGAATGCAGTGAGCTTCTTATGCCAGTAAGCATGTATCATGTCAGGACCCGGTGCTGTCCAGTGTATCGTACCTGTGATGTCTGCCACTGTGATGGTTACTGGATTCTGTTCAGGGAGGTCGCTATGTTCTTTTCTCAATGCCCAACAGTCATTGGGCATTGGTGTTATGTGCTGTCTCTTTCTCTCATATACTTTCCAGTACTGTTCAGTTTCCAGCCTCGGTGGGTCTGCTCAGCTGTTTTGACCCTGCCAATGAGCGTACACTTTAGCAGGTTGAGTTGCGAACAGCCTGTTTATCCGTCTGGCTTCATTGTAATTCTTTAAGCAGCTGCTCAAGGCTAGGACCCTTTGTTTGGCAGTTTCCAGTGCTTTAGGTATAGGCATCTGGCTGTGTATTAATTCATTCATTTATTCATTCATTTTCTTCCGTTTATTTATCCCATATATAATCCCATATACATAACTGGAGAAATACCAGGGACTCAGAGAAGAACTGGAGAAAGCCTGGAAAGTGAAGGTGACAGTGGTGCCTGTGGTAATTGGAGCACTCGGGGTAGTAACCCCCAAGCTGGAGGAGTGGCTACAACAGATACCTGGAAAGATCTCAGACATCTCAGTCCAGAAAAGCGCAGTGCTAGGAACAGCTAAGATACTGCAGGACCCTCAAGCTCCCAGGCCTCTGGTAGAGGACCCGAGCTTGGAGGAGAAACCACCCACGGTGGGTGAGGGGGGCGCTTTTTCTTTTTTTATATACATACATGTATATGTATATGCACAATGTTCTCTCTCTGAATAACATTTCTTCAAGAAGTGTTTATTGCCATATTCAGTGAAGTTTTACAGAAATGGAATTTGCTTCGGTGCCATACAATGCCCATCCTCAGGTATCATATTCTTTGTGCAATATACCTGTTCTTTGGGTCCACTTGAACTCCGCTCACTCATTAAACTGTCTAAACAGTTTTTTTGTTGTCTAAACTCGCTGTTGGAAATGTCTGCATGTCCATTTTTTCTTTCTGTGACTGCTAAAATGTCAACGTTTTGCTATCTTTATAAATATTTTCTAGGCATCATTGACCAATCTGATCTTTAGCTTCTTTGCCTTTTTTTAGACAGACCATATATAATGGGCTGTGTGCAATCCAAGGACAAGGAGGCAACCAAAATCACTGATGACTGGGACACCCCTGGAGCTGGGTATCGCTATGAAGCTGACCCAACTCCGCGGCAGAACCTCAACTTCTCCATTCCAAACTACAATGCTGACACCCCTGTTGGACAGTGCTTGACTGTCTTTGGAGGTGTCACTTCCTGTCAAACTGGAACCCTCAGGACTCGTGGTGGAACAGGTAATGGATCTGTGGAAATGGACCAACGGTCCTATCTTCATCATGAACCCTTTCAGCTGCAGGAGACTAATTGTACTAATGCGATGCATAAAGTGGTGTTGGATGGCTATCTGTAAGCTTATTTGGACTAACTGAGACCAGACTTTTATCATTTGTTGGGTTAGGGATCTCTTTGGACTTCCATGAATCCCATGTATTTCTCTGAGCTCCTCTCTTTGGCCAGAACAGCTCCTGTAACACACAACTGACTATTTTAGGAGCCAGGCCTTTGTGGTGAAAAAAATCAGTCACCATCTGCAACTAAGCAGGAAGCATTTCATTTTCACTTAAAGTAACAGAACCCAATCCCTGTGCCCCCATCACTCCAGCAGGATGTGGATTATTTGATGTACTCTATAATCCCAATCTGCAGTGTAAGGGGGACTTTAGCTACTGAACCTCCTCCTGGTGGGAGAAATATTGATGAATCTGTCTGTGCTGTAATGCTAGTCAGACTCTAGTGGAAGCTGAAGCCGTAGTCACATGCACCTAAAGGGGGGGTGGCCCGTACGGGTGCTTCAAATGTTTCGGCTAAGTCTTAAATATGTGCCTTTGAGGCTCTTGCAGCCACCTCGAGGGCCTTCCTGACCCTCTGAAAACCACTTTGAAACTTGATATGCTGTAGAACACTGACTTGTTCCTGTTGCTTATTGCAGGAGTCACCCTCTTTATAGCACTTTATGACTACGAGGCTCGCACAGAAGATGACCTGAGCTTCAAGAAAGGAGACAAGCTCCAAATCCTCAACAGCACGTAAGTCTCTCCAAGAGTGTCTACTTAGCTCCCCCTGCTGGAGGACAGCGGCTTAAACATCTTGCCAAACTGGAATAAGCTGCTGATAATCGGGGGGAAACTGAACTTGAAAATAGATAGTCTGCTCTTTCTGCCTGTGTTTTCTTATCCACAAAAGTCAAGTTCAGCTCCCAAATGTATTTCCAGCAATAACAATTGTTTGTCTCTTGTTCCTGACATCCATAAATGCATTATTTTTTATAGGTGGTGGGGTGGAAGATGGGGTGGTGAAGCTAACATGTTATGTATTGTAATTAAATGGCTATACCTGGGGCCTACAGTAACAAGTCAATGCCTCGTCTGTCATCATCCTGCCCTGCCATCATAAGATGAATAATAGTGATTAAATAAATATGCACTGATCTGTCTATAAAAGCAATTTCTGCATGATTTAAATCCTTGTAATCATTTTTATCGTCAAATAACTGCATTTTGGGTGTTCCTTCTTCAGTTACATGGTGTTGCGTCAAAGTGAGGCAGCACCGAGCTCTGTATAGTCTTCCTCATGTTAGATTGTGCGATTCCTTCAAACTGGTTTAGCGCATGCCTTTAGCGATGCTACCAAAAGAAGAGGTGAAACAGAGGAAAACAGTCCTGCCACACAGATATTAACACACTTTTACACAAATACTATTATTATAGTCATTTATAAATACTGGTAAACACGTTTATACACCCAGTTTGTAATCCAGTTTCCTCCGACATGAGGAAGATCTTGGTACTTCCTCAGCTGTAACCAGGAAATACATATAAATATAACGATTATGATTCTAAAATGATTAGACTCATACATATATATTACATTTAAATCCCAGATTAGTGGACACATGTTTATTTTGATATTAGGATGAGGATGACAAGAGAGGCACTGCCTCCCCTGACCTCATATCCCTGGTTTACTCTTCTTCCCCTCCCATGGTAAATTAATATTTAAACCAGGGCTGAATGTAAAGCTGCTGGGGGAAGACTGGCTTGGGTATGATGATGTTTGTGTGAGACTGTAATGGTATAGCAATGCATTACTGTGATAGTGTTTGGACATGAGTATCAACAACTAGAATCTGTCAGATTCCACCTAAAAGATACACTGACAGATATGGTAGGTCAGCGTGTAATGTCTGCTCCTGTATGCTTTCGGCCTATTTTCAGTGAAGGAGACTGGTGGGATGCTCGGTCGCTTACCACCGGCTGCAGTGGCTACATTCCCAGCAATTACGTGGCTCCGGTGGACTCAGTCCAAGCTGAAGAGTAAGTGGCGACAGGAACATCCAAAGGGGATCTTCAGACTGAAGCTCTTCAGGGGAAACCCTCACAATCTGTGTTCATCTGCACGCTAAGAATGTTTATGTTTTATGTTACTGAAGAACTGAGATCAGGCAGACTGAGGGTCAGAACATTTCTCAGATCTCACTACATTTATACTTGTTTAAGTCCAATGACTTGGTAAAATGCGCTGCTCTTTATTTGAGCAGGAACATGTAAAGACAATGGAGCCTTGCGTAGTGACAGGCATCACACTCTTCCATTATTGTTTATTTTAGTTGTAGTCTTACTCAGGTGGAAAATATGCTAATATTGTTGGTCAGAAACAACTTTTAAATTAGCCAACATTTGAGAAGATTATTAATATTCAGGGATCTCCAATGATAAAACATTTTTTCTCTTTTCTTGTGATAACAACTTAAATGTCTATCTCGAGAAAACAGGGATCTCATGATAACCTGTTAAGTCATTAGCTTAGGATAGAAAAAATAACAGATAACTGCTACCATTTTCTCAAGAACAAGACAATTCTCGTCTTCTGTACAGCTGAGGTCAAACGTAGAAGGATGTTGATGTGTGTTTGAGCCACTTTGTGTCTTTGCTCCACTGCAGCTGGTATTTTGGCAAACTTGGCCGTAAGGATGCAGAGAGGCAGCTGCTGTCCGCCGGTAACGCTCGTGGCGCTTACCTTATCAGAGAGAGTGAAACCACGATGGGTAAGAGCCGCTGACACACAAACCTCCAAGAGTCGGAGTGGATTTCTGACACGTCGCTTTGACCATAAAGTCTTCACATTACCGACATTTGACCTGCCACACAGGGGCCTTTTCCCTGTCCATACGGGACTGGGACAGTGTGAAAGGTGACCACGTCAAACATTATAAGATCCGGAAGCTGGACAGTGGTGGGTATTACATCACCACCAGGGCCCAGTTTGACAAGCTTCAGCAGCTGGTTCAGCATTACTCAGGTAAAACACGCTCCTCACTCAAAGACGCTGATGTTTTCTCAGTTCAAAGTCAGTCACTTTTAGTCTATTTTGGGACAACGTCTCATACCATGAAGTCACTTTTGTTTGTTACATTTTGCTTTGTAAGTATAGCGAGGCATAAAAGAAATGTGTCACAGGTTCTGCAAGTTGTTCCACTGAGTTGTTCCCAGAGAGAGGTCTGTAGTATTTATTATAGAGAAACATCTATTTATTATTTCAATGATAGAAGGTCTCCTGCGGGTTTTCACCATGTTTGCAGACACTGCAGCTGCTGTTTTTGCCCATTCCTTATAGTGGAACTCCATTAGAGCTGCAGGTTTTGGGGCTGTTGCTGGGAAACACAGACTTCCATCTCCCTCCACAGATTCTCTATTGCAATGAGGTCCAGAGACTGAACAGAACACTGTTTCACACAAATTTCAACACTTTGTTTAATGTGTAATCATCGGCAGGTTTTTGCATTTCAATATTTATTTCCTCTCATCCTTTAAACATAACAGATACACTGAAAGACCATGATGCAACAGCTTTGGCTTTAGATAACTAAGACAGGGCACGTCTTTGTCTTTTAACTGTAAACTGAAACTCACTGGTGTCTGGTGTTTTCTTTCACTGGTGAGGTGATGATGCTCCCGGCACTCTGTGGTGTATTGATTGTAAATCCTTTAGTCAGCAGAAGTGATCACTTGCATGTTTCATATCAATTCTCAGGACATTTTAACCCTTGTGCTATCTTAGATGATGCTATCTTAAATTTCATGTAATCCATGGACACCAGTGAAGATCACAAATCATTGAAGAAAAAAGGTTCAGAGCACTGTCTAGTGGGTCTAGATGACCCAACTCCCAATGTTAAAGTGCCTAGGATAGCACAAGGGTTAAAATAACTCTTTGTTGTGTCTTTGCTACTTGCTGCATCTGAAAGCTGTAACTTGTTGTCAACTTTATTTTTTAAAAATTGGGATTGAAATGACATCTTTATATGCTGAAGCATTTTATTTCTGAAAAATAAGATGACAGGTTTTTAGAACTAAAGGGTAAAACAATACTAATATACAAAGATTTTGTCACCTTTATTGGCCAAGAAATGCAGGTTACTTAAAGAGCTGATAGCTGTTTCTTATGTACAGTATATAAACCTATATATTATATATATAAATGATCACGTTCCATAATTAGCCCTTTTTTTAAGTGTAATCTGTGAAGAAGGATTACAGATGTTTTAACTCCTCACTACACACATTGTTCTCAGAAAGACATGAACATTTTCAGTAGGGATGGCCCGTTTGACACGGGGCTTCGGCGCGCGGTTCACCTACAATGTTTGGGGGCGTGTGTCAACTAGCGCAGATAATGTGGTGGATGACGTATGATGCGCCAAATGCTTCGCTTGGTCGAACCACGCTTCAGATGTCACTTGCGTTTCGAACAGTTGGGCGCGCTATTCTCTAGAAATGCTAAATGAATCCTGAACGTTTCCAAACCAGTTCTATTGTTTCGCTTGTATTGGAATCAGCGTCAGTTCATTGTACTTTACCAAGGCTCCTAGTAAAAAACGTTCTGTGGCTCAGGATCATTTCAACTCGGTTTTTCCTAATAAAACAACACACTAAGAACGTTGTATATTGAAAAAAAAAAACACTGCAATGAATCTACGATGGCATGTCATTTACCATGTCAGTACTGATAGCTCAGTGGAATAGTCAGTGGAATGTACATATAGTGGTCTTAGGTTCGAGCCTAGCCCTATTTTTAGCGTTTATTTTTTTTTCTTCATGTGATGTGTATTTTGCTGTGTCAAGCACTTCTCACAGAAAACGTCACATGTTGTGTTGTATATATATTTTTTTATCATCATTAACAACATTGTAACATATGTCGATATACGTCCAGTCCGCCACCAGATGCCGCTGTTCTGTTTGGTTTCGAAGCCCTGAATGGGTGGTTCATTTTTCCGGCACAATTACATGAACCCCAATGAGGCTTCATGGGGCTTCTATTCCCATCCCTAATTTTCAGACTTTTCTCTCTAGTTTAAACTCTGAGTTCAAACCTTTATAGAAAAATTGTTACGGGGAATGGTAGGGGACGTACCCAGGCGCAGAGAGGAGAGGAGGCAGGAGGTTGCAGGGGAAACAAGGGCTTTAATATTAACAAAAGACTATAAACCAAAACCACTGCATACGGCAGGCTAGAAACTTGGAACACTGTAAACTCTAAACCAGGGAACAACACAATATGGACCAGCACAGGAGGAAGGGAAAGACAGGACTTAAAGACATGGGCCGGCTTTACACTGCAGGTCTTGATGCCCATATCCGATTTTCTGACTATATCCGAATTTTTTGACGACCCGCTTACATCATCTTTTAAAAGTGACCCGTATCTGATTTTTGCATTTACACTATACAATGCTGAAACTATCAAACGTAGACATTCTGAGGACTAAGTAGCAGTATTTCCGCCCTCCGCGGACCTCTTTCGGACTTTTGTGATTGCGGTTGTCATGGAGGCAAGGCGGCGACGGAAGGAGGCGTTGCCTTGGGCGCTTCTGAGGGGACGCATGGGGGAGTAATAATGAAGGCTGGCCTGGTCGGCCGTCTTATGTGCTTTCTCTGAGTTTTGAATGAGGAAGTGTTTGCAGACGTGCTGTCCGAACAGTTTGATCCAAGTGTTGAACCTTTCCTGCGCGATGACTTCTCTTTTCTGACCGTAGTCAGAAACTCACGGGAGATTTCCTCGGGGTTCTCTTTCTGTTCTGAACCCTCAGCCTCCAGAGTTTGTTAAGAAAGACACCAAAACTTTTGGACGAGACACATTATTTTTAATTTACGGTTCTCCGACAGTCCCCCGCTCCGCGCTCACACCCCCGCGCTCACAGGAGAGAGGGGGGGCTCTCTCCTTACACACACACACGCAAGCACGCGTGCGCGCGCTCACACACACACATGGTCCCCATAAACGACTTCTAGCCTGGTCCATAGCAACGGTGTCCCGCTTCATTAGTTACCGTTTGCGTCCGGACCGGACCGGACATAACAGCGGTTTCCAACTACGGTCTGAAGCCTGAGGCTGAAAGGTAACACGCTGACGGCAAAATCAGCGCACATAAAGCACCTTAATAAGTCATGTGATCTCAGTTGGTGGTCTCCTGAGTTGCCGTCACTGACGTACGACTCGCATTTACTGGGGAATATCCGATTTGTCTGCTTACATGACACACGCAAATGCACGTATCCGATTTGTTTCCGATTTATTTCCACATATGAGAGAGGCCTGTATCCTATCTGAGAAAAACGGTATCCATGCGCTTTTGTCCTGCTTACACGTTCACCGGTCATATCTGATCTGTGCCACATGAGAGGAAAAAATCGGAATTGGGTCACTTGAACTGTGCAGTGTAAAGGCAGCCTTAGAGACACAGGTGGAAACAATCAGGACAGAGGAGAATCAAGGTAAAACTCACAACCAAGGTCTAACACAGGAACCTTTCAAAATAAAACAGGAAGTTAACTCAAAACATCACAGAAAATCAAAGAACCAAACATAAAGAACTGAAACCGTTACAAAAATCAGTCCAGTAGTATAAAAATCTGACCGCAGTGAAGATGTATGTGACTCTAGCAAGCTGCACATATCTGTACAAGAAACAACGCAGAGAGGAGATTGACTGACCAGATCAACAGCCAATCAAATCGCAGAACAGAGTGCATGGTTAAGAAAAAGCATCCAAAGTTCTACTGAAGAAAATCCATGAAACAGTCAGACTGCAAAAGGTGAATCACAATATGGCATAGGAATATTGTACACATTTTTTTACTGTTTTTATTTTTTAATACATTATTGTCACTAAGCATGTTTCAGCATTTCCTAAAAGTAGAGCTTCCTTCTCCTGTCAGGGTCATTCTTTAGCTAAAGTTAGTTGCAGCATTTGAGTATTTTTGTTTCTTGTACTTAATCCTTTTTCTGTTTTACTCATTTTATATTTGATCTGTCTTACTTTCCTCAGCTTGTGCAGACTTTTGAACAGCATTATTTCATCATTATACTTGCCTAATTTAGTACTTTGCAAATAATATGCAAAGTACTAAATTAGCAGTGCATATCATTTGCAGCATGTGATGGAACATTTTTCTTTGGCTTCTTTGGGTCGCCTGAAGGTTTTAGCCTGCAGCTTTCTGTTTTTCCATTTCCTTCCTGCTTGTTTTCTCTTGTGGTTCCTGCCAGACCATCTATGAGCTCTGCACTAATCTTCGGAAGTCTCCCTTTGTGTGTTGCTTTGTGTGGTGTGCAGACCGAGCTGCAGGTCTCTGCTGTCGCTTGATGGTTCCGTGCCACAAAGGCATTCCTTGCCTCGCTGACCTGTCCATCAAAACCAGAGACGTGTGGGAGATCCCACGGGAGTCGCTGAAGCTGATCAGGCGTCTTGGAAATGGGCAGTTTGGGGAGGTCTGGATGGGTATGGATTCAGCCAACTAGAAGTGGAGGCTACAAGGACGGGGATCACCAGACATGTTTAGGGTCAGGGGACAATTTGGAAAAACGTCTTTAAAAACTTTCTGGAGCAGATCTATTACCTTCAAGGCTCCTCATAATTTGCATCAAATGTCCTCCTCCACATGAGCCTCACTGCATGACCCACCAGTTAACCCTGTGTGCCTTCCCTCCCCCTGTAGAGAGTGCGGACGGTTTGTGCCATAACTTAACAGGCGTGTGTGTGAACTCCATCCCTGACACTGTGGGCTTGAGTCACGATGCCTGGGAGATCAGCAGAGACACTCTTGAGTTGGAAGTGAAGTTGGGGACAGGATGTTTTGCTGATGTGTTTTATGGTAAGAAAATCAAAAACTAAGAAATTCCTGTCTCCTGACACCAACACTGCCTGACTTTTACCTCCGTTAGCCTTTACTGAGGTTTTCAGTCAACAGGCCTCCAAGAGCCTCTTCTGTCTGTTGATGGTCCCAATGTCAGACTGTATAAACATGAGCCACTACTGTAAGAAAAGATGGTTGTGATCTTTTAACCCTTGTGCTATCTTAGATGACCCCCCCCCCACCCTTCCATTGAGGTGTTCTCCCTACCATGACAAAGGTGGATAAAGGTGGAAAGATTTCATGTAATCCATGGACACCAGTGAAGATCACAAATCACTGAAGAAAAAAGGTTCAGAGCACTGTCTAGTGGGTCTAGATGACCCAACTCCCAATGGTAAAGTGCCTAGGATAGCACAAGGGTTACGATAAAGCCCTTCACACCATCCAACACAATTAGCCTACATGTCATCTGATTGGCTTTTTTCATCACTAATTTCGCTGCATTAATTACAATTATAATTACTCATTTCCATGTTGTTGTTGTTTTGTCTGAGACTAAATACAGATTTACCAGAACAACAGTGTTTAAAGTCCCACTCTGATCATCTTTTGATTTCCAGTGGTCTTTCAAATCTTTTAATTATGATTATGCCATTTTAGCCCAAATCAAAGACCTGAGTCATTTTCTAGGACGTGTCTTGGACATAGAGATGTGGGCGGGAAAGTTGACACAGAGCAACCCCGCCCCCATCCCTGTTGCTAAGAACTCAGAGCAGGGAGCTTGTGGCCCACCCACAGTATTTTTAGGTGTCACAAATGCGAGCTTTTACCAGAGGCATTTCTTTCATCTGCTTCTGATTCACAATGATTTTAACAAAGACATATTCAGAAATGCACATTTCAGCTTAATTTTCTTAATATATATCCTCCATCATTAGAAAAAAATGTTACAAGAACATGTTCAGAACACTATTTTCATCAGAGTGGGTCTTTATTTCACAAGAGAGGTGCCGGTCAGACTGTGAGACGGCCCCATCCCTGTATAAGTGATCCAAGTGTTTGTGTTCCTGCACCAGGAACGTGGAACGGTACAACTAAAGTGGCAGTGAAGACGCTAAAGCCTGGCACCATGTCTCCTGAATCCTTCCTGGAAGAGGCTCAGATCATGAAAAACCTTCACCATGATAAGCTGGTTCAGCTCTACGCTGTGGTTTCTGAGGAGCCCATTTACATTGTGACAGAGTATATGGGCAAAGGTACACACACACACACATTTCTCTGCAAGGGCAGATTTAGGACTTTCGAGTCAAACAGACTTCTATATTTAAATAAACAACTCAAACAACTAGTAACCAGCTGGACTGCATTGGTCATTAAATCAATAACCACAAAGTGTTTGAGCTGACCATAAATTTCCTGAAGTTTTCCTGTTTAGATCGAGTTAAGTTGAACTATAAACCTGAAGCAGACATGGAGCTTTACCATCATAAAACTTCTGCATCAGACAGTAAAATGTGATGCCAGGTTGTGTTCGAGCCTCTTGTTTCTTCAAGACTATCATTGGGATTTTTAAAGCTCACAGAATGTGATCCCAATAATAAAATACCACCTGGAAAGACGACAGGGTTCATGTATGGTTGCTGAAAATGAGGTAGTTTGGAAAGACTGATCTTCATCTGGTTTCCTCAGATATGTTCTTGTGTCATGGAAAACGTCACGTATGCTTCTGTACTGCAGGAAGCCTTCTGGACTTCCTGAAGACTGGAGAAGGACGAGACTTAAAGCTTCCCGACCTGGTGGACATGGCAGCACAGGTACATCTCCTGTGGAGATATCACAAGTTTCTCTGCAATAACAACTCTAAGAATCATTTTTAAAGAAACCCTTGTTAGAGCTTTGTTGATGTGAGTTTCCAGTTGGGCCAGAGTTAAGAAGCTATAGTCTTTCTCAAGATGAGACCAGTTTTTGTGTTTTTAAATACGAGTGTTTCATGAAAGACAAAGGCTGAATCCTAATTCTGCCCCTACCCCCACGTCTTTTCCCTACCCCTCCACATGTTGGGGCATTTGGAGGGGTAGGGTTTTTTAAGTGGTAGCTCTCGCGGCGGAGGGATGCTGAGCCCTCTTCTACGAGGCTGTTCTGCATCACGCTATGTCGTGAAGGAGAAGTGCTTTTCTTCACGTGGGTGTGCTCTAATGATCTGATGCTCTGATGCACAGAAGTTACATTTAAAGGAAGTCATGACTTTTTGTTTTAGCCTGACCTTTTTTAAGTTATAAAACCGATGCACCAGCAGCTCGGCGCTAACGTAGCTGACCGGCACCTATCGATGTCGTCATCGAGTGGGGTAACGTCTGAATTCAAAGACACTATTTTTCCATAACTCTCCATTTGGAGGGCTAAATGTAGGGGTAGGGAGAAGCCGTTGGGGTAGTGGAAGAATACAGAGTCAGCCATAGATTTTATGAAGTTCCTTAATTTTGTTATGCTCTGTTCAAGCCAAATGCTATGGTCAGATTAGTTTGAAGGACTTTGAACTGCTTTACTTAGTCACAGAATTTCCAAATTGGTCTGATTTGATTGGTTCCATTTCTATAATGACCTACAGGTGTCAGCAGGCATGGCTTACATTGAGAGGATGAATTACATCCACAGAGACTTGCGCTCTGCCAACATCCTGGTTGGGGACAACATGGGGTGTAAGATCGCAGACTTTGGCCTTGCAAGACTGATTGAAGATAACGAGTACAACGCGCGGCAAGGTAGGGCTCCACCCTTCTTCCAGCATGAATACATGTCTCCAGGTATAAGCAGAGTCATCCTTTAATGACCCCCTCATTAGACACTAAAATAAAATAAGACTTGCAAAAGTAATGTTGAATACAAATCACAAGAAAATCAGCCACTAAAATCAAAAACTGCTTCAGAAGTCATGTTCAGTCATTGAAAAATTAAAAAGGAGCCTGGACAAAACGAGGATATCGTTAGAAAAAATGATGTGGCTAAAGTGAAATATTTGTTCTCTTGCTGGCATCACTGATCACTTAGTTGTTTAAATAGATAGTCTGTCTATTTACAGGGTGACAGGAGTCACTGTGCTGTTTAGTGACCTGGTGGGTCCCACATGGAGCATGGCCTCACAAAATTAAAAAACATCGTAGGCAAAGGCTGCAAGTCAATGTCCAGGCAACTTGATGTGCCTTAAATAAGAGCTGCACATTTCTTTCTGACGTTTAAGCTCTACAAGTCTGTAGACATCCTCCTATGAATGGATGCAAGAGGAAAACTGATGACAAGCTGAAGAGATAGTTACTAAAGAGCACAGAACATCCTTCAAGGACAGTAAAGGTTATCTCCAGTGACATCATTATCAGACTGCAACATCCATCAACTGATCCACAATGGACCTGAGACAAAGAGTGGAGATGATTGAGGAGAATAATACTGTTAAAGGAAATCATAAAAAGGCAGACTGGCATTTACCAAAATGTATACCGGTACTGACAAAGCAAAAACTTTTTTCAGATAGATGAGACAAAATATATATAAAAATGAACCAAATCAAGAAAAGTGTAGAGCTGGTCCACTGTTCCACAACCAGGACAGAGACCACACTGTCGTTCTTGAATCTAAGGTTCGACTTTCGGCTAAACTCTCCTCTTCAGTACCCTGACTTAGACTTTCCAAGGAGGCTACGGAACCATTGAAAATAATGTCTTCCCAGTTTGGTGGTTGTTCATTATTTTAATGACCATTGCATTTTCTTTCATTGACAGAGCCACCAGCTATTTTGTTTCGAAAGCAATTCTTATATTTTAAGTTTAAGGATTTATGTTTGTAAACAAAGGTTAATGAAACACTTGAGGAAGTACAAAAACATCATTGAGATTTTTCTAAACTAAGCTGTCATGAGGGGGAAATCACAATTTTCTGACTATTTAACCACCCTTGGGTATTTTACAAAATACTCCTAGATACTTCGGTTTAATCTGCCACATACTAATTAGTACAGTTCCCTATTCTTGACCTTTACCATTTTAAGTCACCAAAAAAAAGAAATATCTCTATCTAATTTAAAAGGTTCTGATCAGTTTAAAACTTCCAGAATGATATGAAGTATCAATTTCTTCATTCTAACAAGCCAGTAACTCCACAATTAAAAGCTAAGCCAATGTCTACCGCAGGTGCAAAGTTCCCCATCAAGTGGACCGCCCCCGAGGCTGCGTTGTATGGGAAGTTCACCATCAAGTCTGATGTGTGGTCATTTGGGATCTTTTTAACAGAGCTTGTCACCAAAGGCCGAGTCCCATACCCAGGTAAGAAATGTCCTTGCAGTGAAACAAAAACTTGTCCTGTCCAACAGCTGAGCAAACCCATCAGAGCTCAAGGCCTCTTGTGTTGAACATGTTTTTCTGTTACAACAGCGGTTATGAATACTCTGACACACAAGGTGTATAATTGCATAAACCCCTTTTGTATTTGAGAATAAACTTTCTTCATATTAATTATATTGGTATACATAATTTGTGTAATCATTTTTCCCATTGACCACTCCTTCCATCACAATTGACAACTTGTGTATATTAGTATAACAAATGCAGCTTAAAGAATAAGAACATCAGTCTGTTATACTTCAGTTTAAATTCAGAGGATTGTGATCAAAGTTAGGGTTGTCAAATTATCACATTCATCAAGAATATTTAACGTGAAAATGTTACCAACATTTCCAGTTTTAGTTGAGATGAGCTTGAACTACAGCAGTTTAGTTTTTGTTCAGTCAATTGCAGCAGAGTAAAAAAAAGTCTTTGCCTTCGCCCTGATTCCTTTTTAGTTTACATGTAGGCTTTTTTTCCCCTAAAGGCAAAAACGTGAAATTTAAAACTGCCCCTTACATAATTACTTTTAAAACTTTTTTAAGTGTAACAAACATACAAACTAATGAGGAATTAGAGTAAGTGAAAATGGCATCATGTGTCCACTATATGAGACCTGAGCTGTGTACAGTATTCCCCCCTTTATCCGCAGGGGTTAGGGACCAGAGACCCCCACAAATACGCAGTATCCACAAATACAGAGAACCTCCCCCCACCGCCAGTGGCGGAAGAATGTCCGTCAGTGATCCTTACTCGTCAAGAACCCTTCTGAAACATGCCAAACATGCATACAATGGAATATTGCTCAACATAAAGAGTTTGTTTCATTCAGAGCAATAGACAGTACTGTAGAGGACTGTATAACGCATTAGGAGGGTCTCTGTGCCTTAAAATCAGGAGCTCGTTCTTCCTCCTTCATCAACTAAGTGTGACAGGTCTTCTTCCTCCAGAAGAAGACGGTTTCATTCATCCGGATGATTATTATTCTCCACAATGATCTTTCTCAGCGTATGAGGATATATTCTGTCCGTTTCTGAGTCAGCTGATGCCGTTTCTCCATTCAGGGGCGCAAACTTTGTGTTGTGGTGCAGGGCGAGGCAGGCGGATACACGTAGCAGACACAAGTGAAGAGAATTGAGTTTGAGTTTATTACTGGAAGGTGTGAGAGTCCAGGGGGAAGGCTTGGCTGGGAGCTGGAGCAGACAGGCTAACAGCTTTTAGAAAAACAAACATCCAAAGAGTTTATCTATGGCAAAAGGATGAGGAGTTATGAATTCCAAAGGAGTTAGGTAGGAATGATCTCCTGTAGCAGTTGGTGTGAAACAGCTCGCTGTGAAATATTCTTTAGCAGCCGGCGAGGAAGCCGACGTGCCGGCGTGCTCTTCATCTCCACTCCAGTTCTCAGAAACTCTGGCTGCACCTTTCTCAGACGCAAAAGTCTCACGTACAGTACAGAGCATTCATTTGAATGAGAAGGTGTGTCCAGACTTTGGCTCTGTACTGTATGCATCTTGAATATTTTGAGATTTTGAGATGAAGTTGAGGAGTCACGTGACTGAAATAAAATCAGCGAATACGTGAAACCGTGAATATTGACAGATGAATAATTGGGGAAACACGGTACTCCCACAACTCATAAAACACAACTTTATAGAGAATTATTGGTTCAAATGTCTCAGTATAATTGGAATTATTCAGATACAGCTGGTCTTCTTCAATGTCTTCCTGTGTTGTATTTTAGGCATGAATAACAGAGAGGTACTGGAGCAGGTGGAGCAGGGCTACCGGATGCCATGCCCCCAGGACTGCCCCACCTCCATGCATGAGCTCATGCTACAATGCTGGAAGCAGGAGGCAGAGGGGAGGCCCACCTTCGAATACCTACAGTTCTTCCTGGAGGACTACTTCACTGCTACTGAGCCTCAGTACCAGCCTGGAGAAAACCTCTGAAGTCAGTGGGAAGAGAGCAGGCCAGACAGCGCTGACTCTGAACACAAAAAGAGGAAACTGTGGAGAAGTGAGGAGCTGCTGGCGTTCCTGAGGGAACATCAGCTTCAGGTGTTTTTCCTCTGCAAACAACCGGAAGAAGAGCTCTCCAGCTTCATGCAGCATCAGAGCAGATTCTTTGACAACTTTGTTTTTATTCCTAATTTAGAAATGACATTGAAGGCCTAAGTAGTTCCTCATTTTCTTTCATCGTTTTCTCTGCTGTTGTTGCCATCCACCCTCATCTTCCCTCAGTTCCCTGAAAGGTTTTCTTGTCAAACTGCAGCTTCTTTCATAAACTTCGACTAATCCAGAAACTCAATCTGGATTTTCCACATCATCCTCACTTAATTTACTTCTCTAAAATATATATTTTTAACAAATCTTTTAAACTCATCCTTATATTGGTCTGCATGCATGCATTCCAAAAGCAGTTTTCCTCCTTTTGCAAATCCAATGAGAAAAGTCAAATTTGTTTAAGGCTGTTTTATGTTCAGTTCACAGCATTTAACCCTTGTGTTATCTTAGATGACCCCACCCTTCCATTACCGTGTTCTTCCTACCATGACAAAGGTGGATAAAGGTGGAAAGATTTCATGTAATCCATGGACACCAGTGAAGATCACAAATCATTGAAGAAAAAAGGTTCAGAGCTCTGTCTAGTGGGTCTAGATGACCCAACTCCCAATGTTCAAGCAAGTAAATCTAAATTTCAGCAATGAAAGAAACTAGATAAATTATTAGTAGACTAGTCTAGTAGACTAAACAATTACTGAAAAGAGGCATTAGGAGAGTCAGCCTTTGGTCAAATGTATTCAGACCTAGAGCCATTCTGCCTATTGTACCGGCACTGTAGGCAGAAGGGCTGTATATATATATATAAGTATACCATTCCACCAGAACCATATGAAAATGCCTGTGAAGCCTTGAACTGTTAGCATTTGTGTGCACAGCAATCAGAACGTGCATCCATCCATTTTCTGAACCCCTTTTGGGGTCACAGAGTCCCCGGAGCTGGTCTTAGCTACTGGTGGTACACCCTGGACAGGTCGCCAGTCTGTCGCAGGACACACAACCACTCCCACACACACTCACGCGTGCACTAAAGAGACCATTTATAGAGCTCCGGTTCCCAAAGCAGAAACTGCAACGTCTCTGCAGAATGTGGATGTTTAGACTCATGAAGCAGTTTGTTCTCACAAAAATCTGCTTCTTCCGCTCTGCCTGATCTTTGTGACAGCCACAGGTATTGTGGGACAGTCAGTGTCCCGGAACAACAGCAAACATTCAAAAGGACTCATGTGGACCAAGCATCACGCGTGCTGCGCTTTAAGGGGTTCATGTTTCATACAAACTTAGAAATGCTATAAATGCACAGGGACCCGTGGTCCTTGATATTTTGCACTTCCAAATCAGGAAAAGGGATTACATTTTTACTCTTTCTGCAGTAAAACCTGGTTCAGTATTTCACTGCCAAAATATTTTTTAAATAAACTTAGAATGTTTAAGATTCTTAGATATAACTTTATTTTTTTATGGTTTTTCTTTTGTTGCCTTCAAATATGAAAGACAAATTATTTTTTTGAAAACTATCTTAGGTTTTGTCATGTGTCAAGTCATTTCAGATGCATATGAGAAAAGTTTAAAATTCAAATTTAATTATGATTGTGAACATATTCTTGATACTTTTGTCCCTTTCGCCAGTTAGATTAGAGTAATGAAGTAAATCATGACATGCAGACTGTCAATAATCCCTAGAATCAAATATTCTGTCATTTTAGGTCCAAAGGAGTGCAGACAGGAAGACAGAACCCTACTGTTCTCTGATGTGTCATCAGCATATGCAAACACTTCTGTCCTCATCTCTGCCTGTCTTGCAGCTTTTTTGTCAGCTGTTGTTTTTGTGAGCACAAAGGGTTCTTTTTATCAAATACATTTGTTTTGAAGTAGTAATAATTTTCACAGAAATGATCCATAAGTAAAGATGAACCGGTGTCTCCAGGTAAAGGACTGATGCTGTAACTGCAGCCTCTGAACTGAAGATAGTGACAGTAAATGATGAACTTGGTAATAAAGTTGCAGGACCAGAACCAGGTCAGTGCTTAAACCAATAACTAATGATAGCTGTTGTTGTTGTTTTATTTATTTTTCCACAATTACAAAACCACAGGATGAGTTTGATTTTTAATTCAAAGTTTTTGCTAAGGATAAATGTCACTCAACAACTCACACCCACACAGCAGCTGTGGCAGATGAAGACAAACAGACAGTAGAGGGCAGGAGAGAGCAGAAACTGACCACTCATGACACGTGGAGTTGACCAATGCAACTTCACTGAATTGGAAAGAAGCCAGTGGATACAGGTTTGGAAAAGGTAGAAAGCATCTGCTGTTGAGGACAGGAACTAATAACGTCAGTGGAGATCAGGAACGACCTCCAGACTGGAGCAGTACAGGCATCACAGTTCTGCTAAATGACCCCCCCCCTTCCATTGACGTGTTCTCCCTACCATGACAAAGGTGGATAAAGGTGGAAAGATTTCATGTAATCCATGGACACCAGTGAAGATCACAAATCATTGAAGAAAAAAGGTTCAGAGCTCTGTCTAGTGGGTCTAGATGACCCAACTCCCAATGTTAAAGTGCCTAAGATAGCACAAGGGTTAATTCTTGTGAGATGAGGTTCTACATACAAAGATGAGCTTTGACCAAAGAAAGGCTGTGAAACAGAGGAGGGAGTGTCATGATTTTCCTCACATGGCTTCTTCTGGGATGGGCTCATCTATATTTATGGATGATGTCACACATAAAATAAATCCAATAAGGACATACATATTTGTCTGCTAGTAAAACATAACTAATTGTGGATCTTTTATCATGCAGCAAAATAATCATCCAAAACACGCTGCCAAAGCTAAAAGAGCTTTTCTGGGCCAAAGAATATGTAGACAGGTCACGTCAATCTGTAGTTTGAAACCATGTAGAGCCGGCCTTTACCTGTTAAAGAGAAAACCTATGGCGGTAGCCCCCCAATGAACTGAAAACAAGACGATTTGCCCCAAAATATCAACCTTGATCCACTTTATCAATTATTTCTATCTATTCCAACAGTTTGTATACGTTAAAAATTGAGCGAGATCAAACAAACAGTGACATCTTTGAAGGGGTTTGTAAGATTTAGATGTAATAACCTGAGAATAGAAAGCAGACAAATACAAAACCTTGGCTTCACTGGTCCAACACTTTTGGAGGCCACTGGATTCCATCAAGTAAAAGTTGAACAGCCAGAAGAATCAGGACCACCGGCATCACATAAACACTGACGGCTGTGTCAGTCACCGTCATTCAGACGTGCTTCCCAAAACATCTGAGCAGTTTTGGTCTATTTTCAGAAACACATTCTATGATGTTGCTGAATCCAAACGTTAAAATTATTTATGCTACAATAATGCCACGCTGCAGCAGAGTTTACCAACCTGACGGTTTAATTCAAGAAAGCAGACCCAGCTGCAGAAACAAATGATGGGGGGGGGGGGGGGGGGCGTGGCATACATTTCTAGCCCCTGTGTTTGCTGCTTCTCCTGGTGTTCCTTTACTGGTGTCTTCCAAGCTAGCATCATTGTTGGGGCTCCAAATATCAATCTGCGAATCAACGGGTGAGATGTGCGTGCAGTAAAAGCATTATCATGGGTGGAGGTTTCTGAAAAGGGACATCCATCTGTGTCACAGCGAGGAGGACTGTGTGTAATCAGCTGCAGAAACACACTTTAAACTGCAATAGATACAATTATAGAGCTGTTTCATGGCTGCTCATAAGACACAAACAGCAATCAAAGCAAATAAGTGAGATGGTGTTCATCACTAGAAGCCATTATGAAGGCTGTTCCCACCTGGAACTGCACCTTAACCCTTGTGCTATCTTAGATGACCCCACCCCTACATTGGGATACAAGAGGATTTCAAAAATTAGAATACTCTGGAGTATTCTAATTTTATAGAGAGTAACAGATTTTTTTACAAGAACTTTTTTTTTATCAGAGCAGGTCTTTACACAGTGGACCCTGCATCTATTTTATGAAAATAATAAATAGACTTTTCCATGACTTACATTTTTTGAAGGGGTCTGTATATTTCCATGAAATAAACAATAAATATGTGTGGTTAAATATTAAAGTAGTTGCGTACAATTAAGTAGAATAGGATGCTGGTGCCGATTTTATGGACTGCCGGGTGAAAAAGTGCAGTCACAAAGGTTTATTATAGAGTCTGACAGGAAGCACAGACCTGCAAAGTCTCTCCTTCACACAGTCAGGGAGGATCAATCTGTGACTGAAGCTGCTCTCCAGGGCAGACAGGGCTGGGACACACATGCTCCAACGTGGACGTTAGTTTAGCTGGGACCCTTCTGTCTCCTACTTCCTTGAATGATTCCAGGGGGCAGCCTTGGACAGAGCATGACTTCTTGAACCTTTTGTCCCGCTTTTTCCCCTTCTCTGTCTGTGATGCTGCTGCTCCAGCAGGTGGCACCGAACAGACTTGATGAAGCCACAGCGGAGTCATACAAAGTCCCCAGCCTTACACTCCAAAAGAACATAGTCTCCTCTGCAGACACAGCCTGCTTTGGGGCCTTCCCGTACAGCAGGCATGTCCAAAGTCCAACCCCTGCGCCAAAGTTGGCCGTTAATTTGCTTTTAATGTTATCAAAATAGTTTCAAGAATGTCAGGCTGAGTGGTTGGCCCTCAAATATTTTCCCCTCACCAAATCTGACCCTCTTTGCAAAAGGTTTGGACAACACCTGTTGTGCTGTCCGCTGGTGCTGATGGACCGGTCCAGTTTGCTGCTGATATTGTGCTTGTAAGAGTCCACTCATCCCTTCCCTGGATGTTCAGCAATGAGGGCCCAGGAGGCTGTGGAAGAGTGTCTGCCCTAAGACTGAAGCTGTTGATTCAAATCCATGGTCAGGTCATACTAAAGACTAAAAATGGAAGACAGTGTCTCCCTGCTGGACTCTCAACATTGAGCAGATGGAAATGAGAGACCCTGAGAGTAGACGGTGATGAGGTGGGGGTATTATTGCTTCATACACGATATGTAACATTTAAGAGACATTAAGCTCAGCCCAGTTTGACTGGATCTGAAAGCAGGACGGCAAGGCTGGTTCACCCACAGCTGAATATCTGTATTTATGTTTCACACCCCCATGAGGGAGAGCGTGACACGCGCAGCAACAAGAGGAGGCAGCTTCTTTTTAGCCATAACAAACATGAACTGAGGAAAAAAGCCACGCGCCACCAACCAGACTAAACACGTCAGCAGAAAGTCAGCTGTAGGCTGAGACGCAGCACAAGATGAGGCACGTCTGAAGGCTGGTTGTTACGTTGCCTGTCTCTGATGCTGTTGGTGCTTTTAAAACTCACCACCCATGTGGTTTCATGTCCAGAGGTTTTCTTCCTGCTGGAGCCTCATTTTAGAAAAAGTGGGCGCATCGCTTTGCACTGAAAAACCATGAAAACAGTTGGACGTGTTCCTGACACGTTTGATGTCACTGTTTGTGCTCCATCCGGTGGCGGTGCGGTGGTCCAGTGAGCCACTGTGATGTTACAGCTACTCAGAAATGGAAGTAGCTCCCAATGCTGTTATAGTTGTGCAGATGCAAAGCAAAACAAAAGAAAACATCCCTTCATGTGCACATTTAAGAAATATTTACTGATTAAATGGATCATAAAAACACAAAGGATCGCTTTTCCAAATTATGAACTGTCACTCCAATAGTATAGTACTTTACAGTACTTAGTACTTCAAAGGCTATAACCATGCAAAATATGAAATGATTTATATTGACTTCAGTTAGTAGACTTTGACTCAAAGAAAAATTGTTCTGTCAATGCCTTCATAGTACTAGTTATAGTACCATTTATTACTTCACAAAGTACTTCCACGCAAAGTATTGACTCATATTTCTCTTTAGTCTCTGAGTAATCCATCACTCAAATCTCATAAAACGAGTAAGATTGACCATGTCATAGAGTATTATTATTAATTTTTTTCCTTGTGTAGTTTCTGAGTAATCCGTTAGGGAAACGTCATAGGATGAGGAACACTGACACTTTCCTTCTTGGTGGTGGTCAGTTGTTGGTTCATCTGGATTCTTTTGGGGATGATGGGACATGTGGAGTGGGCGGGGTCAGACGAATGATTGACAGTTAGTGTAATGAGCGCAGTGGTGTTGTATATATGTGGGAGGAGACACGCGTCCGTTCATTCAGTTGTAACCAGAAGAAAGATGAGCGTGCGCTGCGCTCTGACGCACCGAGTTTAGCGGCGACACGAGCCTTTAGCCGCGCGCGCTCGGCTGTGGAGTACTGTGCGATGAGAGAGGAGGACGCACGCGGACTGAAGGACGCACAGCTCTGGATCCTGGTCTCCCCGTCTGTAGGTAACTTTGGGGTTCCTCTGAAGTGGTGACGCAGCGCAGGGCTGCTGGGGGACCTCAGTCAGAGCAGAGGATTTATTATAGGACCCCCCTACCCACTCCCCCCCCCCGGCCAGAGACGTCTCCTGTTTGCTTCCTTCGGTGGAAATCCTCCAGAATCAGAGGGTTATTTGTGTCTCACTGGCTGCCCTGGAGAAACAAGAAGGATGGCAGCTTGGTTCACCTTCACCATCGCAGTCAGCACTGCGTTGATATCACAGGTATGAAGGAAGGTCTTCATCTCCACGGTGGTCTTCAGAGCTTTGGCTAAAACAAGTCGAAGAGCCAAGGTTCTTTTATTTCTTTTTATTTTCTTTACTCAAGTCCCTTTAAAATACAAGTCTATCTTAAATCCTATGTCCCTGTTTTAGGTCTCTGGATCTGGAATCTTTGAGCTTCATCTCCACGAATTTCAAAACCACCAAGGATTGCTGTCAGATGGACGCGCGTGCGCTCCCAGCTGCAGGACTTATTTTCGGGTTTGCTTGAAGAACTATCAGACTGTCATCTCACCAGGTGACTGCATCTTTGGAAGCACAGTCACGCCCGTGCTCGGGGCAAACTCTTTCCAAGCCAAAGACACCGGGACTTTACCGGGACCCATCCAGATCCCCTTCAAGTTCGGATGGCCGGTAAGGGCGTGGAGCTCCACACGACACGCGCGCTTCTCTGTGTGCTGGCAGCAGCCGCGCGCGGGTGGCTTGCTCTCGGCCAGCACAGCGGTTGTTGTCGTTGTTGAGCTCATCTAATCCCTGTCATTAGGTAATGCTCAGGTGACAAACAGATTTGTCACTTCAGATTCCACGCGCCGTGGATGTCCCTGACACTCAAACTGAAGCAGCAATCGGTCTAAGTCCATCAAAGGAAACCGTGTCTAGTGCATTGTGGGAAATGTTCCACCATTCATTGTGTGTGATCATCTGTCTGCAGGGATCGTTTTCATTAATCATTGAGGCCTGGCATTCATCCTATGGAAACAAGCGCCCTGCAGGTAGGAGCAACCTTTCCCGCCACAGGAGGGAGCTGTGTGTGTGTGTGTGGGGGGGGGGGGGGGGTGACACCAGCTCCACCAGCACCTTTAACAAAACTCCATTCCATGTCAGCATGTAACCACTGTCTTCGCCTCCTGATATCTGCTCATCGTCTCAGAAACTCTTCCACCTTTCTGTGCCTTTGACACAAACTTCTAACCACATTCTCATTCTTACACTCAGTACAATTGAACTTCCTCTGATTTATTTTCGGCGTGGGAAAGGGCTGTGGGCTTTGGTGAGAATACACAGCGCTTGCCAAAAAAGCCCTCACTGCATCTTCCTGTATTTTACACCTCACTGTGTTCAGCTCACTGGACGGAGCCTGGGAATGTTTTGCTGGCGGAAACCGACAGGAAATTTCAACCTGGGTTTATCTTTCATCTGAGCTGTATGGGATTCAATAAGGGATGTGGTGTGGTTCTGGGCACAGTGATAAACCCAAAGTGGATGCATTCTGGAGCCCTAAACCAAAAGGATGCAGTTCTTCAGATAAAGTTGTTATTTGAAGACATAAACAGGTTTTATGCAATCATTCTAATGCAAAACTGTTTTCCCCCCCAAGATCACAACAACCAAGACCTTCTGATTAGCTTCTTTGCTGTCCAGAGACATTTGAGCGCAGGAACTGACTGGTCTCAAGATACACAGACGGACAGGCTGACAGAACTGAAATACTCCTACCGCTTCGTCTGCAACGAGAGCTACTATGGAGAAAGCTGCTCCAAGAAATGCACCCCCAGAGACGACCGCTTTGGCCACTACAACTGCACCCAAGATGGGCAGTTAACCTGCTTACCTGGCTGGAAGGGAAAATACTGCGAAGAGCGTAAGTAACCCGTGGGAAAGGGTTGACCCTTGAAAGGCTGTTTCCTCAAATGCTCCTGTTTGTGTTCTGATTGTGAGAAGGTGGTGGACGCTACAGACGTCACCCAAACACTCGGTTCTTGTTACTGAAGTTCTCCCCTTCCAAACAGTTCGTGGTTCCTATAACTTATCAGTTTGATGTTTGGTTACAGAAAACGTTCAGATATTGGACATTTGTTATTGTTCAACAACAGAAAACCCTGAAAAACTAGATACCAGGTTTTTGTTTTTACAAGTTTATCATTTAGTTTTCCAGCAGATTTCCTGCTTCTCGACTAATTGGTTAGCTAAATGTAAGGTTTCTGATTTTGAGTGATTTTGGCCTGCTGGTAGTGGGCGGGGGGGGGGTGCTCAGACAGGTGTTCAGCTAGCCAAAACCGAGGCGCATGTGCACGGTCGTCCTTCAGTATGAAACACAACAGTCTAGCTTTAAGTTACCTTTGTTATTTATCACATGTTCCCAGCTGTCTGTCAGGAGGGCTGCAGTGAGAGGAATGGAAACTGCTCCAGGCCTGGGGAGTGTGTGTGAGTACTATCACCAGTTCTAAAAAGTGGGAATGTGTGCAGACTGTGTGCATGAAGGTTTGTGGAAAACTTTGCTTTGTGTTTCTTCAAGCTTCACGTTAACTAGATAGTGTGTCTCCTGTAGCATAGATGTGCAACTCACCAAAATGGGACTCTAGTTTTTATCAGCGACACAAAGTTCATCAAATCCTGCTGCATAGGAGTGCAGGTTTCTGTGATCACCCTCTGCTGTCACTCAACATCCATGCCCTCCCACACCCCCAACACAGACACTCAAAGACATTTCTTCTCTAATCCAATTTGCCCATTTTTGTCATTTAAATCCATCATTTATGAAAGCCAAATTTGGGACATCAAGCACTTTGTTCCTGCAGCATCATGCTTCCAACATCCTTCACGCATGCTGACAGATTTAGCCTGTTGATAGTAAATATCTTTGGAATAACAATCAAACATCTGCTAGTTATAAATACCAGCAACTGTTGATTTAAGTTTTTGCAGCAGATTATCATCCCACATTATGGAGTTGTGGTTCAAAAATGTCACATTCTTTAATCCGTTTTTGAAGAGCTTCAGATAAATGAGAAAAATAAGTCATTTTGTGTGCTTTCATTTGTTTTCTTACCATAAAATAACAAGGTTTGTGTGGTCATGTTTCAGATGCAGGAATGGTTGGACAGGAATGTTCTGTGATGAGTGTGAGACGTACCCTGCCTGTAACCACGGTACCTGCCAGCTGCCATGGCAGTGTAATTGCCAGGAGGGCTGGGGAGGCCTATTATGTGACCAAGGCATGTCTCCTAACTTGCAGCACTGGTGCTTTTCTTTCTCCAAAGACCTTCTCCTGTTACGTGTGCAGGGTTTTGAATTATACGAATGTCAAGGCATTAGTAAATTAAATTTCCACTGAAGTGCATCCGTGGCTTTGCACATACATCTGGGTCAGAAGGTTTTTGGACCTGACATCAAACTCCTATCTCTTTATCCAGATCTGAACTTCTGCACCCATCATCGTCCCTGTGTGAACGGCGCCACCTGCATGAACACAGGCCAGGGAAGCTATACGTGCACTTGCTTACCTGGATTTACTGGAGCTAACTGTGAGCTTGTGATGACGGAGTGTGACAGTAACCCTTGCAGGAATTCAGGCAAATGCACAGTAAGAAAATGCTGCCTGTGTACTTGTTCTCTCCTTTTTCCTTGAGACATTCTTGATCACATTTTCTTTCCATTTCTCTTGGAAGAGTCTTGAGGGCTCCTACAAGTGCACGTGTCCCCAGGGCTTTGAGGGCTTGCACTGCGAGCACAGTACGCTGACCTGTGCCGACTCCCCCTGCTTCCATGGTGGCGAGTGCAGGGAGAGGCGCAACGGCCACGGCTACATGTGCAAGTGTCCCCGAGGATACACCGGGCTCAACTGTGAGAGAAGAGTGGACAAGTGCACACTGCTTCCCTGTGCTAATGGTACAACCTTCCTGCCATGCAGCCACCTCCCAATCCTTCCCAAGCTTCCCCATCACCCCTCTTTAAATTCCTGCAGCTGGAAGTAGAGTGGAACAACAGGAATTGCTGGGAACCCCATGTCTATTGTCTTCCATGTAAACAGTCAGCAGCTCAATGTAAATGTCAGCACAGCTTGTTGCAGTTGTTGAGAAAAGCATTGAAATTTCCAAGTGCAGTTCACATGATGTCTGCTTGTAAACATGGAGGACTCTGGGATTGTTCAGTGGCTGGAGAACAATACTTGGTGCTGCGCTCACACTGCTCTTCATGAAGATGCATGAACTCAAATGCCCTCATGGGGGGCTGCAAGAGTCTGTGCACTTACTCGTTTAGAAAAAGTCTGTCTGCAAATTGTTCCTTGGTTTCCAATTGTGTCCTTGTTGATTGTCCACTCCATGTCTTTGCAGGTGGTCTGTGTCTGCTCCAGGGGGGCATGAGTGTGTGCAGCTGCCGTGCAGGATTCACCGGCCAGCGCTGCGAAATCAATATTAATGATTGTTCCGGCAGTCCTTGCCTTAACGGAGGCACCTGCAAAGACAGGATCAACGACTACACCTGCAGCTGCCCAACAGGCTTCACTGGGCGCAACTGCCAAAGAGTCCTGGATGAGTGTACCCTCCACCCTTGCCTCAATGGAGGCTTGTGCACTGAAAGTGGTGCATCTGGGGATCCAGCAGTGGCCTGCATCTGCCCATCCGGTTTCACTGGACCTCAATGTGAATCCTTTGTGTTATTATCATCTGGGGTGGTCAGCGGCGATGGCTTCCAGTGGGCAGCGGTCTTTCTGGCTGTAGGCCTGGTGGCGCTGCTCATGCTCCTGTGCATGGTGGGCTTGGCTTTGAGGCACATCCACTGGCAAGCGTGCAGGCGTGAAGCTGAAACTGAGACCATAAACAACCTCCCCAGCGTTCCAAAGGACAACCTGATCCCAACGTCCCAGCTGAAGAACATTAACCAGAAAGTCAGCCTGGAGGTGGACTGTGACTCAGACAAATCACACTTTTTCTATAAAAATTATCACATGGACTCTTGCAAGTTCAAGGATGAAAAGTTACAAGAGGAAAGAAGCTTAATTTATGACAAAAGTTTAGTTGATAAAACACCCTTCAATAGAATGTACAGGTAACATTTTCACTCTTCTTTCATCTTCATACTTGCAAACACTTCATTTCAATTCTTCCATTCCCAAAACACGGTGTACATTTGTTTGTATCCTGTGTATCTTTGTACACTCATTGCATAATCTTGCGATGTGCCTTCAGTTGACTTTTTTTTTTTTTGCAGGGAAAAGCCGGAGAGTTTGCCGCCACCACCATTGTCTTCACGAGACTCCAGGCATCGGTCGGTGTATGTCATAGGGGAGGAGCCAGAAGAGTGTATTATCGCAACAGAGGTATGCTGAAAAAAATGCAACAACACCTCCATTTCCTGTGAGTAGCTCGATAGCATTACCGTCTTGTGTGCAGTATTAAGGCTGGTTTATCCTGCTTAGCCATCGGCCATCGCATCCGTCATATTTCGTCCCCTACCTCAGTCGTGGTCTTGGCCAGTTTCACTCCCGACTGTACGCCGTAAGGTAACGGCATCAAACGTCTGAACACTTTACTTTTCAAACATGATGACGCAATAGTCTACAGCGTTTCAGTGGTTTAGTACACTCTAAAAAAATATTTGGGCTGTAGTTGGAAAGATGTAATTTCTTACTAACTTAATTATTTAGTTTGGTGAAAATAAATCAATATTTTGAGTTCATTCAACTTAAAAATAACACGTAGTTGTCTGACATATTTATTTTACTTTCAATCAACTTAATTCAATTAAGTTGGTGTAACTTTGGTGTGAAGCTGTCAATGCATCATGACGTCATAACATAAGGCAGGGCAAGGAATTATGGGATACCATTATCTTTGCCTATCTGGGCAGATTGGGGTTTAAGAGTGAGTTTTTGTCCATGGGTTTTGTTGTCCAGCTGTTTTACTCTGAAGTAGTCATTTAAACTGTTGTGTTTAATTCTTTCTGCACCATGAGTTACAGTTTGGTAGAGGAGGATGACCAGCAACCCCCTTGTGTGGCAAAACAATGTATGTTCCAATATTAAAGACGGAGTTCACGACAAGTGAGCTCCTGCCTTGTAATGCAAGACAATTGTCGGTCATTCATGTCTTTGATATAAAAATTACAAAGCCCATTGGTTAAAACCTTAGAGAATGTGTCAATTTAAATTGTATAAACAAAATTGAAAACATTTTTTTTTAAGTTAGATCAACTTATCAAATTAGTTGGATAGATATAAAAATGAAGTTGCATAAACTTAATTCAATTAGGTGCTACCAACTGAAGTGATTCAATTAAGTTGGATCAACTTTTTTCTTTTTAGAGTATTTTCTTTTTAGAGTATTTTCATTTCTAGTGATAAAGGGATCTCTGAGATTCTGTTTTTATTTATGTAAAGTTTGTTTTTGTTTGTATGCAAAGTTTTTCTGAAGATGTTTCCATCTAGATAAATAGATTTGTTGTTAACTAATGCTGCAGACAAGACAAAGTTTGTTTCTTTTCTTTTAAAAGCCTCAACAAACCAAATAACTATATTCAAAAAATGACATTGGAAATACAGTTGATATCACTGAAGTTATAGTTGCATTAGAAAGTACTTAAGAAGTGAAATTTTTTTTAATCTAGTCGGAATGAAATACTGTTTAACCCTTCTTGTATTTAGAATATAGTAATACGTGAAAACTGCAATTTTCTGCATGGAGTTTGCTCCGGCATTGCGTCTTCAATCCACTTGGCATAAATTCCGGTTAAACAGCAAAGTATGCATGCGATTGTACTACAGGCATAACATTCCAATCATGGATGATGTCATCAGCTGTGTCACATTTCTCAACAATTGGGGCGATTCCCTTCCAATGGCCTTGCAACCAATGTGACCCGCGTGATTACAAATCACCATGAAGTATGAAGCGGCCCTTTGCTAAACAGAAGCTTCTTCATGGAGCCTTTCTGTTCTGCATCTGAGGACTTTTTCATTCTCCACCTGTGAAAGGGTCGATTTGTAACTGCTTTATACAGGTACATCTCAAGAACATCAGTCATGAATGGTTTTCCCTGTAGAAAATGAAAACTTTATCTGTCTCAGAATAGGAGAACTTCTGAAAATTGGTTGACCCTCATTCCTGCAGAAATTACTGCATGGATTTACCGTTTCCATGTCGGCACGTGTGACTCTGTGCAGGTATCTTAGACAGCCCATAATCATTGTCAGGTTCAAGTCATGCCAGTTTGCAGGCCAATCAAGCACAGCAACACCATGGGCATTGTAGCAGCTTTAAGGACCTTTGACAGTTTGGGCTGATACCAAAGAAAATCAGCTCATCGGCAGAAGGCTGCATGAAGTGCTCTAGAGTTTCCTGGTAGACGTTTGCTTTGCCGGTGGACCAACAGCAGCAGATGGCATGAAACCAAACCATCAGTGACACTTCATACTTCAAGCAATAGAGATCCAGGGTTTCTCCAATCATCCTGCAGACTCTGGGACCTTGATTTGCAAATGAAATACCAAATTGACCCTTGACTCAAAAGAGGACTTTGGACCAGTGAGCGAGAACATGTTTTTTTCCTCCTTAGCTCAGGTAAGATGCTTCTGACAGTCTGTAGTTCAGAAGAGGTTTGACATAAAAATGGAACATTTGTAGTCCATGTCTGGAGCTTCTTGATGCTCTGACTCCAGACTCCGCCCACTCCCGGTGATGCTTCTCCATATTCTTCCGCAGATTTCCCTTTTCGTCCCTCTGAATGCTGCAGTACTCTCTGTTGCACGGGTTCCCAACACGTTGACACCTTCTGTGACATTGCAGCTTGTCTTGCAAAAGCTTGGCTCTCTCTTCCTCGTGAGGGTGTCCATGACTGTCCTCTGTTAGGTCTTCCTCGCGATTGGGCTGTCTGCTGAGACAAAGCAAGACAACGTTTGAAAGCTCAGGGAACCTCTGCAGGTTTTTTACAGGATTAGGATTCGACACCTCCACTTTCCAAAACTACTCTAATATTTTACAATATTCACATGTTTTGATACAATGAATTTTGCATGTTAATCGCATTGATTCAATGAGAAATATGGCGTTTCTGGATTGATTAACAGTTATAACAGGTGTTATTTATTACATTTTACTCCAAATATTCCTGTTTTTTCCTCAGGTTTAAACTGTAAGTGAGCGACAAAAGCAGACAGAGGAAGACTGAGACACAATCAAGGCGGATCATTTTGCTCTGGGATGTTTACAAATGCGCAGAGGCTGGAAACCGTTTTGAAAATCCACTGCTGCTCCGGGACACAGAAGAACCGGAGAACAGAAAGCTCTGCCAAATGAAAATATCTTCTGAACAAAAAGACCAAGTTTTTGTATCCAAAACGTGTACAGTGAAGGAAAATCCTCAGTTTAGACCAAAGGAAAACAGACTGAGTTCATGAAGTTACAACTGTCAAAGGCTGATTCAGCTGAATCCTCTTCCTTCATCGTGGAACTGGCCTTTTTTTTATTACTAATCAGCCAATCCGTACAAAAAGTGCCTAAGATCTGACGAGCCCATCACCTTTACTCCAGCACTGATTTTAGCCAGCTATGCAGACGTATGGGAGAAGTTTCCTGCTGACACAATTCAAGCCCATCATCACAGAAAGCTAACAGCTCGTCCGTCTTCCACCTTTTTCATGCAAAAAGCAAAGCGAATGGTTGTGTCTGTCAGCGCAGACAGGGACTGTATATAGAAGAATCATCTGATGTGAGATGGTTCTGTTCTGAGATCATTTGCACTACAGAGGGACAAAGAAAAGCAGCAGAAAACTCTTCTCCACTGAAGTGACATTTAAAGAATCACAGGAATCAGAGTGAGGCCAGCACAACCCAACAGGAAGCTGCAGAGAAACGACAGCTTCAACACTGACAACAGCAGCTGTCGGACCACTGCCTGCCTATTTTACACTTATAGAATGTACTTTTTGAAACACATTGCAGAGTTAAACCTAAATATAAACCATTGGTCTTTGTATTTTTTGTAATATTTTGTATATGTTGCATATTTATAAAGGACCAAACTTCTGAAGGAAAAAATAAATAAATCTCAAACATTTGACAGCAAATAAAAATAAATTATTTTTTGTTGTTTGATGGTCAATTGTGATTTAAATCTTAAAGTTTTCTTTCCACACTTTGAATGGTGAGAACCTTCAGATCGAGCTGCTTGATAAAGCGCATGGAGACAGATGCGTTCTCCGAATCATTGCCTGGATGATTCATTGAAAATAGTTTATTTTAAATGCCTCGCTAACCCAGCTCTTATGAACCCTTTGGCCCTAAATTGGCTTGAAACTAATCCATTTCCATGGAAACCCCGCTCTAGCTGAATTTGGTGAAACAAAGCCAGCCCCTCACCCATTTTAATGCTCATACACGCATCCGTGCACACAGTTAGCCAAACAGATGCCTTGGGGGTGCAAACAGCGAGTTGGTGGTGCCATAAAAACAGCAGCATATGCCAGGCCACTCAACCCATGAGCATGACCCACAAAAGTAATCAGACCTCATGTGACATCTCACCCTCCTGCAGGCTCCCCAACTGCCTGCCTTCCCCTCAGGGTGAACAGTCATATTTCAGTTCCTGGTTGTGTTCCCCCACTCTGGCATACAAAGCTGGGGAGAGAAGCTGCCATATATTGATTACAAGAGATCCACTGGATCTGTGGACACCAAAGAACGTAGTTGGAACCAAGCAGGTTCTTTTTATTTGTTCCAAGTTCTAGATTTGGTATTATGAATTCTACATGACCATAATATCCTCCGACTTCATTAGGGAGAATTTCTGCAATAAGAAGCTATCACAGTTCAGCAGAAAATCAGAATTTCTTTTCCTCAAACATAGCTTGTTACGGCCCAACAAGCAAACCTGGCACAGTGTAGGGGAGATGATCACAAATGGGCGTAAAGACGAGGATCATAGTTTGGAGAAAGAAAAAGAAAACTGCTGAGTCCTGTAAAGCAAGAACACAAATTAAACTACTGTGCTAGTTCCAACAAAAGACAAAACAGAGGGATTGGAACCTTGGCCAAACATAAAATAAGTCAGGGAGACAGCTGACCCAGCCACGTTGACCATCGGAGTCAGCAGCTCCCTGTCTGCCTAACAACGTCTAACCGAAGAATGGAAACAAAAAAAGCCTGAAAATAGAGACTACCAAGGTCCAACCCCAAACTAAAATAAAAAAAAACTAACAATATAATACTGCTGAGGACCAAGAGGGGACAAAAGAAAACTAAACCAACCAGCACAATTCCCACTTAAAACCCAAATGCTCCTCAGCCTCCTGCTTTGCATGCCTTCCTTGGTTGAGGCCCCCCCTGACCTAACCCTGGTGCTATCCTAGACACTTTAACTTTGGGAGTTGGGTCATCTAGACCCACTAGACAGTGCTCTGAACCTTTTTTCTTCAATGATTTGTGATCTTCACTGGTGTCCATGGATTACATGAAATCTTTCCACCTTTATCCACCTTTGTCATGGTAGGGAGAACACGTCAATGGAAGGGTGGGGTCATAGGATAGCACAAAGGTTAAATACCTGGTGCTGATCAAGATCATTGGCCACACCTGCCAGGTGAGCAGAGGGACAGGCCGGACAGTAGCAGGACATAACACAGCTGATTGACCTTTGGCATCTTCATTATACGGGTGTGATTGGGTGTGGACCTGCATACCACATGTGTGCTCTCTTGTGATTTATTTTAAATCCTGCTAGGGCTGTTTCTTAGCCTTTATAGGGACCAGCAGGTTTTGTTGGGACGTTTGACCTCTAATGATGCAGACGTTCTCAGCTCCTGTGTAGGATTAGAACTTTGGTGGGACTTAAGGGTAGTGTTGAGATCAGAATGAAAGTCAAATCAGTGAGTGTCTGGCTTTTGAGAAACCTTATCACTGTGATAATCCATCCAGCTCCAAATGATTGGCTCTGTCATCTGGACTGCAGATGGAGACATTTATGCAGGAAAAACAAGGCTGAAAACAGAACTGAAAAACAGAGCCAACCAAAGCGCACGGTCCAACAAACTCAGCCGGTGCTCTTCAGCCTTTTTGTGTCCAGAACTCAGGCAAGATTCCTCATGGTGTTACAATCACTGCATCCTGTTTGTGACCTTGTGGCACCACTTCCTGTTTCCTCTGATTAGAAAATGCAGAAGCTGCTGAAGCAAGAATTCTCAGGTATCAGACATTAATGACCATGTCAAATGAATATAGGAAACAACCTGAACTCTCCTATAAGTTTAATGTAGAACTGCCTGGTTCTGCTCCTGCTGAGAAACGTCATCATTTTCTGTCAGAGATGATTTTCATGCAGCCTTTCCATCCAGTTTCACACATTTGTACCTTTATCTGATTCTCTACTTGTGTTTTTGTTTGCTCAAACTTAGTTAAGATTCCGGAAGTGCTTTGAATGCTGAATGCTTTGTGTCCTTATGTTACGTCAGTGAGGTATGGTCTTTAAAAGAAAATAAATAAAAAAGTAGCACATGTAAAATAATTAAAACCCTAGATAACATTTGAAATGAGCAGCAACATCCAAGAGAAAAGCATTTCAGAAAATCCCATGCATAATAAAACGCATGAAAAAAATGCAACAAGAAAAGAAAAGCCAAGTTCTGCACTGACAGTTGACTGATTGTCGACTTATGGAGCTTTTAAACTACAAATTGCATACAAGACTACATGACTGATGGCTCAGTTTGAGGTTTTGCAAACAACATTGAAAGAAATGCACTGAAACGGATGAGGAGCTGGACGGTGAGCCTATCAGGAGCCCACATATGGTGCAGCTGTGAAGGACTCCAAACTGCAGACATTGGTCTCAGAGAAGCTTGTCCTCTGCTCTTTTAAGTCTGTTTGTTGTGGCGTGTTGTTATTTCCTGCTTCATTGTTGGAATTTCTGGCATGAAAAAAACCTTTTAACGTTGTGTGTGTGCATGCATGCAAGTGTGTTAAACTACTACAGAGGTAGATGACATCATCAGCAGTAGTAGACCGTCAGACATTTCACATGCAGTCCTCTCATTAATTAACACTAGGTGTCAGTAAGAAACCTCGAGACAGGAAGTGGGGGAGTTGGTGTCAACATCCATTGGATAAAAGGGGAAAAGTGTGGTCAGAAGGACAGCTGTAGACTGTTCTTACACTGCCAAGACCAAATGTTGAGGTACAAGCTTCATCTGCAGCCATAATCTACGCTGTTAGCACATGCTAAAGGGGGTTTATTAAGTAATTTGTAGATCTCTGTGGGTCATCCAGCATTGTCCAGTTCGGTCAGGGATGCTGGAGCCTGTCCCTTGTACTGTTAGGCAAAGGCGAGGGACACCCAGTCAAGTCATTGGCAATGTCTAAGTGATTGTACAATATTAATGTACCCATAACAAACTCGTAGCCAATTCACGTCATTCCTAAACAAACATTTATCCCATTGAATCAGAACCCTAAACCCAAATGGTAGGTAGAAAATGAAAGAATAATGAAAAGGAAGAAGGTTGGGAGTTCTGATAGTTATTAAACTTACTTATTCACACTGAGGCTTCATCTCACCATCACTAGATCAGGGTCAGCTGTCTAGAGCAGGGTTGTCAGACTCCAGGCCTTGAAGGAAGGTATCCTTCTGGTTTTCAAGAACCCCTTTCTCATTTGCTGCTGAGTACCTGGATCAGGTGTGTTTAAGGAGCTTCAATGGCAGGTTAGTTGGAAAACATGTAGGACACCGGCCCTAGAGGCCTGGAGTTTGAGACCTGTGGTCTAGAGCAACAGAGTCTGGGAAAGAAGTGAAGAGGCATGTGGTGAGTTTGGGACACACTCTAGTGTGGGACATTCCTAATAATCACAACAGTAAAATAGTCAGTTGCACTGCAGTAGCACATGTTTTTATGAGAGCCGGTGCCCCTAGAGGTAAGGTATATGGAGCTCTGAAGAACAAGTGTGTCAACAGAATAAAGGAATTGGAGTTGTTGAAACACTTCTTGCTTCAGTACAAATGTTGAGTTGCTTACCAAAACTACTTAGTCCAGTTATTTATAGATATCTATTGAGCACAGAGGAGCGCACTTTACTGCACACACTAAGGACAACTTTCATTTTGGTTTGTTGTCTGTACACCACGGCTGGCCATGGTACAGGAGTAGAGTGGTCAGCCTGTGAGTGGAAGATATGTTTCCGCCCTTCTCAGCCATGTTTCAAAGACAAGACCCTGAAGCCCACATTGCTCCTGACGGTTAGAGGTTGGTGCCAGTCTACAGCAGTGGAGTGTGTGAGACCTGTAAAGGCCTTCTAAGAAGGCAGAAAAAAGTACAATATGTCTTTGAATATTTTTGCATTTCCTATTTCATTCATTTTTTCAAATCAAATGGTTAAAACCTGACACCGGTTTGGTCACAGCTATGTTGTTTGGAGTAAAAAGAAAAGTATAAAGCAGACTGCGGCAATAAAGAAAACGCTTGTATTTTAGGAGTGTGTATTGGCACACTGGCGTCTGGCGTCTGGAGTCTGGCGATATACGACGCACGATACGATACGTATCCCAATATTGTACCGTAAAACTTTTCTTTTTTTTATCCCTTGTGCTATCCTAGGCACTTTAACAGTTGGGAGTTGGGTCATCTAGACCCACTAGACTAGACAGAGCTCTGAACCTTTTTTCTTCAATGATTTGTGATCTTCACTGGTGTCCATGGATTACATGAAATCTTTCCACCTTTATCCACCTTTGTCATGGTAGGGAGAACACGTCAATGTAAGGGTGGGGTCATCTAAGATAGCATAAGGGTTAAGGGTATGACTTAGAAAAAAACTCTACCTGAATATTAATACGCCTTTCATTGTAATAAAATGGTTTATTTAATGATCACAATGTTAAGCACTGCAACTGTATCTCATATACATAAGTTGCTTTTACCCAGGCAAACTCATAGTGCTTTTATTTTGGTAACTTAAAATATACAGTGGTGGATAAAATAGTTGGTACCCCTCAGTTAAAGAAAGAAAGTCCACAATGCTCACTGAAATGACTTGAAACATTTAAAAGTAACAATAAATTAAAACTTAATGAAAATTAAATCATCAAAATCAGCCATTACTTTTGAGTTTTTGATTAACAGCATTATCTAAAAAAAATAGGGCTGGACAAAAATGATGGTACCTCCATAAAAGACAGAGAACTAATTGCCCAGAGGGTCATGATGAACTCAGGTATGTCCTTTAATTGACATCACAGCTGTTTTCAAAGCCATAATCAGTCAGTCTGACTATTTTAAGTGATAAGGTTTCTCAAAAGCCAGACACTCCCTGATTTGACTTTCATTCTGATCTCAACACTAACCTTAAATCCCACCAAAGTTCTAATCCTACACAGGAGCCGAGAACGTCTGCATCATTAGAGGTCAAACGTCCCAACAAAACCTGCTGGTCCCTATAAAGGCTAAGAAACAGCGCTAACAGGATTTAAAATAAATCACAAGAGAGCACACATGTGGTATGCAGGTCCACACCCAATCACACCCGTATAATGAAGATGCCAAAGGTCAATCAGCTGTGTTATGTCCTGCTACTGTCCGGCCTGTCCCTCTGCTCACCTGGCAGGTGGGGCCAATGATCTTGATCAGCACCAGGTATTTAACCCTTGTGCTATCCTATGACCCCACCCTTCCATTGACGTGTTCTCCCTACCATGACAAAGGTGGATAAAGGTGGAAAGATTTCATGTAATCCATGGACACCAATGAAGATCACAAATAATTGAAGAAAAAAGGTTCAGAGCACTGTCTAGTGGGTCTAGATGACCCAACTCCCAATGTTAAAGTGTCTAGGATAGCACCAGGGTTACACGGTTCAGGGGCCTGAACGGTGCTTCAAAAATAAACGGGAAAAAATACTAATTCTTTCCAGAAACAATGAAGTGTGATGATGAGGCAGCATGACAGGATGTGTGGCAAAGATGCTTTATTTAGATGACAGTCTGCAGCTGCAGCTCCACTCTCTCACACGTGGAAGTAATCACGGATTTCATGACCACGACGTTGGCCTTTTTTCAGAGTGTTGTACACATCCCTCTGATCCATCAGGTCTCTGAACTAGAATCTATTGCTGGGAGGTTCTGCAGAACTTTGGCCCGCTTTGCTGACAGCATTTTGGTTGATGCTCCGTGCATTAGCTGCTGTGAAGCTGCAGTGCTTCACTACAAAGCACCGCAATCTGTGTTTTTATACGTTACTGACTGCAACAGGGCACAGAGTTTCAGTTCAGTACCCACCCCAAGTAATAACTAAGTACTTCATGTCTCATGACAACGAAAAGGACATTTCCCAAGCTGCTTCTCGCTGAGATCTTGTTGCTTTTTGCGTGTAGAGCTGCTCAAACAGCCTCTTTGTTTAAGTGGAAAACAAGAGTCAGACGCTGAAGGACGCCCATAAATAAATGTCGTACTGAGAACATTTTGAAACGATACAAATGTCGCCAAATGAAATATCACCATATATCGGCAAAAGGATTTTTTCCAACACCCCTATTGTATATTGTACTGAAGTGTCCTGCATATATCAGTGTGTTAGGGAGACTTTGGTCAGTGATTATAACATAGTTCTACATGTAAAGATGATGTCTGTTTCTCTGTCCAGGAGGTCTGATCTAAACATAATGTCCTTTCTGTTGGAACCGTCTGGCTTTATAAACGTACACAGTAGACTTTCTTCAGACCCTCATTCCTCCAGCAGCCTGTCCTGACTCTAGTGTGAAAGGCTCAGCCAGCAATGGCGGCTGACGCAAGTTGTCGGGTCTTTGCTGTACTGGTTGGAGCCTGAAACCCTCCTGTGAGTTGCATCAGCCAGCTTTCGTTCCGGGACCGGCAGCTCGAACAGCCAATCACCATTCAGAGACTTTTGGACGGACAGTGACCAGACCAACCAGATTTAAGGCGGAGACTGTGTTGGCCAATCGCACGACAGCTGGGATGTCTGGCCCCGCCCTGTTCAGCGCACAAAACTGCATTTGGATAAAATCTGAACCAGACCCGCTGTGATTGGTCAGGGGGTCGCTCATGGCCCCGCCCTGCGCTTAGTATAAAACTGGTTCTGGTCGTCACGCAGCGTACTCGACTGGAGACGGGGGGAGCGGCGTGTTCGTGGGGGGAGCGTGAAGCGTTAGCACCATCTTTGGGCTTCGACCTCTCTGTTGCGGGTTTTTGGTCATCTCGCGGCCGGCGCGGGAGCTGGCCTCGGCGGTACCCGGTCTTTTTCCGCTCCCTGACGTCATCGCGGCCGCAGCGCCCGCCATGGATTTTTAAGGCAGAATGCGTGGCCTCTAATGCGATGGCGATGCATAGTGCAAGGCGAACCCACGCGCGAGATTCCATCCGTGCAACTGCCAAGCAGTTTGGGCTCCGGTACCGTCCGCGGTGTCCCTGCGAGCCAGCCGGTACCGTTGCTCCTGTACCGGAGAAGGCAGCCGTTAGTCGCCGCGGCCTCGTAAGGAAGAGCCGCAGCCTCATCATCGAGTCCAACTACCGCCAGTCACGGGGATGAAGCCGCAGGACGTGCTCGGGAAGTCCAGCCTCTGGATCTTCGGTTACGGGTCGCTGGTGTGGAAGCCCGACTTCAAATACCGGAAGAGCCGAGTGGGCTTCATCCGCGGCTACAAGAGGCGCTTCTGGCACGGAGACGACTTCCACCGGGGCAGCGAGGCGGCGGTGAGGCCTGCACACCTGGGCACACCTGCGGGGGGAGGGGGGTGTCACCTGACTGACTGTAACCTGACTGTCTCTGTGTTTGTTACAGCCCGGAAGAGTGGTGACGCTGATCGAGGACGACGATGTAAGCCATCCTGTTGTTGTTGTTGTGACGTCATAGGTCGCGTCCCGCGCGCCTCGTTCTCATCGTGTCCTCTCCCCCCACAGGCGGTCACCTGGGGCGTGGCGTTCGAGGTGTCGGGCCCGCAGGTGGAGGAGGCCCTCGCATACCTGAACGTCCGCGAGACCGTGTGCGGCGGCTACGTCACCAAGATGGTGGATTTTTTCCCCGGGGATGAAGGCCCCGCCCCCGTCCAGGCTCTGGTGTACATCGCCACCTCCGACAACCCGCTGTACCTCGGACCGGCCAGTCCGGAGGAGATCGGGGCCCAGATCGCCTCCTCCAGCGGGAAGAGCGGCCACAACCTGGAGTACCTGCTGCGCCTGGCGGAGTTCATGCGGAGCAGCTGCCCGCAGGTGGAGGACCAGCACCTGTTCTCCGTGGAGACTGCGGCTCTGACCCTGTTCCTGGCCTGCTCATGCTCGGTCCGGCCTGTGCACTAGCGTTCTGTGGCTCCATCATGTTTGCATGTGTCCATCATCCCTGCAGCCCAGTTCCTCACTGCATCACATCTGCAGCCACATCATGTCTGAAACAATAAAACCACTTCACCATGAGAGCCGTCTGCTGTCCTCACTCGGGTCCTTTCCTGCTTCAATAAAGGGAGGGACTCACAACCGCTCAGATCCAGAGATTTTATTTGAATCGTCCCACATATGAATACATGAAAAACGGACATCCAAAGTGAGAAAACGGTCTATAAACAGACGTTTTGGCGTTACAGCAAAGACCTTCACATGCAAGTCGACTCTGTGAACCTCTGCTCTGACTAAAACATCAAAAACCAGCGGGAACAGGAACCACGTTTACACGTTTTCTACTTTAACTTCAGTCTCAACTCAAATAAATTATTAGTGGACAAAAATGATCTGAATGGGGAAACCATAGCAGCTCTACTGTGACGGCAACAACTCCACCTAGAAAATAATTCTGACATAAAAATATGCCCAACCTTCATTTTCCATGGTAAGCGGAATATATTTATGAACTATTCTTTTAAAACATTAACTGCCTTGTCTGTTTGTGTACCAAAATCTTCAGTTAGAAAAATAGGAGCTTTAGTAAAAAAGCTGTTTCTTTGTTGGATGTTCACCTCCAAATACAGAATCGCCCTCAGAATATCTACAGAACATATTTCTATGACAATACCAGAACGTGGAAGACGGCGCCCAGAGCAGCTGTGATGACCTCATACCTGTCCAGCTACTGAAAGCGCCTCGGGTTCAAGCCTGCCTGCTCTGCGGCAGACGCTTCCCTCACTGCACAGGCGTGCTTTCTGACAATCACGTGGAAATACTCGTGGTAAGCTCGCAGACCGCCGTGATGACATCACCAAGTCCCCATGCTGCCGGGTCCTTTGCCTTTGTGGACCAGTTTGTGGGCGGTTGGATGGCTGGGACCCCCTTTAGCCTGAGGACAGCAGCTGCTGCTGGTGTGGAAGGCGGGACCGGCACTGGACCGGGCCAAGGCGGGCTGCATGGGACTGGACACAGAGTGGCCCGCTGGAGGGACGGGAAGCAGAGAGGAGTTGGAGAGCGGCTGGGACTGGGGCGACTCGTTGGCGACGCGTTCACTCACCCTTGGAAACGCTGTAGCCGTATGCAGCATAAGCCGCAGCCGATGCCGCTGCTGCCCCCGCTATTGCCCCGGCCATGGCCGCTGCACTTCCCACCGTTGACTTGCGTCCGCGTCCCTTCCCTCCAGACTTGAGCCCCCCTCCAGATCCTTTCGGCCGTCCACGGCTCCGCCCAGACCTGCCTCTGCCAGGACTGATGGTATCCAAAGCTGCCGCACCTGAAGATCCACACGGAGACCAGAAACCAAGACGAGAACACGCATGAAGGGAGCCGACAGAAAACCAAGACCAACTTCAGGCTGTCTGCTTCCAGTCATGTGACGTGACTTCAAAGAAGGAAACAAACATTAGTGACCGGAGCAGTGATAAATGTGGTTTGCAGAGGAAAAGCTGGTCTCAAAAACCCCAACAGACTGATCACAGGCCTGCTTCTGCACTGCCAATCCTAAATTATTCATAGATCAGAGTCCACTAGAGCAGTGTTTTTCAACCAGTGTGCCGTGGGAGATGGTCTAGTGCGCCGTGAGAAATTGCACTCATTCACTGATGTAAAAACATTTCCCATCTCCAGGAAATCAGCTCTGTGTTCATCCAAACAGGTCCTCATAAAACACTGAGTAATTAGGAATATGAAAGATCTTATAATTACTTTTTTCTTTGTGTTTATTTAATTCTATTAAAGACATTTTGATAAGAATGACGGTACCGCGATTTAGCTGCAGCTATAATTGTGTAAGGAAAAGTCCCGCCCCTTTAACTGCCTCCACCAATCATTCTTGAAGGCTTAATCACACGTCATCAGTCTGACCAATCAGAAGTGGTTAAAGTCTTCACTTCCTTGTTCCGATTCTGCTCATAAAGTCGCTCAGTTCTGACAAAAATACCAGCTAAAGCTCGTCTTTAGCGGTGTAGCTTTCCACAGAATCTGGTGTCAGACCGTGGAACAAGAAAACAACACAATGAAGCTCAGAGACGCGAGTCTTTCTGCCCTTTTTCGGCAGTTTTCACACTACATCTCCCATGATGCATTGGCTTAAAGGGACAGCGCAAAATGAGTCGTCCTTGTGAAACGTCTTGAAACCACAACAAACAAACAGTTTCTAAATTTTTCTAATTTAACTTTTATTTCATCTCTTAGAAAAAAAACAGCCGCAACTTCCTGCTTTTTCTGCCACAATTATCACAAAAATCCATGTGAGATTGCAGGGGGGGGGGGCTGTCAATCAATACAGACCATGAATTTCTGCTTCTTCTTTTTTTTATGCTGGTGTGCCGCGGGATTTTGGTCAAGGTTAAAGTGTACCGTGGCTCAAAAAAGGTTGAAAAACACTGAACTAGAGGAAGAGCAAACATGGAATTCCCTCTGAAAACCGTCTGGTACAAAAAGTGACAACTGAACGTTTCAGTCTTCAGGAAAGTACAGAGTCATTGCCACATAAAACAATTCTTTTGTCATAAATGTCTAACTACAAAACAAGAAACCGTCTTCTGATCTGCAGTTATGACGCATGCTGGTACACGGCAACAGAATTTTAGGTTTTATTACAAAGAAGAAATAAAGGTTGGAAATATTTTAAACCAACTACCAGCAGAAAACAATGGAGCCTCTGCATGATGTTAAAATATTATTGATCCTTTACTTTTTGGAACAAAATACTGCTGAAGTGAATGAGAAGGGTTTTCCAGAACTTCCAAGACCTCCTCCACAGCGGGTGGAGGGTTTGTTCAGGACTCTCACCGTTCATGCTGTCAGACACAGAGCCCGTCACAGAGGCGGGGGAGTTGGTGGCTCGGGACTGCGGTGCGGAGGACGCCGCGTCGTCCACGATGACCAGCATGTCGCTGCTACTTTCATCTGCATCTGGAGGCAACGAACCAGGCTGAAGCTCACTGCTCAGAGAGATCTGTGCACAGAGAGGAGCGCGCACGCACACACACACACACACACGCACACACACACACGCACGCACACACACACACAGTGGAGTACCACACCATCAGTAACACAGAAATGAGGATCGAACAGGGTCATAGGGAAAAAGGACAGCCAAAGAAAACAAGGTGGGAAAGGATTCCCAGCAGTTCAGAGGGAGGATTGAAGAAGGGAAAACAATGTGAAAAACAGCAACAGAGTGTTTGCTGAAGGCCTCACCTCACTGAACGGGCTGGGCAGAGCTGAATCCATCTCCACGCTGAAGAACGAGTCATCGCCGTCCGCTGACAGGTTGGAGTTGTCGGCTGAAGGCGTGTGGGAGATGACCAGGTTCACCTCCTTTTTCCTCTTGATGTCCGACTCCTCGTTCTTTTTCTGCGGGTCACAGAGGAGGGATGTTGGAGTCAGGGGGCCTCAGGCGGACCTGAGCCAGAGTTTGAGGATGTTCTGCTGATAAATGAGTTGATGCCTGAGGAACGTTTAGCAGGCTTGATGGAAACTGTGTTTCAGAAACTCTCCTCCTCTGTCAGGACAAAGTGGTCCAACTGTCTCTCAGGATGGGGCTTTGGGTCTGACTTACCTTCTCAGCGTACTTCTCCCTCTTTCTTTTGCGCTCCTTCACCTTGCTGCTCTCCTCCAGCTGCCTCTTCTCCTCTTGTCTTTGACGTACTGCAGGAGGAGACAAAGTGCTCGAGAAACTCTAGTCCTTCTTAGAAGGTCTTGGTGGAGGAGGTCCTGAACTCACGCTTCTTCTCCAGTTCATCATCGTCCAGCAGCAGACTGACCACCTCCTTGGGTTTGAGGGTGTCTGGTTTGAAGCTGCCCCCAGAGATCACCACCCTCTGGATCTGGTCACAAAGGAACAGAAGAAGGTTCTCATCTGGCCTTCATTGAGCTCAAACAAGGTTCATTTGAACACTGCAGTCACGTCTTTGGCTTCCTTCTCACCTCGCTCTTCTCCTTGGCCCGCTGCAGGATCCTCTCTTCGATGGTACCCTGGCAGATGAGGCGGTACACAGTGACCTGCTTGGTCTGACCCAGCCTGTGGGCCCGGTCCATGGCCTGCTGGTCTACCGTTGGGTTCCAGTCGCTGTCGTAGAAGATAACCTGCAAACACAGAAAGGCGCTGGTTCTGCTTGCTTATGGTGAGATTTCAGAGTCAGATTTCTACTGTCTGAAAGAAACGTTGCTGCTAGAGGACTCTGATGGTCCGCTGATCTTTTTTCCTCCGTCACTCACGGTGTCAGCAGCAGTGAGGTTGATGCCAAGTCCTCCAGCTCTGGTGCTGAGCAGGAACACAAAGATGTCGGTTCTGTGGAGCACAGAGGAACAGCCTTTAACACTATGGACTATGGAAAAGCTGAAATCCTCCACGCATGGATACCATCAGCACAAACTAACTCCTCTTGTCCTACTGGTGGACACAGGTTCACCACTAAAGCTGCCATAGAGGGGGACATGGGGGGGGGGGGCATTGCATGATCAAAATTATAGAACCGCCTGGTGACTTTACCTGAAGAGAGACTTCCACGGAACATTTTGGATTGGGATAGAGCTCATATGAACTTACAATCATTATTTTTAATAGTTTAAAATGTAAGTTCATGTTAAAGAAGCTTTTATTTATATTTATGAAAAAGACTGGAAAATGAAACTGCTTCAAAAAACAAAAATTACAAACTTCTTTGCAAATTAAGAACATTTCTCTGCTGAGCCATATGTTATGTACCACTTAAAACGACCCGCATGTGCTCCACTCAGAGCAGGAGTGCTCCCCCTACAGGTGGAGGTAGGGCGCTGTAAAGGCGTTCCAGAGAGGAGAGACTCTGGAGGTGGAGGATGAATTTCATTTTCTGTTCTATTGTCCTTTGAATGAGAAACACAGACTTTGTTTGTTTGAGGTCATAGAAAAGAAATGTCCTGATTAGTTTTGGTTATCTGAAGACAACATTTTACATCAGCATTTTGAAAATGACACTTTCTGTTTGGCTACTTCTTTGTATTCTGTTAGACTCTGATTGGGTGGATTATTGTTTATTGTTATTTTAGTTATGGCCATTCTCTGGATTCTGTCTGTCAGTGTCAGATGGGCGCATGAGTGCACGACTCTTTAATCAAATCCAACTCAAACTCTTTAAACCCCAGAGAACCCAACACAAAGATCATCAGAGCTGTCTGGTCTTTTCTTCTATCCTCGCTCTGGCGCCTGACAGCTTAACCTACCCCACCACATGGGGTCCCCAAGCCCGCCCTACACAACAGAATGGGACCCCCAACCTCACCCCACATGTGCAGGAGCAAACACAAACAAACAAACAGACACTACCCACCGGCTCTGGAAGTCAGCCACCATGTCTCTGCGTTCCGAAATCTTGGAGGATCCATCCAGGCGAATGTAGGTGTGGTTACGATAAACCATGTATTCCTGTAGGTGGGGGGGAGGGGGGCACATAAAATATACCCATGAATATTAATGAAAGAGTGGACTATTCCTGTGTTCACATGGAATCCCTCCTTTTCTTAGACGTAAAAATGTCTTAGTACTTGTTACAACATTCACTTTAAATTTCCTTTGGAGAAATGCCCCCACCCTGATGAAACCTGTCTGTGTTTTGTTGAAATCTGTTCACCAAATCCTAGAACATCAGCTGACAGAACAGCCTTTCCCAGGATTTTCCTGACACTTTGATGAACGGACGCTTTGTTTGGACAAACGTACGATCCTCCTGGAGCGGCTTTGATCAAACCTCTCAACATGTTTGTTGGAACTTTCCTCCCAGACGGTCGGTTATGTTGTCAGGGCCTAAAGTCCCGCTCCCATCGCCTTTTCATCCATTTTCAAAACATTCCCAGTAGTGAGTTGTGGCATGGAGCAACCCCGTCCTCCCTTCCCGTCACCAATTACTGAGAGCTCTCTGTTTACACTCTCTCCTGCTAGATGACAGCTCCTCACAACCCCAACCTAGCATTAGGGATGCAACAAAAAGGTGACTGATTTTAGATCCATCCATCCATACAGTTTAGATCCAGATCCCAGAAAACAAAGACGTTCATGGATCTGTCTGACAGTGGATGGTCAGAATGGAGCAGAGAGACTGCAGCACCTACGGCACAGCTACAACAGCATTTTGTCATCAAATTAAATACTTTTCCGTTTGTCAAAACTGTTGTGATCATGCTGATTTAAAACACTAAACATTAAAGTGGAGCTAAAGAATCTGCAGCTCCCTAACAGTAAGAGGACGAAGCTGATGGACACTACCAAACATAGGAGGTGAATAGGAATGCTTCTGTACCTCCAGCAGGTCTATCATGCGAGTCATTTGGGAATAGATGAGGACTCTGTGACCCTGGGTCTTCAGTCGACTCAACAACAGGTCCAAGGTATGAAGCTTGCCACTCTCAGTGATGAGGCTTTCCTTATCTGAAAAGAGAAGACGCAGGCATCACTCATCTGGAGTTTCCTAGACCTACACTGGAGCAAAAAGTATTTAGTTGCAAATTATGGTGGAAAAGAAGTATTTGCTTATTAATGTCAATACTTTGTTATGACAAAGGCCAAATGGTTTGTGAAAATCTTCATAAGGTTTCCACACACTGGTGCAACTATTCCTGACAGCTCTGTGGCCATAGGAGTTTGGAGTGTGATTGAGGTTGTGGACAGGTGTCTTTCTATAGATAACCAGTTCAAACAGGAGCCACCAATACAGGTAACCAGTAAGAAGTTACAGGCCTGTGAGAACCAGACATCTTGCTTGCTTGTAGGTGACCAAATACTTATTTTACCCAGAAATCTACCAAAAACCTCATTCAAAATTCCCACATTTCTTGATTCTTTCCCTTCATGGTTGAGGTGTTTCTTTGATAAAAGTATCAGGCTGCGCTCATCTTTTTCAGTAATACTGAAAAGCTAAATGGTAGCTGACTGAATACTTTAGTCAGACAAAAGAACCAAAGACATTAGCTAAAGTCATCATGTTACACTTTTCAATTCAAGAATGAAACAAACACTCTAGAGAAAAGAAACCAGACAGTCCAGAAGGCTTTAGTCCTGTAGCGTGTGTGCATGAGTGAGACTGAAGCTTTGGGCCTTAAAGCATGAAAAGTGCTGCATATGTATTACTAATGCTGAACTCCTTTCTCTGTAGACGCTTCGATCAAAGCAGACGGGGACAGAAAGGCTGCAGGAAACGGGACATTAACAAACCCTTTCACACAAAAGATGAAAACCTTTCCAAGGAGTTGGTTGTGTTGGTGTAACTGCTGACATCCCGTCAGGTCATGTGGACTCAGATTCCAGGACAACTGCGGTATTGGGGCGTTGTAACTCTGGATCTGAATCCGTCACAGCCAGGAGGAGGACAAAGCCTGGAGGCTATCAACCCAATGACGGGCCCACTGCAGTGTTTGACCTGGGGTCAGCCAGTTCCAGCACATCAAGGCTGCAGCTCGCACACATATGACCGCAGACAGGCGTGCAGATGGCGTGATGACTGGCTTTGGTTTAGCAGCAAAAAGGAACATCATGTTCCCTTCAGGCTCTTCAGGCCTCATCTCCACCACACAAAGTCACAGACAGTGTAGCACCCCTCTATTGTTGCTATGGAGACACATTTCAACCACCATTACCTCCCAGTCCTCACTGCCTTCTGGCAGATTAGGCTGCTTCCCTGTCACCCCCCCCTTGCCATATTTCCTCCCTTCCTCTCCTCCTTCCTTCACGCAGACTGTCCCCTGACACGTAATTCAATCCTCAGAAACAGAACTAAGGGCCTGACACGTCCTGACCTAATTAGAGGCGTGCTGCCAGAAGCACTGAGCTCGTGCGCCCAGCCCCGCCTGATGCTTCCAAACCAAGAGCCATGCTATCGTCATTAATGCTCCTCGTCCTCTTTCCTGCTTGTGCTGCCAAAAAGGAGCCGCCACGAGCAGAAGGGCCAGATGCGCCCAGAGGAGACGACACAAAGAGCAGCAGCACAGGGGGCAAAAGATGGGTGGACAGTTATGTGAGAAAGAGAGACAGATGGGGGGGCCTCCGCTGGTTGGATCTGCAATCGAAACAGGCAGCAGCCTCTCACTGTATAATGATACATCGTGACTGCACAATCAATAGCCAATGAAGAACACTGCTGATGGAAACATTAGCCTGACCTCGGCATTACGCAAAGGAAAATCTGATCTAAACCTAATTTCCTCACAGCAACAGCAGGACGGTCAGGAACCAGATGCTAGCCTTTACAAGAGACAGAAAAAGATCAATCAACTCCTCAGAACGGCGTGATAAGACACGGACACGTCAGGTAAAACAGCTCTCAACCTGGCAGAGAAACAAATGCAGAGATTGACCCCACGCCACTGCTTCTCCTGCTGGAAACCGGACCCCTGAGGGTCTGCCGGACCCCTCCGCCTGCCCATGGAAACAAATAGATGTACGGTGAGACACAAACCATGAGGCCGGTGTTCACTGATATGAAGGAAGAAGAACAGGGCTAAAGTCACACCTTCAGTCTATGGGCTCAGATTTGGATCAGCTTAAGGGGAATGAAAAAACAAAATGTGAAAACAGATTTCAACTTGAAAGGACACATTGTTAACCTGAGGAAATTATTGAAAATGTGAAAAATTGAATTGTAAATTTGAAGAGATAATATTGTAAACCTGAAAGAAATATAGAAGTTTTTGAAAAAATAATAAGTGAATTGAAACTGAAAGCAGAGCTGAAACTAAAGAGGGAGAAACAAACAAAGTTGTTAAGAATACAAATAAATATTGTTGTTATTTGGTAGCAGTCTTAGGTTTACATTTTTCTGATTATAATTAGTTGTTTTTTCTTCAAATTTTCATTAATTCTCTCAGGTTTAGTGTGTACTTTTGAGTTTGAAACTGTTTTCAAATTTTCTATTTTATTTTCCAAATTTACAATCTTGTTTTTTTATTCACTTGAAGCTGATCCTAATTTCACCCTATATCAGTCAGCTTATAATCCTTTATGTTTAGTAAAAATATTACTCTCCATATCAGACCTCACAGGACAATGGTGACACCTCTTTCTTCCTAACTACTTCCTGTTGTTCTCTAAAAGAAAAGGAGCTTACCCAAAGTGACACAACAAACTCAACACCTTTATCTATCTGTTCCAACCTACTAACAGAAACCTCTTCCTTCTTATAGACTACTCTCTGTTGTTTTGGACTGTTGACTAAGAACTTAGTCCTCCACCTTCTCCACCTCTGCTTCCTGTAACATCCCTGTTCCTCTTCAGTTCCTCTCATTCACACACAGATTATCCGTCTTACTGCAGCTGACCTTCATTCCTCTCCTTTCCAGAGCAAACCTCCACCTCTAGATGTTCCTCCACCTGCTCTCTGCTCTCACTACATCACTATGTCATCTGCAAACATCATGATCTCACAGATTCCTGTCTAACCTCATCTGTCAATCAGCACAGCCCCTATGAGAAGCCTACACCAAGGTTTGATTACATTCCCCAGATTAGCGTAATGGGGGCCCAATCTGGAGCCAACCCTAAGGTTTGGGTTTGCAGGTAAACCTGCTGGCTGGAGCTCTCATGTTTCTCCCAGTCAGGCCCAGCTTGAAAGGATGAGATGGACTACTCCTCACAGGGGTCCACCACCCACAGAGTGCCTTTGAAGCCCAATCCCTGGATACGGAATCTTATTTTTGGAACATAGAACATCACCTCTGTGGGAGGAAAGGGAGCTCAGGAGCTTGTGCTCCTGATTAAGAGGTAGGGGCTAAATCAGAGGCAGTCACTTCCAGGCCTCCAGGCCGGTGTATCTGCATGATTTCCACATATCCTTGCCCTACTCATGACTGAATACCTGGATCAGGAGAGTCCGGCCAAGTAGGACATAGCTGAGCATTTTGGATTAGCAGTACTGCAGCTAACAGGGCCGATCCCTGGGCTCACCTCCTGGAGGCCTGGAACCTGAAACTCCATCCTTCAAAATAGGTTGGACTATTCCATTCTGTGATTACTCATGATGAGAGGCGGCAGGCTGGTTTGGCCTTACTCTGGCCTTGTGGTAGAGTGTATGGAAAGTCGCGAGTTCAAATCCAGGCTGAGTCATACCAGAGAGTCTAATACTGGGACCCAATGCCTCCCTGCATTGGGTCCCAGTATTAGTAGGTTGGAAACAAAATGGCTCCTGAGCGAGGCTGTGACTGCAGCCCACTGCTCTCCAGGGGATGGGTCTATTGCAGAAAAACAAATTTCAAACACCTAGGTGTGAGACAACTAATAAGACTTTAACTTCACTCATGAGCCCTGAGCTTATCTGCCAAGTGTTGGAGTTCTTGGCAGTGGACGAGAGGGTTGTATCTCTACGCCTTAGGCCGGGGTGTAGGCCTTTGAATGTAGTTTTGGCCTACACCCCGGCCTAAGGTGGGGTGTACCTAGGTATCTTTGGTTCTCACAGAGGGGTAATGGACAGCAATCCAGTGTCCTCCTGGGGGACTGCAATGCCTACATGGGAAACAACAGTGGAACCTGGAAAGCTGTAATTGGAGGGACTGGCCTCCCTGGTCTGAATCCGAGCACCTCTGTGTAGGTGGACTTTTCTGCTCATCGTGGTTTGTCCAAAACAAACACCATGTCCGACACAAGGGTCTCCATCAGTGCCAGTGGCACCAGGACAACCAAGGCAGGTGGCTGATACTCAACTCTGTGGTTGTTTCAGGTAACCAATATTTGCTTGATGTGTCCTGGGCGCCATGGGAACCTGGGTGATTGCATTTTCTATTGCCAGCCTCCAGTTCATATTCCTAAAGAACTGAAGCAGAAATTCTTACAGATCAGGTTTCTGACACAGTTCTATTCTTGAAATCCAAAAGTGTCTTCATCATGAATCTGTGATCCGGTGGGCTACAGTGGTGCATGTGAATGGGAATGAACCCTGCAGAATGCTGTCTTCAATCAGCTCTTCCCCCTTGTGGTGTGTTTGTGTTGGGGGGGTATTGCTGTAGGCACAGAGGCCAGGATGAGCCTGCTTATCTACTCTGCACCTTCAGCATCACTTGAAGTGGGGCTGGACCAAACCAAACAAACTACAGCTAATTAACGCGCGTAAGAAAAGAACAGGTTTGTTTTCATTTGTCTAATGATGCATTACTTTTCAAATTGAGTAATGGCGGCGTTAACAGTCCAGGAGGACGGCGGCTCTTACCAGGAATGCGTATGAAGGACCATCCATGGTGGGGCCGCAGGCCCATCACACCCCCGGGGCTTTCTGAGTGGAAGACATTGGCTCCGTCACGCCACTCCATGGCGAGTTCAGGGGAGCCATGGAGGAAACACTGTTTGAAGATGGACCCCCCCCCACTGCGGGTCACCTGCCACTCATACTCAGCACTGCGGTCGGTACAGTATTGCTCCGAGGGAACGGCCATCACCTGCAGAGGAATCCAAAAGCTCTTCAGCTGACATTCCATCAAAGTATTCCAACACAAGCCAGTAACTGATCATAATAATCAGCATCTTAGTCCTTCGACCCTGCAGAATGGTCTAATGGAACAGTCTCTACTGCTGCCACAGTTTGGACCAGAACCAGGAGAATTGAGCACACCCTGCTGTTCTCAGCTCCTCATAAAGTGCTGGTTTATAGATCCCTTAATGGTGTGGGATCCAAATACTAACGAGATCCGATTTTGGTTTACAAATCCAGCAGGTCTGAGATCTGGCAGAACCAAGTCACAACCTAACAGGTGAAGCTGATTTCAGTTTCCCAAATGACTCAAATATACTCAACTGTTTCTGAAGTCCAAATGAACAGCATGGATCTTTCTGGCTGCACTCTAAAGCACTTTCATTTCTATGTCCTGCATGCTGTGGAAGCTTTTGCATCGTCCCTCAAAAACATTTTCAACTGAAAGCTTCTGAAAACTGAAGCTTCCTGCTCTTTTAGACAAAGGTGCCCCCCCCCCCACCCAACCACATTGGACTGTTCCAGCAAACAGCATCAGTCCACCTCTCCTTCCACGCTAACACAGGACAGCCTTTCTGCCCCGCTGACTGCCTCAGGCTCTCACCTTGGGGGCAGCAGCCAGCAGAAACTTGGGTGTCAGTATGGGCTGGAGGGGCCTGAGGGTGGGGGTGGGGGAGCTCCTGCTGTGGATCTTCACGTCTCGGTGTCCCAGTATGGGGGGCGTAGAGGCCGTGAACACCAACCCCTGGACACATACAGGTAAACCCCGACAGGTCACATCCCTCCACACAGAAACCTCACAGCCGTCACAATGCCAAGCCCCCACCCCCACCCCCACATCTAAAGGGACAAACGGCAACTTCAGAGTAAAAAGGTGATTGGCTGATTGGAGATTTTAGTAGAGAAAAACAAAAAAATCACACTTTCAAACTGAAATGAGACTGAGCAGGATGCTGGGGGGGTTTCTATTCATGCATGCTGAGTGTCTTTATTGGTGCACAGCGCCACCTAGAGGGAGACGGTTAGAACGATGACAACAAATCAATCTATAGACATTTTTTACACCAGCAGCATTGATGGGGGGGGGGCTCAGTGCAAAGACAAAGACAACTGCAAGGCTCATTAGTTAACTTGATGATGAAGGATTGAATTCTATTTAATCATGTTCCTACACACTTCATCTAAAGAGGTTTGCCAGAACAGAGTCTGCGGTGTCTGTCTCCACCCATCATCCTTTCTAGAACCGTTTCTTTGTCCCAGAGTCACCCCAACCATCAGATAGAATTGGATTCTTGGTGCTGCCCATGTTCAGAGGTAAAGCTCAGTTCTTCTGCTTTCTGCAGAGCAGACATGAGGCACTGAGCTGTGGTCCAATCTATGAGCTTTTGGCCTGAAGACGGGTTTGTTTGGGAACTCCCTACAGCCTACAATCAATCAAAACTGAATTAGCAAACCCAGTGGTCGTCCTCTCATCAGATCTGGGTTAACACCCAAGGGAAGAACTTTGGTTCTCCAAGCCAGATGTGATCTTTCTTCACCAGTTTTTGCTGCTCTCTGTCTTCCTGCCTTGTTGAAAACATTTAGGGGGGGGGGGGGGGGTCATCCTAATTTTATCTCCCAACAGAGGCGCAGAGATGGCCTGCTTCACTGGAGGGGAGTCATTACTGGGTCACTCAGCTGCAAACAGATCAGGTTCCCCCCTGCATCCCCAGAGGCGTGGTGTGTGGTCAAAGAATGATGGCGGCTCTGGGGGACATGAGCAGCATATGCCCCCTCCTGGTGTTTCACATTTGCTCCCATGTTAATGCGTCCTGCAGATGGCTCCTGGAGCCTTTCTGGCCCACAGATTGCAGTTCCTCCACGTGCACGTCTTTCTTACCTTGAGAGCGGGACTGCTTTGAGCATGGGGAAAGGCTAGGGGTCTGTTAATCCACAGAATTAGGTCCTTATGAGACAGACACTTAATCCCGGGCTGCAACCTTGACCCGTGCTCATCCTCCTGATCCTTTGCATCATGTTGAAAGAGGCGCTGATAATAGAGCCGGTGTGCAGCTTTCAAAGACAGATAAAAGGCTAACCACCTGCAGAAAAGACCAAAACTTTATTTAACACTACAAATCCTCTCCCTTCAAAGCAGGTTTTCAACCATGTCAACTTTCTTTTCTAGTAGAACTGAAAGCATTACCTCACTAAGGTGCCTTGCAGCATCATGTTGGACATCTCAGCGGGCGAAACATTGATAAAGCGCAAGAAGGAGAAGCAGCTTCCTCTGTCACCATCTGAAATGGTTAAAAGAACCGAATTTAAGAAAACAAAAAAAAAACTGAAGAAATAAAAAAGACGGCAAAATGAACAGAGGGTCAGTGAGGTTCAGAAACGCTCACCTGTCCTGTGAAACAGAGACTGCTGGATATGGTTTGGAGAGAAAGGAGACAGCAGTACCTGCAGTAATCTGAGGAGAGAACAGCCAGATTATACTTCAACAGTAACAACATAGACGAGGCCTGATTATTTAATCCCATTTCAATCCACTAGAGCCCAATGATGACGGTTTACATCTTTTTTTGAGCTCTAAAACACGCATGGTCCATAGGGTCCAACCTTTACTGGTGACTAAGAACAAAAACCTAAGCCTGCTCTGAACGGAGCTGGACTTCAAGGGTTTGTGGGAAAGCATACTTGTTCCTGGCCCGGTTCTGAGACTGCAGGAGGCCGTGACGATACAGGAACTTGGGTAAGACAAAGGGCCTCATTGACATGTGGAAAGGAGAGCGCGTCTCCTGGCGCTCAAACAAGTCGGGGTGGTTGCACACCTGCAAAATAACATTCATTTTCAATAACACATGACAGTTTAAGTTTAAATTGGAGGGGAAAAAACTACAACGAATAATGTATATCAAGATAAAAGAAGGAACAGAAAAAAATAGGTCCAGATGCTTCAATCCCACATGGATGAAGCTTCTTGATGAGCTCCTACCTTCCTGAACTGCATGACGAGGTTCATGAGGGAGGAGGTGGTGCTGTGGGCCTGCTGGGCCGTGCCCATGGAGGACTGCAGCAGGTCCTCAATGGAGATCTTGTTCCTCAGAGCCTGGTAGAGCAGCCTCTGTCGGGACGTCAGCTGGCAGTAGGTCAGGATCTCAATCTGCACAGAGGAAGAGGAGGCTATCCACATCACACCCACCAACAAAACCAAAGCAACCGGGAGCAAGAGTCGCCCCACATGTCACTGGGTACGCTGGGTCATGGGGAGAAAAAGGATCAGGAAGCTTCCTAAAGAGATGTTTTGGACAAAAGCTTTGAACCCTTCCAGCGTCCAGCAGCATGGTCTACAACCAGCATGGATCTATCACGAGTCATGCCGGGCCTTTGGACGGAGGACGGTTGGCGTAACCGTCTACTGGGTTGTACAGACGTGGTCTGTACACGCATACAAAACACACACAACATTAGGAGCATGGTCCTGACTGATATCGTGTCCTTTCTGGGAGGAACCAGCGGCTGGCAGAGGAGATATTAGTGTCATTGGTTATTTCATGGCCCCCTGTCCATGTCCATGTCCATTATATCCAAGCCGAGGCATTGATCAATTACTTCATAAAAATCCTACAATGTCATTTCTTAGATTCTTTGTCCCGTTCTGTCTCTTCTAGTTGAAGTGGATGAAATCTACAGGCCTTTCTCGTTGTTTTAGTGGGAGGCTGACTGAATACTTTTTGCCCCACTGCATGTGTACTTGTCAGTTGGCGGGATTGTGTTATGTATACAGTTTTGTGTGTGTGTGCAGGTTCGTGTTCCCATAGATGATGTATGTGTGCTGTGTGGATGAGTTTGCTTTCCTTGTTGACATGTGGTTTGTGCAGTAAAAATCCAAGCAGTTGTGTAGACCTGTGAGTTGTGTAGACATTAATAGTTGTAAAGATGTAGGTGGTTGAGTAGTTTTGTGTTGTATATACCCGTGGTGGTGGTGTAAATGTATGTGCTTGTGCACACGTGGTTTGGTACATGTGAGTGTGTGTAGATGTGAGTAATTATATATGCACAGGACGTTGTGTAGACATGTGTTTCCATGAACTTGTGCGTTGTGTAGAAGTGTCTAGTTGCATAGATGTGGGTGATTGTTGAGTAGGGATGCATGTTGCATAAACCTGTGTTGCTGTGCAAACATGAATGGCTGCTTGAAAGTGCGTGATTGTGCAGTTGAATGTGGTTGTGCAAGTGTGTGTGGATTTGTAAACGTGTGAGTTCGATGGCGTTGAGTTGTGTAGATGTGTGTTGTTTGCGCATCAATGAGTGTGGGTACACAGGGAGACTTGTTGAATGTTAAGAACAACAACAGAGTTTGAAAGGGGAAATCAATGCCGTCCTGCTGAACAACGTCCAGAGACTTTCAGGAACTTTGAGTTCTACCTTATCTGAAAGCTCGTTTTCAACGTCCTTCTTGATTCTGCGCAGCATGAAGGGCTTCAGGATCATGTGCAGTCTGGAGAGCTGGTCTGAGAAGAAATCAACAATGTTACACCAGCAAACGCGGAGACCCCTGAAGCCAGCCGCTGCACTCACTCTCGTCAATGGCAGACTTGTTTTCCGCGTGGCTCTCGATGTCCTTGGAGAACCACTCGCTAAACTCCTCGTGGGAGTCAAACAGCGTGGGCATGATGAAGTGTAGCAGAGCCCACAGCTGGGAGACAACAAGACAGGTGTTGACATTTCTGACTGACAGAGCGAGGAAGGCCGGCGTGCGCACACACAGCTAACCTCTGCCATGGTGTTCTGAATGGGCGTTCCCGTCAGCAGCAGCCGGTTCCGACACTGAAACTGCAGCAGGATTTTCCAGCGAACGCTTCAAAAAGCCAGAAACAGACACGGATGTGAGAATGCAAAAAGGTTTTCACAGGAGTGTCTGTTGTGCAAAGCAAACGCTTTCTTAAACCCTCAAAGTCCATTTCCACGCTGACTCAGACCCTTCCAGATCTCTTTCTTTCATATTTTCTATCATCATTTCTACGCTGGTGTGTCTGACCGTGGACGCCAGTTGATTTACCAGAAGTCGTTTCTACCTCAGAGGTCCAGAAAAGCCTTTTGAATCGCCCCACTTGCATGAATGCAACACTCGGCTTTCAGAGCTTTCTGGCAGTGCAGGGCTGCAGATGAAGAGGAGGCTCCGTCTAAAACTGCATTACCTGCTGCTGCTCTTCAGTGCCTGGGCCTCGTCCAGGACCATGTACTGCCACTTGACCCGCTGGAAGTACTTGACATCTTGGACCACCAGCTGGTAGCTTGTGATGACCACATGGAAAGGTGCATTCTGGGTATACAGGGTTTTCTGCTCAGAGTTCAGAGAAGGTGCCATCAGATTAGTTACCAGACCCACACAGTCTTCCTGTTTTGTTTTTAAAAAAAACTGTTCATTCACCTGACTCCAAAACTTTCGAATCACTTTGCGATCATGTGGATTCCCCCAGTACGGCAAGACCTGAAGGACATTCCAGAAATCAAAAGTGTTGGACCAACAAAACCCTCAAACGGAGGAGCGGGTTAGATTTCCCATAAGCTCCGAATGAATCCCGTCCATCACACATCCTCACCTTGAACTTGGGCACAAAGCGGGTGAACTCCTGATGCCAGTTGTTGAGTGTGGATGCTGGAGAGATGATCAGGAATGGACCCCAGATGTTGTCTCTCTGTGCAGAGCAGCAAAAAAAAGAAGAGAGAAAGCAATCACAGTGTGAGGAAGACGTCCTTCAGCCAACCTCAGCTCCCGTCTCTGCCACAATGTTTGAAACCAGCTGTTTCTGTCAAAGATTTGTCGCATGCAATTCCAGCTGCTGCAAGGGCTGCAGCCTCAGCACAGGACGCTTGTGTGAAGGAGAAATGTCTCTCAATAGAAAGAAGAGTGGGACAGACGAGGGGTGGTTCTGATCCAGGCCTCATTCTCACCTCTGCAAGGTGGGCCAACAGGGCGATGCTCTGGACCGTCTTTCCCAGGCCCATTTCATCAGCCAAGATTCCATTGATTCCCTGCAGAAAAGCAAACAAAAGAAGAAAATATAAAGCAACGATTCCATATGCAAGAACGTCCACTTCAAACAACTCAGTTGCTTGGGAGTCTTGGGAAGATCTTCAACTGTTCCAAGTGGATATGAATCATAGTTTGTTGGGGACACATGGTTTTGATCCAGATTATTTGTTGGTTTACTTGGTCTCTTATTTGAAAAACAACTTTCCTTCAGTGGTGACTGATTCTCCAGAACAAATGCACCTTCGTGTTTTCATGCAAACTTTCAGCCTTCAGACAGTACCTGCTCATACAGGTTGGCCAGCCAGTTCATGCCCTTGAGTTGATAACCTTTGAGCTTTCCATTGAAGATGGTGGGTTGAGGGATGTCCTCTCCGGCTTGGATGGATGGGTTTGAAAGGCTGTAGCTTTCCCCAAACCCAGAGCCCAAAGAGAGGCCCCCCGCTGTATGAATGGAGGCGCTGCGGCTGTCTTTAGCCTCTTCGTCAAACATTCGTGTCTGCAACGGCATGTTTGAAGAGGAAAACGGCCGCGTTAGATGAAGCGTACACACAGAAAGACGACTGGTTTGGGTGCAACGGCTTACTCTATCTTGATGAATCTGGAAGGCCTCTTTGGCATTCCTCAAGGCCTGGGATTTATAGTATTCACTATCTGTAACCACACACAGACAGTCAGTGTCTGGAACCATGTAGATCAAGTCCTCTAGTCCCAACAGACTTGCATACCATAGTCCTCCCGCACCACGTTGACCATCACCCCTCCACCGATCTCTATCTGTCTCTGAGCTGCATTTTCTTCCAGCTTCCGCAGGATTTCCTCCTGCGCCGTGTCACCTCCTGCCCCCCCCATGCTGGCTTTGCCGCTCATGAAGTGAGCATAGAGCTCGGTCTGAGTGATGAGGAAATTCAGCTTACGCTGCTGACGCTTGGCCTGTGAGAGACGAAGAGAGAACCACGGAGAGGACTGAAGGTCAGATTCTTCATGACAACATCATCTGCATACAATGGCATCTTCATCACACACCTCCCTCATTTCTTCATCAAGTTTACGTTGTTCCAGAGCTTCCTTTTCCGCCCTTTTGCGGTGCTCTTTCTCCACTTTGTCGTACTTCTTCCAGTACAGCATCATTTCCTTGGTGAGGCGTCGAGCTCGTGGAAGTGTCTCCTTGCAGTTCTTCTGAGCCTGAATGGCGGCACGCCGGACCTCTCGCATGCACTGGTGCGCCAGCTGAAAAAGACAGAACCAGAGCCCCATTCATGGCACAGAGCTCTGAAACGGTCTTCTACATGCACAGGAACTCCTCTCACCTTCTTGGCATTGGTCAAAACCAGGTTCTTAGCGGAAGTCTTCTGCTTGACAGACTTGAAGAACCAAGAAAGAATGAATCCTCTGCACAAAGCTCAACTCAAACCACCAATGTCAAGACAGAAAAACGTTTGGCCAACCTTCGGGATTTCCTTTTTCGCCACAGTGAGCCACAGCTTGCGTCGGCGTGCATTCAGCTGTTCCGTAGTGAGATGCTTTTTTTTCACCATGGGCAGCGGAGCATCATGGGAAAACTTGGCAAAGATTTTATTGATGAAAGGATTGTCCTCATCCAAGAATTCTCCTTCTCCGCGTTTCTTCTTTTTCTTCATTCTTTTTAGTTTAGCTGAAAAAAGCAAAGATTAGAAAAACCTTGAGGAAACTTTTTCTAAAAAAAGGCCGGCTGTTCTTACAGGGAATAATTATTAGGTTTATACATTTGAACAAAACACCCAAGGAAACTGTATAAGGAAGATGAAACCAATATAGGAATACATTTGTCAAACAAAAGAAAAAGAAACAAGAAAGAAGGCAACACAGCCTGCTGTCCAACAGATGTCTTCTTTCAACAGGTTTCTGTTGAAAACGACTTCCGTGAGGAGGATGAAGGACCAGGATCTGAGCAGGCAGCTGGATATGGAGGAGGATTAGAGCAGCCTGAGCTCAGCCGTTCTTCCTCATGAACGCTCCATCAAAAACAGAGCCGGCAGTTTTTAAAACTTCTATTATTTGGAAACTGCTTTGGAAGACGGGGCACATCTTCTAATGTCTCTTCTGCCTAGCTTTAGACGCATCAGCGAACTGTAAAACTGTAAAACCACTTTTTTTGCCCCCTCTGTTCTTCTTATATATTTGCCTTTCTCTCCACATCTAAAAAAAGTGTTGTACTTCCACTTGTTGCAAAAACAGAAATTCATTCATTTATCCTGATGTGAAAACCGTTTTGGTCTCTTGTTCGGTTTTCTTTTGTCTTTATGACAACCATGGGGGGGAAGCAGCTGCTTTGATTTGAAGTAGTTTGTACATAGTTAGAGTCTTGATTTTTAGCAGCATGATAGATTCACTAAACCCTCAGGTCAGTCTGTTTAGAATGAATACTGCTGCTCGCTCCACATCCTCCTTCAGATCCCTACTGGTGATCTCACCAATGAAGGCTTCTGTCAGAGGCGTCAGAACGGCACTGCAGTCTCTGAAGGACGTACAGGGACATTTCCTCTGTGTTGGGGCTGTTGCACTGTTTGCCCTTTAAGATTTGCTCACCCATCTGAGCGTCAGCACTCCGACATGGACCAGGAACACGGATCAACTCGGAGGTTTGCCAACTCCACAGCTTTGGGACAATCTGTCTTTTCTCTGTCTGAATTGGAAGTCTTTTCTTCCTACTAAGTGCTGTGAACCGTCCAGGTTTCTCAATCACTTTATATTTTATGATAACATCACCTTTTAACAGTCATTTTATGCTATTTCCGTTCAACAGATTTTACTCCATGAATATTGTATTGCTCTTATAAATTCTCTTCAGCCAATACTTGATTTTAGTTTGACTGATTCACCAATAACCAGCTTCTGTGTCTTTAAAGTGTTTCTGAATTGGATTGATATTAAAATGATTCCAACATGATGAGGTGATTTTAGTTTCTTACCCTTAAATTTCTTTTCATCTTTGATTTTCTTCTTCTTTGGGCCCACAGGGAGACGCTGCTGTTCATAGAAAGGGTCGTGGGTGGCCAGCAGCCCTGTGCTGTAGTACTGATACTGGTAAAGCTGCAGGGGGAGATAAAGGACCCATAAACACATGACATCATCACGGGCATGTACGGGGGGGTGCTCCTACCTCTCGCTCAGAGTAGAACTTGCTCTGATGCTGCCTCGTGAAGCGGTGCAGCCTCAGCATGTCGTGCAGCTCCTCCCGGGACAGGACGAAGCCGGCATCGTCGGAGTCTGTGTCCGAGTCTGTGGTGTCGTCCGTCAGCAGGATGCTCTGCAGCACAAGGACACCGTGGTTACAGGAGGGAGCGGCGGTTTCTCTGTTCAGGGTTCAAAACGCTGAGAGTACCTTGAGCCATTTCCTGTTCTTCTTCATTTTGGAAAAGTTGTAGAGGTTTGTCCTTTCTGCCCTTTGGCCTGTTGAATAAAGAAGGTCAGATGATGCTGAAGGGGGCAGGCTCCAGTCAAGCGGCAGTGGGAAGGGACAGCATCACCTTTACCTGGCAGTACTCCATTGAGGAGCTTACAGTCCGTCTGTCTGTCCTCACACGCCTCGCTCTTGCCCGACACCACTGCACACTGAAACGTGGAATCGGGGGGCATTGCTGTCCCCAGCCCCCCGTCACTGTCATCACTCTCATCACTGAAACAACACAAGGATGAGCTGGAAGAATGAAGGGCCGAGAAGAGCCTTCCTGTAGTAATAAACAACCCTCTAATATGTGAACAGTTTCTAAATTAGCTGGATAAAACATTTCACTGGTTTGGAGGAGGAGTTCTTATAGAAGAACGTATTCATCTCTCCACCTCCAGCTCCTCTGTACCTGGTGATGTCTGTCTTGAAGATAGCAGAGGTTTGATTCAGAAAACTATCCAACTTCAGGGATCTCTCTAAGCGCTGCAGGTAAAGAGGTTTGGCCAGACCAGAGGCTGCTGATGCTGCTGCATCCAGCTGACTGCCCTGCCTGGAAGCCATGCAGCACCACCTCCTCCACCCGAAAGGCAGGAACGCTCACTGAGGAAGAGACGCAGCTGGATGAGCAACCATGGCACTCATTCCAAGTATGAAGTTTCTGAATCTGGATCTGTGTCCTGGTACCAAACGCCCCTAGAACCCCCTTCATTTAGCAGCACTGATCGTGTTTTCATGCTAGATTACTCACCTGGTCAATACCAGATGGCATGGCTGTTTCCACGGTTACGGACTGGCCCGATGGGAAAGAGCCTACAATGGAGCACATTAGGCCATCGCAAGATAAAGTTCAAATACTGGAATACAATACAAACACTTGAAGGAATATTTTGATTCATTTCCTCAGAAGGTTAGTGAAATTCTGACGTACTATTAAACACACACTCTGTTTGAAATACTTCTTTTTTTTTTTTTACGCTAAACAATAACAAAAAGCAATTATTTATTATTACCAAACAAATGCAAAACAAAAAATGAAATATTTGTATTTCTTTACACTCATCTTATCCACAGAGATTTTGAGGCTTCAGAAATTAAAGCTAATTTTACCCTTTAAAGTCAAAGTATTGTCTTTTACATACACTTTTTAGGGTTAAAGAGACATTTTTTACACATATCCTCAATGACTTAGGCTGTAAAAATGGACATCAGGTCACTGATTCTGGCATTAAGCTGCTGTTGAAACATTTCTTTACCGTCTCCGTGTCTTTCCGCACAGACAGCAGCACTTTAAAGGATCTTCATGTCTTGATAGTCCCAATAACAAATGATACAACCTGCTCTGGTTTTCTGCTATTTTTATTAGACTCCGATTCCGGGTTATAACACGGAACTGTTATAACTCTCTGCAGCCCTCACAACGATCTTAAGTAACTTAAAAGTCGATTTTCTCTGAAAACAGAGAGCTGACCATGGCCCCGAAGGAAAACCAAGCTACAGGTGACTATGATGACCTTAAAAGAACACTTGACGACATTCAAGCTACGTGATCAACATATGCTATGAAGAGTTTTCAAACAGTGTTGTCTATTTTTTCTGATAGTGTTATTTTTAATCAGTCATGGTTTTTCCAATGAATATAATCTGCTATGTTGATTTCTAAAAGTTATTTCTTTACATAATAATTTAAATAATTCCTATTTGTCATGTGCTTTATTGATACCTAATGATTCTTAATTCTGTCTGAAAAAAGTTATGAACTGGACAAAATAATCATGTAATAAAAATGTAATAAAATGTTTACGGTAGAACAGGGGTGGGATTAAATAAGTTTGCTTCCTTACACTCCCTTTCTAATAATTTTTAATTTTATGTTTAATTATCCTAAGTTTGATTCATCAATGTATGAATGTATAACTGATGATTGTATTGTTTTGTGCATTCTTTTTATTTGATTACTTGAAGTAAACCATTTCAAATCAAATCAAAGAAGTCTGAAGAAAATCTCAAAGCAGGGAGGCAGTACATTTATTACTGAGCCAGACTGGAGAACTGTAACCCAGTGTTTTTCAACCAGTGTGCCATGGGAGATGGTCAGGTGTGCCGTGGGAAACTGCCCTCATTAACTGATCTAAAAACATTTTCCATCTCCAGGATATCAGCTCTGTGTTCATCCAAACAGGTCCTGATAAAACACTGAGGAGTTAGGAATATGAACGATCATAAAATACTTTTTTCTTTGTGTTTATTTGATTAACTTAAAGACATTTTGATAAGAATGACGGTACCGCGATTTAGCCGCAACCAAAGCCGTTTTCTGAAAAGTCCCGCCCCTTTAACTGTCTCCACCAATCATTCTTGGAGGCTTAATCACATGTCATCAGTCTGACCAATCAGAAGTGGTTAAAGTTTTAACTTCCTTGTTCAGATTCTGCTCATAAAGTCACTCAGTTCTAACAAAAATACCAGCTAAAGTTCGTCTTTAGCGGTGTAGCTTTCCACAGAATCCGGTATCAGACCATGGAACAAGTGAACAAAACAATGAAGTTCCGAGACGTGAGTCTTTCTGCCTTCGGCGGATAATCGCACTGCATCTCCCATGATGCATTGGGTTGAAGTGACAGCGTCTCAGCGCACAATGAGTCTTTCTTTGTTAAACATCTTGAAACCACAACAAACACACATCAAACAGTTTTTTAATTTTCTATCGTAACTTTTAATACATCTTTTAGACAAACTTCCAGCCTTTTCTGCTAAAATTTATCACAAACATGCATGTGAGTTTGCGGAGGGGCTGTAGATCAATACATACTACAAGTTTCTCCTTTTTTCTTATGGGGATGCTGGTGTGCCGCGGGATTTTTGTCAAGGTTAAAGTGTGCCGTGGCTCAAAAAAGGTTGAAAAACACTGCTGTAACCCACCTTCACCCATTAGCAGCTCAGATAGGCTCCAGCAACCGAGTGACCCTGAACAGGGATGGTGGGTGTAGAAACATGCCACCCATCCACCCGCTGTCTGAACCTGCTGACTCCCTGATGCTGGAGCCTGTCCTGTACTGTCAGGCACAGACAGGTCACTAGTCTATCGCAGGGTCAGACCATTTTCCTGTGTAAACATTTACAGATGGCAGTTGTGTTGTTGTGTGTTAGCCCTCCACACTCTGAAAATGTGACCCAAACTTTGCCAATCACAGGACTTTTGTCATGAGTGAAGCTGGAATCCATGAGACAAAACATGACATGTTTGTGACCCCATGCTGGAAAACACCAGTGGCATGGGTGAGCTCGTTACTTTAATGTTTTAACAGCAGAATATTGCATTTCTACACATTGAGTGTATTTAATAAGAGTTTTTGGTAGTTAATATAGGGGTGGGGGCTAGCCTTCATTAGCCTCCTAGCTAGCAGTGTTCGCTAACGGCTAACAGTTAGCCGTGTCGATTCGGGGTCACGGAGCTTCTTTCACAGCTAGCGCGGCCTCTGCTCCACCGTAACCACCCCAAACACCACAGCCGCGTTGCCGTTAACCTTTATAGTCTCTGCGAGTCACAACGACCCGCAAGTCGATCACTTTTCAGGAGCGCTGTCCTCGTGACTGTATGTATGCTAGCGGCGTCGCTGACTGATCGGCGCCTCACTTCGCTGCTTAATGTAAGGATTCAAATAGGCTCTGTCTCTTTAAGGCCACCACCTCCCGCTAAATGCAATCTTTTAACCTTTATCGCTTTAACAACTATTTATTAGCGGCTCTGCAGCGGGGTCGCGGCAGCGGGGCCTACAGCCCGGGCCTCCCGTACCCCGCGCAGTAGCAGCGGTTGGGCTGGATGCCTGGTGAACGCAATGCTTCCAGTCTTTAAATTATTTCTCCTCTCGGCCATGTTCCCGCCGCCCCTTCGCCATTACAACTACAACGAAGGTCTCACCTCGGCCCCGTGACTCCTTCGGCTCTCTGTCGTCGCTGCAGCCGACTCTCGGTTCTCTCACTCCAAAATGGCGGTTTGAGGCGCCGAGTGAGTCTGTGAGCTTTGAGCCGGCAGCAGCGGCGAAGAGGCGGCCACTTTCTGTCACGGAGAGAGTGGAGACACGACGCCATGGCGAAGTTACAGCAACGACCAGGCGTCTTAATCAATCCTGAGGATCAGGAAACCAACTCGTCGAGATCTCCAAAAGCACTTTAGCATCGAGACACCATACAACCATATGTTTTTCAATGGCACGTGAGTAGTGTGAGTAATTAAACTGCATTAATATGTGCAACAAAACTAAATAAAACAAATTCAGCGTTCGATTGGTAGCGTCTGCACTCCTCGGAGATTGCCGATTTACGTCTTACGTCAGCAAACCGGAACTCCTAATATGGTCGGGCGTTGTAGCAAAGCTCAAAAATATATATTTGGTGTTTAAACAACAAAAGAAAACATTAAATTGTGTTCAAGTCTGTAAAAATGCATATGAAGGGAAGTTGGAACATATTTTCGTTTATTACACCTAATTTATTTTGGTAAACTTTGGAAACTTTTACTTGCACATTTGGGAACACCCCTCACTTTTGCACATTGCTGTCATTTTTTTTTCTCTGCTCTTTGGAACTGCTGTGACAATTCAATTTCCCCAATGTGGGATCAATAAAGAATATCTATCTATCTATTGATCGATCTATCTATAGTCTCACGTTAAGTTTCTTTTCAAATCATAACAAACTAAGAAATTGATATTGGCAGAGGTCGTCTTGAAGTTGAGTCATGGTATCTGGACTGGAGCTTCATCAGCCTGTCAAGAAGCACTGAAGTCCAGAAGTCCTCATCATCTCCAAGGTTCTTCCAGCTGGATGTAGGATCATCTTCATCAAAACTATAAGACCCCTTCATAGTTTCTACATTTGAACTGTTCCTAATAGTTTGATCTTACTTCTAAAAACAAAACTGTGAATAACTAACACTATGGAAAAAACAAACTTCCGTTTATGTATAGAGCTACTTTCAGCCATGCAAAAATCTCTTTTTAATTGAATCTGATAAAATATTTAAACCATTTATTAAAGTCATACTCAACCAATCCTGTAATAACTGTTAGATTCTAATGGCTGCTTGTATATTTCGGGGAGCACAGTCAAACTAACTCAGTGCCTTTCTCTCACTCTGTGTTAAAGTGAATCCTTCACTCACAGGAATCCACCCAATACAGTTTATAATCCTGAGGGTATCTAACTCATCGCATTTGATTTTAAAAAGCACCGTCTAGCTAACAGCAACATTCCAAATGTGGAAGAAATCAGAGTTCTGAGATAGAAATGTATTTTTCCAGTGTGTAGGATGCATGTGATTTACTCAAAGACACTTCAACCACACTGTTTTAGACAATAACAATGATTATATTTGTCTCATTTACAAACACGTTCATTTTCAACCTAATGGGACTAAACACAGATGTATGCAGACTGCTCTACAAATCCTGTATCTAATCCTACTTCACGTAGTGCATTTCAGTTCTTGGGTCACTTAAGGTTCTGATAAAAGTGTCTTTGGACAGAAGTGTTAGTATTCAGAGCCAGCTGGACTTTTCTTCCTCAAATCTGTGGGAATCAATGAAAGGCTTGTCGATGGTTCGGATCATCAGCTCTCCACAGTATGCACACTCAGAGGCAACAATGTCGTCGATGTCTGAAATGATTTGCTCGCGGGTCGTGGCCGCACCGCCCTTCCCCAGGCTGGCGGTGTCTCCTTCCTCTTTGGGTGCGGCTCGGTGGAGAGATCTGCTGGACAGTGTCGTTGCAGAAAGCTTCTTCTGCAGCTCCTCCAGACAGCTGTGTTTGTATGCAGACAGGTGAGGCGTCACCTCCTAGAAAGCAGACAAAACATGTTGGTAGACAGCAGTTAGTTTGAATTGTTTTTACAGTGAAGTTTAAAAAAAAATATGGCTATTCCTCTTCCTTCAGTATTTACCCTAAAACGGCCCCTTTACCTGCAACAGGCAGTCATAATGGAACATGTGTCCACACAGGAACAGGTAGAAGGATCTGTTGAGGAGCGGGAAGTCACAGGCAGCACACTTTTCCTGGGAATCCACCACTCCATATTTGTTCCTCATTTCCTGAATATCTCCTCTGATTCGTTTGGCGCTCTCCGTGGCCTCCTCCATCTCCTGCTTCAGCTCTTCGATGTGGTGGTTGTACTCCTCCAGGGAGCTGCAGATGGCCTCCTGAGAAACCACAAGGAGAGTACGTTTTTAAACTGTTTGTGCTACTATCTAGGCTCCATGGGTGAGCAGTGCCAGAGCCTGCAGCTGGGACTGGAACATGTCAACGGAATAGTTCTTCTTTCTTTAACCTGTCTGCATCAGAGACATGGCTGCTCTCACCGCAAACTTCTACACGTCCTTTCATTCTTTATCACATCTCAAACCTTCCCCCAACCGCTCCAACCTGTTAGCATGTATCGCTTCACCTTTTTCCATCACTCTGACCCTAAGAACTTAAAGTCCTCCACCTCTTATCATTCACATAGAGGTGCTGTCTAGCTGCAGCTGACCTGCATTCTCCTTTCCAGAGCAAACCTCCACATCTCCAGACGTTCCTCCACCTGCTTCCTGCTCTCATCACAGATCACTATGTCATCTGCAAACATCGTGATCTACAAATATTCCTGTCTAACCTCATCTGTCAGTCTGTCTACAAATGTCCTCTTCTGACTTCAGTCTGGCTTCCTTTACTCTTTCCAATGACTTATTGGTGACTCATCAGCTTTTATTCCTCTATAGTTTCTCTGATCATCTTCTTATTCTGCTTCAAAATGGAAACAGGGTTTCTCCTCCGTTCCTCTCCATCCTCTTACTCTCCAAGATCTTCTTAAACAGTCAGAAACTTCTCATCTAGACTCTTCCAGACCTCCACATGAAAGTTCTCAGGACCAACTGTCTTTCTACTCTTCCTCCTCTTATTCTTCCTGATCTTTGGCATTTCCTGCTCCTCTTCCTCTCTGACATGTTCTTCATTCATTGGGTCTTCAAAGTTCTCCTTCCATCTTTCCATCACACTTGTAGAACCTGTCAAGACATTTCCATCTCTGTCCTTGATCATCCTAACTTGATGAACATCCTTCCATCTGTTTCTCTGTCTCACCTGTACAGATCCTTCTCTCCTTCCTTCCTGTCCACCCTGTTCAAGTCCTCATTCGACCTTTATTTGACCTTTACCACCTCCCTGTACTCCTGTCCCCTTTCAGAGTTCCACTTCTTCTTAGCAAACATTTTCTCCTTAGCAAACTCCTGAACTTCTTCATTCCACCACCAAGTCTCCTGATTTTCTTTCTTCATTCCAGAGGAAACACCAAGAACCTTCCTCCCAGTCTCTCCGATCACTTTAGCTGTAGTTCTCCAGTCATCTGGAAGAACCTCCTGATCTCCTAAAGTCTGTTTCACCTCCTCTCAAAACCATTTTTAAACTTCCACCACTTGGTCCTCTGCTCTGTCCTTGTGCTCTTCATCTTCCAAACCAACAGTCATCCTCATCACCGCCCCCTTAAGCTGTTTGGCTATTCTCCAAAGCCTGAACTTTCACCTCTCTTTCTTTTTCAACCTTTTTGGAGTCAAGGTACACTTTTCCCTTGACAAAAATTCTGTGGCACACCAGCAACCAAAATTGTAAGAATAAAAGAGACTCTATAGTGTGTATTCATCTACAGTCCCTCCACTATCTCACCGGCATTTTTGTAATAATTGAGGCACAAAAAGTTTGAAGTTGCAACTGTTTTCTGTTGTTTAAATCAAAAATGTCACTTTAACAAAAAAAAATGTAATTTCTTTTTGGAAGTTTAAATAGTTTCATTTGAGTTTAATGTGTCTGTTGGATAATTCACCTCATAGCTGGTTCTTTCATTTTATTTAAACTTAAATTCAAGTATTTTAAAAGTGAATAAAGTCTGAAATAGAATTTTTCCTTTAATCCAGACATTATTATTAAAAAACAACTGTATTTTATAAAGATAATTTGGACCAAACAGTGGAATCTCTGACTTTAAATCCTTTGTTCTTAACACAAACCGTGAAGGAGAAATAAACAGCGTGTGGGCGGAGCTACCGTCAGGTTTTTCTCTTCCTCCCTATGAAAGACACTGAAGATGCTGAGAGATCCGGTGTGTCTCTGTTGAGGAACTCCTCAAAGCTGTCGACAAACGACTCCGTGTGAAACCTGAGCCTATTTTGATGAACACAGCCGGGATTTTCTGATAATGATGAATGTTTTTGAATTGAATTTGGATGCTCTTCCTGACCCAAACCTCTGCATTTTGCTGACAAAACAGCAAAGTGTCCCGTGGTTGCCTTCAATCCTTTTTAATTACCTGAAATGAAATACTGCGTCTGATTTTCAGTCCCATCTGTAAAATGTTTTAGTTTTCTATTTCAGTCAAAAGTGAACAGAGTTAGGTTTCCTACCTTGAAGTGGTCGATAGTGACAAAGTCTGGAAAGAAAGGCAGGATGTCTTCAATCTTCAGCAAGTTGCAGCTGGAGAGACAGTTCATGGCTTTCTTCACATCCTTCTCCTCCTGCACCACATGCCGGGCTATCTTCAACCACAGCTTCTTCCTCATCTCCTCATCATCCTCAGGAAGGTCAGCGCACGATTTGGCCAAGTCGACATCCACCTGCGTACAACTACATCTGTTAAGACTTCTGCTACACGGACTTGAGTGGAACAAACGGTGCATTGCTCGTACTTGTAGAGCGAGATCCACGGCTTCCTCGTGCAGCTCCATGATCCTGTAAATGAGCACACAGGCCCGGTGGAAGCCGTGCTCTGCACACAGGCGGAGGGCGTACTTCAGGTCATAGTGAATGTCTGAAGTGTGCGTCCCTGCCTGTTCCAGGTACAAAAGAAGAGAGTCCGGCTTGTACTTTGCATAGAGTGAGAGTAGATAGTTATGGATGGCCTCTTCCGTCACTTTCAGCTGGTACACGCAGAACTCCATGTAGCGGATGGTTTCACCGATCTGCTGTGTGCTGCCCATCTGGCTGTAGTTCATCAGCGCCGGGATGAGCTTCTTTGGGTCCAGCTTCTTGCCCATCTGCATCCACGCGTCCACCACTTTCTTTGGGATGTGCTGCATGAGGACTGGGGAGAACTTGTAGAACAGCTTTTCATCACAGTGCTTGGCCAGCACGTCCAGGGCAGCGCTGTAGTTGTCATGCTGGCAGTGGTGCGATATCACTCTCTCGTAGTCTTGCATGACCACCGAGAAGTAAACCATATCATCCACGTTGCCGTGGCTGGCCAGCAGGTCGTAGATGGTACTGCGGTTGTTAAACAGAGTCTCCTTGTGCTTGGAGTTGTTCAAAAACTGGCGAAATTCTTCACGGGTTTCCTGGAAGACACTACTATTGCCGTCACTCTCCAGCTGCCCGAGGCGGTTCAGGTAGAGTTCTGCCAGCCAGGTGACTAGCAGAGTGATCTGTGTCCTCTCACTCAGTTTTAAACTGCTCAGTTTCTTTAGTAAGAACTCCTTCAAGGCCTCCTCCTGTTTGGCTTCGATGAATTTCAATGCTATCTCTTCAAAGTAGTTCTGTGTCATTGCATAGCACTTGGCACTCTCCAAGTATCTCTTGTTCTGGAAGCAGTGCTCGGCCTCCTTGGCCAGCACCATGTCCAAACACTCAGGCCGGTCGCGGCAGTACTCCTTGGCCAAGTCAAACTTGTTCATGTTCATGTACATTTGCCAGACATCTCTGGCCTCCCGCTGGATGTGATAGCGGAAAACTGCCCGCTCGGTGTAGATCCACACCAGTCCTCCTACCGGGTCTTTGATCATTCGTTTGAGAGGGCCGAATTTATCTGGGAACACATCTTCATGCACCACCTGTCCATTCAGAATGCAGATGGCCTTAACCCGGTCATAAAAAAGAAGCAGGAAATGGAATTGTGTCAGGACAATGGAGATGGGTTTGTTTAGGCTCAGGTCAACATCTGGAGTGTACTCCCAAACCTTCAGAGGAAACACAGAGGCAGTTTGAGAGGCACGGACAAGAAGAAAGCCAAACGGATGCCCCCAAAGAGGTACTTACCTTTACATCACTCAGAAGGGAATCTGGTCTGACATAATCCAGCTGACCATACAGAACGCCATTCCCCATCATCCATGCAAATGCTTTGGGGGAGGTCCGAAGCTTGGAGGTGTAGAAGGTGATTTCACTGTATCCCATGTTGGCAGGGAACTCCTGAAAACTGGGCAGTAAGTCCTGGTTCTGACTGAAGATGGAGCTGAAGCCGTGCTGCTCAGAACCTTCTGCCACCCTCCCCACAAACTGGAACAGACGTTTGCGTGTGGTGGCTATGATGAAGTACTTATTCTCTAGACCTCGTTCTATCTCCAAGCAGCAAACTGGCACAGGTCTGCCGTCTTCTTCCAGTGCGTGGACCTACATCACATCACATAAACATGTAACTAGCGAGTTCCTTGAGAGGAATACTATAGTCTGCTCAGGTCAGAGCATTTCACTCTGAAGCAGTGTTTCACAGTCCTGGTCCTTAAAGAGCCACCCCAATGACAACAGTGTTCTTGTGTTTAACCTGTTCTTGTAGCATTTTTCTAATGATTAACAACATATATGAAGAAAATTAAGATAAAAATTGCATTTATGAGTATTTCTTTATGCAAATGTAACTGAGGAACAAACAAAAAATGCAGTTGTAAAAATCTATTATTTGTTATGTCAAAGACACTCTAGGAGGGCCACAAGCTCCACGCTCTGCTCCACTAATGTCAGGTTGGGGTTGTAAGGGGCTGTAAGCTAGGCTAAGGGGAGAGGGTGTAAACAATGGGATGATGGGAAATCAGCGGAGGCTTACTTCCACGCCAACTCAGGGGAAAACGTCTAATGAACTCCTGCTGCTCTACAGCAACTATGTCCTCAAATACGACAAAGGGGTTTCAGATTTTGGCTAAAAACGGCCTCATCATAATTAGAATTGAGGAAATATAATTGGGAATGAGACTTTAAGGAACAACGTCTGACATTTGTCACACGTCATTCAGCGCATCACCAAGCTTTGTAGAGTTATCAAAGCCAGCTGTGTTTGAGCAGGCAGGACCGGGAAACACTGCTCTGAAGTGAACAACACATTTCCTACCTGTCTAAAGTACTGATCAGGATTGGTGTTGAACAGGCTGCCCTCGTTCGCAGAAATCTCCCCCTCAAAGATGACACCTTGATTGGTGCCCACTAAAATGGGTCCGGTGCTGGTGTCGTTGCCCAGCAGTTTGTTCCAGCCCACGCTTTCAATGAGGTGGCCCCTCCAGCGGGACAGACTGCGCACCTTCTGGGTGTTTCTGTTGAGGTACAGGCACTCGCTGTTGCTCAGACTGATCAGCAGGTGGGAGCCTCAAGAAAGAACACAACAAGTTGTTTTTAGTATCATCCACTACACCGATCCAGTATGTGGAAGTGTTGGTGGTCTGGGGCTTGCGGCTCTTCATTTTTTTTTCATTCATTCATCTCAAGGAGCCTATCCCGGCCACTCGTGGGTGAAGGCTAGGGACGCCAGTCTGTCCTAGGGCCACATTCACAGGGACAATTTAGAGTGACCAATGAACCTGTTTTTGGATGGTGGGAGGATGCCGGAGAAAACCCACGCATGAACATGCAAACTCCACACAGAAAGGTTTGTTTTTCATTGGTTCAGGTCCTCCGGCCAGGACTTGATCCTGGGCTTTCTTGCTGTGAGGCAAGACCACTAACCAGTGCGCCACCGTGTGGCTCCATCAAAAACAAATCTGTAATAGTAGAAACGCCAACAAAATAGAAAGAATAGAGCAGAAATGACATTTCTAATATTACCTACAGTACTTATAGTTTTTAAACGATGTAAAAACCCAGACTTCTCAGGGCTGCTGTACCTGTTGGATCCAAGAACAGCTTGTGCACTCTGCTGTCATCTTTCCTTCCCAATTCTGTCTGGTTAGGCTGGTCTGGTTTGGCCAAGTCAATTCTACATGGAGAAGGAAAACATTTCCATCCACAGCTTCAATTAGAATCAAAACCAACAGCATATTTCAAAAACATACCAACAAACAGAGCCTGCTTGTTAACCAAACAGTTAGGATTCAGAAATGTACCTTCTATTCTGAAACAAATTTACCAGCGACTGTTCTGCTGCTCTAATGAGTCTCTACATGCCAACCAGACAACTCTCCCCCAGCAATAAGAGCATAGAAACAAGACAATAACAAATAAACAGATATCAGATTCATTGAAGAAATGAATTACTAAATTGATTAGAAATAAAAGGAAATGATCCTCTCTTCTTGACATTCCTGCTAACCATTAATGGACATGTTTAATACATCCAGTACCCACATGTGACAATAGAAGGTAAGAATTGCTTGAAAGGAGTGGGAAGAAGTAAAGTTATGTAATACACGATCAAGCACGTGTTTCCATACAAACCCGTTATGCACTACCTGGGGTACACCTCCAACTCTTGGATTAAGTGTCCCCTCCCCTTAATCCAACACAGAATGACGTCACCCCCAAACCCCTTCAGAGGTGGTAGGTCGAACTGGGATTTTGAAAAGCCTCACTGTAGGGCCAGTCTGGTCATCAGCTGTTCGTTTACCTGAGCAGGGTGTCCTTCCCCAGACTCATGCACAGCTGGTTGTTGCACACGGCCAGGTGGTTGATCTTCTCCGGGGGAGTGAAGTCGATCCTTTGTTTGTTGAAGATCGGCTTCTCCTCCTCGAGTCTTGCATTCACAAAGCCTTGAAGAACAGGTAGTTGGATCAGTAAAACTTAGTATCTTTACGACACAACTTGAACCGAACCCCCAGAACCGACCTGAGTGAGTGATCCCAATGTTGATGTTCGGCAGGCGGCCGAGTTGCTGCGAGCTCTGCAGGACGTTTTGAGAGTCTTCGTACTCATCCAGGATGGAAGCCATGACGGTGGGATGAAGCTCGGTTCAGCCACTGAGTCAGTCTAACAAGACCGATGGACCTGCAGAGGAAGTCACACACAGCAGCTAGCTAGCTAGATCTGTTCACCTGCTCTGCTAAGAGGCTCGTGGACGCCGTGCGTGCCTGCGTCCGCGTGCGCGGAAACAATAACGAATACGGTGAACGTCCGTGTTCCTCATCCAAAACGTGGATCTGTCAGGTCATTCCGGCTAAAAGCTAAACGAATGTAGTTTGCAGCCCCGCGGCGCTGGGTGCGCCTTCGAGTCAGGTGACCGTGGAGTCACGTGATCTCTGTTTTGAACATGCGCACGGGGGCGCACTTCCGTCTGTGAGACGTGACTCAGCGCAACAACAAAACAGGTCACAAGAAAAATCCGATATTTTACTTTACCATGGAAAAACATCTTATTTGGTTGCCTTAATTATGATAATAAACTTTCGTCTCAGTTTTATTTAATACATCTCCTGATTTTACTAACTGTTATATTCACAAACTAGATTTAGCAATAAAGCTCCCAATTCTGTTGATTTATCAGCCCAAATTAGAATTTACTTACACTCCATTTCCCCAATACGAACAAAAAGCAATTAAAACATGTCATTTTGCTCAGCTTTATAATTTAATTAAAGTTTTTTTGTGTGTATGCGTGTACTTTGAACAATTAATGTAAATGTTAATGTTCTGTGTTCTAAAAAAATAAAAGTTAGTCCTGCAAGGAGGCAGTTCTACTAAAAGGCTATTCTAAGAACCTCAAAAAAAAGTAGAACGTGGAGACATTTAAGAAAACAATGACATTTTCCGACCACATTGACTAAAGTCGAGTCGTCTTCAGGTTAATTTGTTTGTTCTAAGCATAAACGACTAAAACACTACCATTTTAGTTCATAAATATTCATATTTCATAACAAAACACCAAATTAAACTTGTGTTTCACGTGTTTAGACGTATCTGTCCCACATTAATGAAGTCCTGTGGCCTTTGAAACAGTAATGCATGCAGTCTTATTCACATAGTCATTTAATTAGAGATATGTGAAACTTTTAAAAAGAAACAACATAAAGGAACAATAACAAACTTAGATATCATATAGATTAAACAAATGATAATAAAAATGATAAAAAGCAAAGAAACACACACAAAGTTGATGTCATCAACCTGTAGAAATGGGCTTCAGGTAAATGTAGAGCAGGGGTCTCCTGAGACCCATGCACCCTTCAAAAAAATACACTAACAATTCAAATAAAAAATAGGTTTGTCGTTTTGGTTCATTTGTTTTAGTTAATTTAGTTTTGTCATTTTTGTTTTCTATTTTAACTTGTCAGATTACTGAGAAACATGATGGTAAAATCACTTTCACATTTGTTTGTTGTTGTTTATTTACATTCTTTAATATATTTTTCAAAGTTGGATTTTGCATCAGTGTTGTCATGTTTATAATCGATAGTAAAAGGGCGTCCTGATAACAGGAAATGCTAGGTGTGGCTTGACTTTCTAACATTTTTAGTTCACCAGGAGGATCTTATTTTGACAGGGGGTATTTTACTTTGAAAGGAACACATGTGCAGCTGTCAAAAGTAAAGGGACTGAAGCTGTCATTTCTGCCACCGGGAGGCAGGAGCTTCTGCTCCTCCAGGTGTCTCCTCCTGGTGTCAGGGGGAGTGTCTATGCAAATCCTCACCTGTCTGAGTGACCGTCAGCCTCTGCGCTCACTCCAGCAGTGAGGCGCGCGCCTGGATCCTCGAGCGACATCAGCGGCGGGCAGAACGCGGGAGTAGCAGCCAAGCCCGACATGCCCCCCCACATGGATTACTTTTCCCACGAGTCCCGAGTCCCTTCCGACTGTGTGCTGACCCGGGAGGACGAGCTGGACCCCGGACTCATCAGCTGCATGCTGGTCGGGGACGGAGCCGTGGGGAAGACCAGCATGATCATCAGCTACATCTCCAACGGATACCCGGTGGAGTACCAGCAGACCGGCTTCGACGTTTTCTCTGGTCAGTTTCACGGAGAGTTGTAGTAAAAAAAAAACCCAATCATTTGAGGGTAAAGCTGACAGTAAAACCCTCTGGTTACTTTACTGTCTTTTTGTTTTTTGACCTGATGAATTCAACGGAAAGTGTTTTGCTCAACAGTTAAAACACATGAATATAGTCTATATCAAAGGTTAAACTCAAAAAGATAGAATAAATCTTTAATTGATCCCATGAGGAAAGAAGCCCAGATACGTCATTGTTTTTCACTGAACATGTTTGGTCAGAGCCATCTGAACATTATCAGACAGGATTTGAGTTTGACCGTCACTCCAGAGAGGTTCTTGAACCATTCAGTTCTCCCTGAAGCCAGTGTGAAAGCACGGACACATGGCCATGGAGGGAGCGTCTGGAAAACACACACCTGTGATGACGTCCTGGGTGTATCACTGGAGTGAACCATTTATCTCCAAAATCTGACTTTACAATTTTGATCCTTTGTGTTTTCAGGTCAGGTCCAGGTGGATGGATCTGCGGTCAAAGTTCAGCTTCTGGACACTGCTGGACAGGTACGACCACCGGACCTTTCCTTTTTAATCTTTTCTACTCTTGTGTTTTAGGCTTATTTTTCTTACCAGGTGAACCAGAGTTTGTACAAATGAAGAACTGCAAAAGTGTGATAGTTTTCCTGTCTTTCCCTCAGGAAGAGTTTGATGAATTCCGAGCTCTGTCCTACGCCCACACAGACGTCTTCCTCCTGTGCTTCAGCATGGTCAACCCTACCTCATTTCACAACATCACCAAGAAGTGGGTGCCGGAGATCCGCGCCCACAACCCATCCTCTCCCATCATTCTCGTTGGGACTCAGATGGACATGATGCTTGACGTGAACGTCCTCATCAACTTGGACCAGTGCCACGTGAAGCCAGTCCCCAGCACTCGGGCGCGGAGCATGGCTGATAAAATACGGGCCACAGACTATATAGAGTGCTCATCCCTCACACAAAAGAACTTGAAGGAGGCGTTTGATGCGGCAATCTTTGCTGCAATTAAGAATAAAGCTCGCAAGAATAAGAAGAGGAGGCTTTCTGACAGGAAAACCAAAGCATTTTCCAGATGCAGCTGGAAGAAGGTCTTCTGCTTTGTCTGAATTCTCTCTGCCTGGGTTGTAAACTCATCTTTAATTTATTGAAGTGTGTAACGTTTACTGTAGCATTCGGTTCTTCTTGTGATGCTTGAAGGGGATGCTTGGATGGGATGTGTGCGACTCTTCTGCGAGGAAAAGCCACCACTGTCACTGGGATGTACAGGCACCGTCTTGTTGACACGCCAACAGGAGTCCAGGTTCCCGGCAGTTTGTCCCTGCTCCTAAAACAGCAACTGGGACCCTAAAGAGCTGGATGTGGAGCAGGAGGCGGCTGCACGCTGGTTAAAGAGCAGAACGATATGTGAGGACTGTGCCCCATGAAGGTGCAGCAGCTGGAAGTGCAGGTTGCTGTGAAAGGTTGCACTTCTACATGCTTGTCTGAGCTTCCTGGTCTGGGTTGGTTCGGGGATTTCTCTTCCAGTCACCTGCCTGTCGCATTGGGACTATTAATACTTTTGAAGACGGATGCTGTGACTCACAACATAACTATAAGGTTTTATGAACATAAAAATTATGTTCATGATAAAACAAACTTTCTGGTTTTTCTGCTTCAATTTGAGACGTGAACTTTTTGTCATCTTCTTAAGTTGGAAAGTCACAGTGAACTTGGTGAATGTGTTGCTTCTTGTAGAAGTCGTGATTACGGTTCTGTTTGTTCAAACAGTTTTTTTATGAAATAAAAGACATGAGTTTCCAAATCAGTGTTTTACCTCCAGAAACTGTTGTGTGATGTTATGACTTCACTGTCAGAGAGCTTAAAACCGTATTGTGATGGGACTCCTTTATCTGACATGAGTGATTAAAATGCAAATACAGAGGAAGAACCCACAGCCTGTCAGGGCTGTGTCTTCAGCAGAACAACCTGTCATTGTGAAACAAGCACAAACAGACACTTCTCTCTGTCTGAGGATCTTCAACACCACCTTCACGTAGTTTACCTTTGTCTTCTCTGATTCCCAGACAGGAAATGGCGGCGTCAGATAAAAATCATTCTAGAAGACCTGTCTGGCAGCAGAAAAAAATTCCGTCCATTTTCTGAACCTGCTAGGTCTCATTTGGGGTCATGGGGTTGCTGGAGCCTATCCCAGCTAGTGTGAGGAGAGAGGCGAGGTTCATCCTGAACAGGCTGCTGGACTATCAGAGGGTCTAACATAAAAATGTAGTGCTGAGCATGAACTGCAGACACCTTAAAACGGACTGGGGCGGGGAATCACAGAACAGAACTGCTGTTCTGTCTGCCGACTGCAGTCACAGGTTTACCAACCTTAAACCTGGTCGCGTTATTTGGAGTCAGTACGTTTGGCAGCTGTGTATATAAGAAAATCTTTTGTAGTAGGTTCAGGGGATGTCATCTGGACTTGGTTTTTAAAGTTGGAAGACATTTCGCCTCTTATCCAAGAGGCTTTGTCAATTCTGAAATAGCTGGTCTAAGAGCTGGTATATATGCGCTCATGGGCACACATATGATATATATAGATGATAAGATATATACATGATAAGAGGCGAAACGTCTTCCAACTTTAAAAAACCAAGTCCAGATGACATCCCCTCAACCTACTACAATGGAACCAACCTGGATGAATGAGAGTCTTCAAAGACATAAGAAAATGTGTGAATGAGAACGTGTCTGAGGACGTTCATGCATTATGAACATTTCTGTAGAAAGTTGATGTAGTGATCCTTTCCCCTTCCAACCCCGCCCTGCAGTTTAACCTCTTCAGATGGAAAATGGAAATCATTTTAACTCCCAACCATACTGGGAGCACTTTCCCCAAAATTCCAAGACAAGCACACTGAGGACCAATCCAGACCCACACAGGACATTCGATCCAAAAGTCTAGATGGTTTGTCTTCTGGGGTCCATGTGTTCCGTGTTCAGTCAGGATTAAGTGAACTGTGCCAGGCCGGTTTGCAGAGGTGGTTCAGAGAACAGTGGACTCTCACGCATTCGTAGAGTTAAACATATGTAGAATATATTGAGACAGAACACTGGTCACATGGTTTTGTGATGCTGTTGACAGTTGCTGTCATCATGAAACCGGGACTCCCCCATCTTCACAGCTCAAACGTAGGTCTTCAGCTTCCTCATACACATCGTGAGTCTCATGTTTGTTAAAGCCGCACCAAGAAAGAGTCTGGAAAAGGTTTCCTTAACTTTACTTCCGGCTCAGTCTTCACAGAAGTTTGTCTTGATCACCAAATGTGCGATATTGTTGTGAGTCAAAGTAATAATGATTGTAAACGGCTGATAAAACGAACCGAAATAGCAGAATGCAGCACAGTAGCCCGCATTTGACAAATGTGTTTCACTCAAACCAAACTCAAACTTGGATTGTTTTTAGATTTTAAAGGCAGCTGCAATCTCTTCCAGCCATAGTCACACATTGATTTCTTTCCTCTCCTAACTTGTTCCTTCATTGCACCTCTCTTATCGATGTACAAAAACTTATTTGAGTTGTTTACGATAAAGCTGTTTTTGGGTCTGAGTGACCCCTTAGGTTGGATCCTCCTTCTCTCTTGTTCAGCTGTACTTAAACTCCATCCGGTAACAATTTTCTTTTTAACTTCATGCACAAAGAGTCAGTTTGTAATCCACTAAATCAAAGTATTTGAACAAGTTAGACTGGATGAATGATGAGTTAGTTTGATCCCTGTATCCAAGCTTATAAACTCTTATGGCTCCTTTTTGAAGTATTGCATGTACACAAGTTGCAGTTTACTTTTGTGAGTATTTCCCCAACTCTCCAGACATGACTTCCTGGAGTCAGGTACTCGTCTCTCTGCCTGTCTCTCCCAAGGCTTCTGTCCTGTCTTCCCTCTGCATCACCTGTATCTCCTACTCTAGCACCCCCTTCTGCATTTATCTATCTGACTTGAAGTACTGAATATTACATTTGTAGTTTTACCCATTTAGAGATAATTTGTTTACATGACACCAGGTTTTTGCCCTCTCTGTTCATTCTTTCATTCATCTTCTAAACTCGTTTTGTCCCTTTTGTGGTCACGGGGCTGCTGGAGCCTATCCCGGCCACTTGCAGGCGAAGGTAAGGGACATCCTGGACAGGTTGCCAGTCTGTCTCAGGGCCATTCATTCACATCTATGGACAATTTAGATTAACCAATTAACCTATGAAGCATGTTTTTGGATGGTGGGAGGACGCTGGAGACCCCGGAGAACATGCAAACTCCACACAGAAAGGTCCCATTGCTGTTCTCTTTCAGGTCCCCCAGCCATATCTTGAACCAGGGCCTTCTTGCTGTGAGGCAAGAGCGCTAACCACTATGCAGCCCCTCTCAGTTTAAAGTCAGGTTAAAGTCTCATGTGTGAAATTTGTCCTCCCCATTTGGCCTGTCCCCTGGGAGAGCGGTGAGCAGCAGACACAACTGCGCTTGGGAACTATTTGGGAGTTTAACCCCCCAATCCAACCCCTCAATGCTGAGTGTCAAACAGGAAGTCATTGAAGTCTTTGGTAGGAGTTCAAACTTTCTGTTGGTTTGAGTTTAAATTCTCAGTTGTTGTGGTTTGCATGATAACAGATGTGAGTATTTTTTCATTCAAAGTATTTTCAGAAACAGGTAGCACAGCTTTAGCCTCTCCAAAAAACGTACAGAGAAAATTTCCCAAATTTCAACCAAGTCCTTGTGACTAAACTTTCTCACACTGTGCTAAACACACACTGTGCAGTCAGTCATATTCTCATTGAGCAACAGCAAACAGGTTTTTGCTTCCCAGGGTCAATAAACTGCTCTTCCTCCTATTATTTTTCTTTCTCCCCTCTTCAAACGGTTAGTCACTCTCATCTTCCCACCAAAGGCTGGTCCTCCTCTTTGGATCTCCACCCTCCAGCAAAGGAGACAGAAGCAGTCAGCCAGGTCTTCCTCTGGCTCATGGCCAGTATCAGTCTTGGTTTCGCTGTAGTCTTCTGCTGTTGACGAAGCCTGGGAATCAGCAGGTGCCCTGACAGGTCTGCCTGGCTCAGCTCAAAGCTGATTGGCTCACGCTCCTGCTGCTCCTTAACCCTCCAAAGTGGCAGTTTAACTGTTGTGCTTTGAGGAACCTACTTCTTCCGGTGTCTCTTTCACAGGTCAAGAAGCAGTTGTCATATTGTGTCTGTGCACATGTAGTTGTTTATGTTCAGTTAAAGACTCAGACCCTAGAATTAACTTTATATGAAAATACATTATAAGAGAAGAAAAACTCACCAAAAGTCATAGGTTAGAAAGACAATAGTCAGGTTAATCAGAGTATAAATGTGTGTACTTCCTGTCCTCTCAAGCTACAGTTACTGAGTTCTCTCTTTAGGTTATTAGAACCTGTTTTAATAATCCCTTGATATCTGATCTTCCAGGGAAATCTGTTAGATCTATTATGGAAAAAAAGACACAAGTTAGGGACTATGAAGGAAAAGTCACCAACAATTTGTCAATAGACAAAAAAGTTATGTTAACAGCAAAGGGGACTCAACAAAATGAAGACAAACTCAAAATCTGTGGAGCAACTATTTGGGACAGAGAAGAGAAGTCACTCATAGAAATGACAGCAGACGATTGGAAGACTAATAGATATTAGACAAAATAGATCTTTGCAAGAATGAGAGAGCAGGTTAGAGACACAAATCTTAAGACATCTGTTAAAAGATATTCCTGTCCAGAGTTCTTCAGAACCATCTCCTTGTTTCTGCAGTGACCTGTCTAGTCCTCTGGATCCATTTGTTCATCTGTGAAAAACCAAAATGGCTCCTGCACGTTACAGGACCTGGGTTCTTTCAAAGAGTAGAGTGTACTTGTGCCCGTCTAGTGCTTGGCATCTCTCTGGTCACCCAGTACTTTTAGAAGTTGTTCTGCAGGTACGTTTAGCACTTGACAGTTTCCACTTCCTGACAACGAATAGAGATGCAGGTCTCCTAAAATCCACATTTCTGTTAAAACCACTAACCAGCTCAGCTCCTGTTTAGGTTTAGTTTGATCTGGAAATGGAAGGTTATTAGGTTAGGGGTCTTTGCTGGTAATGGATTATGCAATTCTTTGAAATAGCTTAATAAGAAAAGCTGTACAAACTAGCAATACAGGCATTAACGTATGATAGTTTTACACTTCAAATCTAGAATCTTCCTTCTCAGATTTGCATAAAACTTGTGAGACAACAAAAAAAATCAATCTGTTACAACTGAGCCTGTGTGAAATAAAACAAACAGAAAGCTCAGGTTATTTCTGTCACAACAGAAACTGTCAGTTTTGATGTCAAACATAATAAGGACGAAGCCATGTCCCAACTGGCAGTGCCTGGAGGCACCAACAACTGCAGACGGGGTATTCATCTTATTTCATGGGATCTTGCAATGTTAGCTGGAAAACTGGAGCTGAATTGAGATGGATCCAATGATGAACTCTCTGTTTTCATTTGAGTAATGCATTTTTTTTATTTTAAATCAAGTTTTGTTATTTATTAACTTTATCAGCAAACAGTACAACACTTTGAACTGTGTAACTTAGAACATCAGCCAATTTATTGCTGACATGTTCACAGCAGAGGTGAGTGTTATTGATTGATTGATTTTAAATTGATTTAAAATTTTAAAAAAATTGCATTACTATGGAGAGTATGGAGTATGGAGAGCCATGGAGAGTAAATCTTTCCAAGCATTTATTTTAGAGAAATAATTCCAGTGGTGCTTTAGTCTCCATGAGTTATTCTGATGGGATGATGGCTCTTCATGTTTGGAGAGTGGTGCTTTTCTATTCATCCTTTCAAAAATCAGTTCTTTCTGGTTTAACGGCATCTATTCAGTTCAGATTCATCATTCTCATCTGGCTGAATGGTTCTACAGAGACACTGGATGGGTTGGTGCAGTCTTGGAGAAGTCCTCTATGTCCTCAAAAATGTCATCTGCACTGAATTCTAGAAGACACCCAAAGGTGTTTGAGTCCTCATGACTGTCTGTGGTTTTCAGATGTAAGGCCGTGTGCTTCTACATATCTGAATGTGTGTTGTGATGAGCAGAGCAGTGAGGTCTGCGTGTGCAGTGAAAGGCTTTAAGGTGATCATGCTTGGGAGAAACACTGAGCATCAGCAGCACATGACAGGGTTGGAGTGCGATGGATGGATGGAGGGCGGTTTGCTGGGCGTGTCCTCATCTGGGAATCGAGGCAGTGATGTGTTCTCACAGTGTCTAGCAGACATGGGAGGGGGGGGGTTGTGACGTTCACACGTAGTGGCGCTGAAGCAAGTGAAAGCATCAACACAACAGTCAGTGTCGCCGTTCAACTTGGACACACAAAGATGGTCTGCGTGGCCTTGGGGGGCCTGGACAGAGTTTTTTGGATTCAGTTCACACACTTCCTGTCTCAGGGTTGGACAGAGGACCAAACGTGACTGCAGCTCAACGTCCTCACAGCCCATCAGTCAGCCTGTTCATGAAAAATAAAAACCTCAATGTAAGCCAGACAGACGGCTGTGCGTCAGCGTGAGCCGGCAGCAGGTCGTGTCTGGACCCGTCCAGCACAGAATGACCGCTTGCTTCCAGCAGAGAAATGTCTCCATGTGAGTCTCTCTTTTTCAGGGGGGGGGGGGGGGCAGCATGAAAGGTGAGCTAATGAAGAAAATGATGCTGACATCACTGCTGCATTATTCCTCTTCTAATAAATTATAAAACATAAAAATAATTGGCTCTGGAGCCAATCCTGCTTGTCTTCTGTCAAAACTTAGTAACACTTGGAAAATACACTTTGGCCTTTGGATATTTTGGATAATACGTTATGGCTACACGCTCAGCTTCTTGAAATACTTCAAAAATAATTTGATGCAGGGGTCAGAGGGGAAAGCAGCTCACATCTGCGGGACACTCTGGACGGGACATGAAGTTTGGGCCTTCACAGGCAAAAAGCTGCTGCTGCACAACCAAAGTGTTGTTCTTCTGTCCGATACTTTACGGGTTCTTGATCACAAACCCCGACAGGAAAAATCCTTTTACACTACACTACCATTCCCTTATTTAGGAAGTATTATTTTCCACTTTCACAGGAACAATCTTTTTGGTAAAACTGACTCAGACGTTTATTTCTAAAGACTTTTTTTAAATCAATAAAGCCTGAAATGAGGACAGCATATCCAGATGTCTGACCAGTGTTGAGGTCTTTGGAGGATCGTCCAGAAAAAACCATCTATCACAAAGCCGTCATCAAACCGTGAACCATCAGCAAAGGTGAGGCCGTTTTTCATTCCGGTTTCGGCCTGATCGTAGATAAAAGCTCAATCTGTTCTGGTTCTGTGAGGACAAACAGAAGGAAGGGGGTTTGTATTTGCAGGCTCTCTGATGTCAGCCGCCCCGCAGAACCAGCAGAGCCGGCTCCTCTCTCATCAGGCAGCAGCCAGTCCAACAGGAGGTTTGTCTCACTTCCCTTGTGCAGGGTGTGGCGGCAGCACGGCCTCGGCGTGCTTTTGGATTTGCATTTTAACAAAGCGGTTCAGTACAGTGGAGGGCGGGCAGCTCCGCTCCCTGCACTGATATTACAGCAAAAGAGAGCTTTCATGAAGGTGTAAGATTTGAAACCCTAGAATGAGAGCAGATGATCACGTCTGTGCCGGGAAGGAACGAGAACAGACTCAAAGGAAAGGCTTGAGTTTCATATTTCATTGAGTCAGAAAATGTAGGTTTGTGCAAAAAAAAAAAAAAATCAAATGGAATGTGATGACTACTAAAGCTTTGCTTCTCACTGGAAGACACCTTGATGGGATCACAGAGTTTATTGAGAGTTCAGATTTATTTCTGATCAGTTTGAGCAGCATGAAATGCACCAGTGCCTGTGTGCCTATGAGCACTGCAGCATGAACACACCACCAAGTTTGGAAGGATGCTCTAAACCAAACGGATGTCCTGTTGCTGAAAGCTGTTTCTGCAGACCACATGCAGCCGTCCCCAACACTAAAACCCACATCAAACCCACACAGGGAGACAAGACGCCACTCCCAGCAGCCCTTCATCATTATCCTGGGTCAGAGACTGTTTGACCCTGTGAATATAAAACCCCACATAGGGTTTGGCACAGAACAAAACTGACTACAAACACATGTTGTACATTTCATTTATGTAAGGTTTAATGGCCAACGAAGTGTGCGTTATTACTTTTTAACGCACGCCGTGGAAGCCATAAGGGTTGCTTCTGCAAAGTGTGTTAAAAAGTAATAATGCACACTTCGAAGGCCATTAACGCTTATACCATGGTCACTTACAAAAGCAATACATACCTGTTTTTTAGTCCTTAATTCTTGTTTTTTTCCTATATGTCACGTCAGTGGTCCCCAACCACCGGGCCGCGGGAAATTTTCGCACCGTGACGCATAGAAAGAAAAAATAATTTCCATTTTATTGTTTTTTTCGAAAAAAAAAAAACGTTTTATTTTGAAAAGTAACCGGATTCTCTCTGTTACATCCGTCACACTTAACGCACGTCAAAGTCGCGACACCAAACATCACGTGATACATCCCGCTAAAATTAAACCTAAACAACCAAAATGAGCAAAACACAAACTTCTTTATTTTCAATATTATTACTAAAGAGAAAATACCACCCCCGGTCCGCGGTAAACGTGCCTTGCGTTGCACCTCCATCCACACATCCATCATCCATCCATCATCCATCCATCCATCCATCCACCTTATGGGGTCATAAGGTTGCTGGAGCCTATCCACTGTCAGTGAAGGCAGGGTACACCCTAAACAGTTCACCAGTCCATTTCAGACAAATATTTCCTTTCACGAACAGAACGATTGTTCAGGTCCACTGCTGAGTGTCTGAGTCCGGTTGTGACAACAAACACATTTTAGCTGAGCTTCAGAGATCCAGGAGCTAAACCACTGAAGGTCTTCTGCTTAAAACTGTTCAGAGATGACAGAACCAAATCTTCTAGCTCTGATCCTATTTCCTTCATGCCTCTTTCCTACTCAATCTCCTTTCTTGTCTCAGCATGTTTCCCCTGATAGTCCCTCATGTGAACATACATAATTCATGTCCACTTCATGTTAATCTGTCTTTCCTAGATGTTCTGCAAAACATCTAGGTTGAGCGTCTTTGCCTCCAAACCAAACTCTTCTGCTCTCAGAAATGATATCGCTCCACTGCTGACCTCTACTGGAAAACCATGACAGAGCTCAAATGACTTTAATTTATTCAAATCTCCTCATTAAGGGGGAATATTTCCATTATTTCAATGAAGTCAAACTCTCACCGATTCATTACACACAGATATTTCTCAAGTGTTTTTTTCTCTTCTTTTTATTGTAATAATTACAACTCTAAAAGTGAGATTCCTACAGAAGAAAGCAGCACTTTGGTAGAAATGTTGGGATTCTGAAACATTTCCATCCCTCAGTGGTTGGTCCAGTGCAGCCGACGGTCTGTGGTCCTGCAGAGGTGCTACCTTCACGGTCAACGGGGTCAGAGAGTTCACTGGCAGGGAGCGGAGGCCACGTCCCGCTGGAAAATGACACCAGCACCAGAACCCAACCTGCTCAGCAGAGCAGGGAGGAAGAGCTCTAAAAAGCCTCCCTGGACCTGATGAAACAGAGAAGACTGTCTTCAGACAGACGGAAATGCTCCTCACTGAGGGGGGGGGGCCTAAACAAACAAAACCGGGATTCTGCAGCTCTCTTCTGACTGACTCTGAAAGCTGCATTTGATTAGTGAAAGAGTCCTGTGATGCTTTAGAATGACTTTTGAAATATTAGGACAAAACATACTTGGCAGAAAACATTAACAAGTTCCTCTACTTTTGTCCAATTTAAAAGGATTCAAACATACCAGAAGCAAAGTGTGGTCAGACAGACGTTCCCTCCAAGCTTCATGGAACCTTGGACAGGATCTCCTGACAGCTGCGGTAAACTTTTACCAAACAACCGAGTCTAGGCTTTGAGCTCTGAAAGACAAAGTCCTGGTGAAGATCAACCTCTGGCACTGTTCCTGACACCGTGAGCCTGCACTGACCTGGAACAAGGGCACCACACCGGCCACGGCGTCTGGCTCTGCCGGCTCCCTCAGCAGCACACACAGGTGGTAGATGACCTGATGCTGGAATGAAGGACACACGGCTTTTACACCTGCGGTGACCCATGATTACAATGGCATTGGCCCACAGAAGCACCATGTAAACGGCCTCGTTGATGACGATGTCTTTAATCCGGCCCATCTCTATGAAGGACGTGATCTCGCGGCCTGAGGCGTAGCTAGAAGACACCTGGATGCCCAAAGACCCCATGACTAGAAGGGACTCGTGGTCGACCTTCACAAAGTGGATGTAAAGAACCATGCCGACCAAGGTGACGAGGATGGCACTGGACAGAACCGCCGTGTTCTACGGGACAGAAAACATGAGCTTTTATGGTTGGAGGTGGTGGGAGGAGTTTATGTCTCAGAGTTCCTACCTTTGCTTTTCCAAACTTCAGCCTGAACTAGAATAGATACAAATATTTATTCATTTGTTTTGTTTTTTTCCTTCTAGAGCAGGGGTCGGGAACCTTTTTGGCAGAGAGAGCCATGAACGCTACATATTTTTCAATGTAATTTCACGAGAGTATACAATATTGTAGCGTCCCTTTCCCACACTGAGGCACGGAGACTTAACCTCTTTTAAGGTTCTTTATTCTGGTTACTCCAGGCCGTGACCAACGCCACACAACTTGTTCAGCAATACAATATGTTTAAAACTAAAAATACAAGTGAATGTGTGTATTTTGTGTAATTTTAACACGTTTCAAGTACAATAAGTACATGTTTGGTGTTACCGAGTGAAGGAGAACAGTAATAAAAGCAGGTTTCCCCCAGAAGAACGGTGATTGATTCCTTATTATTTTACTTTATCACTTCATTATTATTATGAACCCGCTGTGGAGTAGAGCTGTGACGGTGTGGGATTTTTGATCACCACGGTGATGCGGTTATCGTCACACCCCTAGTCTTAATGTTCTATAAATGTGAGAAATGCGAACACTGTCAGTACAGCAGTGCTCACACGCTGCAGTGTGTGGTATGTGACGGACAGCGTGTTCCAAGCTCTGACAATCAGTGTGCGTGTCACCTTGCTATCCCCCCCCCCCCCCTCTCAGAGACGGGGGCGCGCAGCGGCAGGGACGGCAGTTCACAGTTTCAGGCTGCTACAAACTCTGTGATATAACAGATTATAGGAAACCAATAGTGGCGCATATTTTTTCTCTCCAAGCACTGATTGATAAAACAATCCATCTATTGATTCTGTGTTCATATCACAGAAAGCTCAGCTGTTTTGCTGAAAACCAAAGCATAAACCCAACAGCTCCTCGCATTTGGGTAAACATCACTCATAATTTTGAAATGAATTTCTTGCATTTTAGACCAATAGTACATTTGAGGAATTTATATCTGAACTACATTTCACTTACTCTTCTGTGTAGTTTTGTAACTTTGCATTATTTTTGGGGAATGTTGGACAATTGGGGATACGCGATGGTTTTACCATCATCATCATCATCATCATCATCATCATCATCATGACTGCAGGACGTTGGGGACAACGCAGAAAGAAAGGAAAGGAATTGCTTTTATTCTACCATTAAATGGATTTTTTTTTTTTTTTACTTTTAACTTAAACCTAATAAAAGCCTAAACGTTCCCACTATTATCAATCATTTGTAGCGATGACAAGACACCCTGATCTAATATTTCCCCATGGGGAAGTTATGGAGGTTAGAGTTATGCTTGAATCTCTGAGTTACCAATTATGTAAAGTCAGAGAAGCAAACAGAACCAGCCGGGTTGAAAGAGCCCATGTGAACGTTTTTAAACCAGAGCAGACACGAAACCAGATCCAGAACCAGAAGCGGTTCTGACAATCTACAAGACTTTGAATGTTTCCACAACAATCAAGTCGTTTTTCTTTTCCTCCCACCATGACTGACTGACTGACTGACTGACAGAAGGTCTCACCTGTGTGAAGAAGAACAGCAGGTAAGCCAGCAGCCACACCGAGCAGGTGGACGTCAGGACCTTCCCGATGGACACCTTGGGGTAGCTGACAGTGAACTCCGTGCAGAAGCTGGAGTGCCTCTGACATCCCAGAGTAATGGGCTGACCTCTAATGTCAGAGAATGTTTCTTCTTCCATCAGATCAGGAGTGAGGGAAAAAACTCAGAGAAGAAATCTCCGTCTGGGCTAGCTAGTAGCTAGCTTAAGTTAGCTTGTTGCTTAGCACCTCAACAGCAGACTAACGCTGTTAATTCCACCTGAATACGGAGACTAAAAGATCAGACTCAACCCTGTTCATCTGAAAAACAACCTCAACAGTAAATTTGCAAAGTAAAAAATTTGTGCACAACTACTTCTCATGTAAAAGAGAAAAAAAAACTTCTCATGTGACGCAACTTCCGGGTGCTTTTCTTTTTACACCGGGGCGCTTCAACAAGCACAGGAATCAAAACAGGCGCAGCAAAGAGACATTTTGGTCTTTTTGACATTAATTTAAGGATCAAAGTCTATTTTATAATATCATATTTCAATTCAACAGAACCCTAAAATAAGCGCAAGTCTCAGTAAGCCACTTTCCGGCAGCCCTCTGTGTTCAAAACGAACTTACCCCTAGCTATGACGGCTGTAGCAAAGCATTATGGGGGAGAGTTTTAGCTACAGGGCTTTGTGGAGGAACTTCAATGTGGAGATAAAAGCTTTAGATTTATAAATATAAGCAAAAGTAACGTTTACATGTTTATACGTTCACTTTGAACAAAGAGCTCAATCCTCACTGGAAATGCATTTCCCAAAATGCATTGCGCCGCTGTGACCCTTGACATGGACAACAAAACAAGGCAACCAGCTGATTTTCTCGCGGGGCTGTTGTTTCTTTTTGTAAACATGCATGTTTGACAGCGTGACGCCGCTATCGCTTCCTGCTGAACCTTCGGGGCTAGACTCACTTCCGTGGGACAGGTGAGTCTGTTCAGGTAAGAGCCGGTGGAGAAGCACCGAATATTGGGAAATGTATTTCTATTTTATTTGGAAAAGTAGAGCAAATGTTCTAAACTAAAGCTCCTTATAGACGGTCTGTATCTGCTCTCATTCTGGCCCAATTCTTTTTATTGTGCCTCAGCTGATGGTCTTCTTTTAATGCTTTTTTTCTGAATTTTCAGAATGTGTAGTGTGTTATAATGTGTGGTTGGTAACAATTAATCACTGAATGCATTTCTATTCCTACAATCCAACCAGACTGATCTGTCTGAGGCAGAATCTAATCGAATCAACCTTAAAAATTCTCTCTCAACCTTTAACTTTTCCTACTTTTTTCCATTTCCCCTCTGGATGTCTGTGTTGTTGGTGGATCTATGAACGGTTGGATCTTCTTTATTCTAAACATTCGTCTACAGGACATCTCATGCACAAACACCGGAGCGACCTGCATGCTCTGGAGTCTTTAACATGTCTTTCCTAAAAGTCACTGTTGTTCAAATTTCAGGTCCACAATGAGCGGTCCAGGTTCAGAAATGGAGCAAGCGAGGCCCACGGTCCTGGTCTGTCAGGAGAGCTTTGCCTGTGGGGGCTCAGACGAAGCCACATATGAGTGTGACGAGTGCGGCAGCCTGCAGTGCATCCGCTGTGAACTGGAGCTCCACCGGCAGAAGCGCATGAGAAACCATGACCGGGTTCAGATCAAGGCCGGCCACGTTCCCTTCTGTGACCTCTGTAAGGGGGGCAGGGCCGACGCCACCCGGGTCCGGGCGGCGGTGCGCTGTCAGGGCTGTAAGATCAATCTGTGTTTAGACTGCCAGAAACGCACTCATGCTGGCGTCAACAAGAGGAAGCACCCGCTGACGCTTTATCCTCCGGCCAAGGAAAGCTGCGTCGTGGATGGGGAGATGGAGGTGGAGGCCCTCAGATCCAAGCTGGAGGAGGCGAGCAGCTTCCTGTTAGTCGATGAGAAGGAGGAGGTGCAGGTGGGTGCCAAACAAACCTATTTTGTTCCAACTCTTTCTTCCAGAACATTCCTGATGAGTAAAATCATCTCAATGGGTTCTTAGGTGAAAGATGAGGAGGATTTTGTTAGCAGACTAGGCTGCACACCAGATGAGCTCCTCAAAGTGGTCTCCATCTTTGGAAACACTGGAGAGGGCAAGTCCCACACCCTAAACCACACCTTCTTTCTTGGAAGAGAAGTGTTCAAGACCCTGCCCACCCAGGAGTCCTGCACCGTGGGGGTGTGGGCTGCTCTGGATCCTCTGCACAGAGTGGTGGTCATCGATACAGAGGGGCTGCTGGGGGCTGGTATGGAACAAATACCTAAAACTCTTGGTCACTAAGCAAGCTAGCATTCTCAGCTCCCTTCTGTTTTAATTAGGAGCTAATCAGGGTCAACGCCTCCTCCTCAAAGTCTTGGCCATCTCGGATGTGATTATTTACCGAACGCACACCGACCGTCTCCATGACGACCTCTTCCGGTTCCTCGGCGACGCCTCAGATGCCTACTTGAAACATTTCACCAAGGAGCTGAAGGCGACCTCGAGCCGCTGCGGTCTGGACGTCCCGTTGTCCACACTGGGCCCTGCAGTAATCGTCTTCCACGAAACCGTCCACACCAAGCTGCTGGGATCAGGTTTTCCACCCCGTCCTGCAGCCGACCTCTTTGTTTGCTGACATGAGTGTTCCTACATGTCTCTCTGTCTTGGTCTGTCAAAACGCAGACAGGCAGTTGGAATCAGCGGAGTGTCTGCTGCAGGAGCGCTTCCAGAAGCTGGGCCTGTTCCCCAAAGCTTTCAGCTCCCTGCAGTACTGCGGGACCCGAACCTACAACCCCCCCACAGACTTCAGCGGGCTGCTGCGCCGCCTGGAGCGCCAGCTGGACAACAACAGCACCCGCTCCCCTCGCAGCGCAGGCGTCATCTACCGGGCTCTGCAGGTGCGTCGCTCAGTCAGTCAGTCAGTCAGACGGCGTTTGGTGTGAACCAGGTTGCTCCCCTAAGACTGTTCCCCCGTTGGTTCAGGCCCTGAGCGAGCGCTTCAGTGGAGAGATTCCTGATGAACACAGCAGCACCACCTCCTTCTTTCCAGAAGAGTACTTCACCTGCTGCAGCGTGTGCCTCAGCTGTGGGTATGAGCAGCGCAGAACCAGAAAAACATTATCAAACTTCCATCAAAAAGGCTTAAAAACGTACATGTTGGTGAAACGGCAAACATTACACCTCAAAGCTTCATTCCATGGACAATGTAGAAACGTGGTTTGGGTGAACGTCCAGTAGAAATGCAGTCTTTTTGTGCGGCTTGTCTGTATGTAGCTCCTCATGGACTCACCCTCAGCCGTCCCTCAGTTTGGGCGGTGGATGCTCTCCTCCTCTGCTTTAGTCCTCTTCTTCCTGTTGACGGTTTCCGGTGGTTTCTGCGTTTGTCCAGCCTCTGTGAGGAAGCTCACCTGCTCGTTCAGCCACAGGTGCTCCCTCATGTCAGGATGCTGGACAACAAGCTAGCATAAGATAAAAAAAAGTTTGTCCTTTAATTCTTTTGATAGCAGAAGGAGTGCAGATGGAAAGAAAGAAATCATTAATATTAAAAACCATCTTCCTGGTTGTCTTTGGGCTGCTTTCTTAAGGGGTAGATGCACTGCCTTGTGAAAGTATTCAGCCCTTCTCAACCTTTTGCCACATTTCAGGCTGCAAACATAAAAATATAAAACTGTAATTTTTGGTGAAGAATCAACAACAAGTGGAACACAAACATGAAGGGAAACCAAATTTATTGGATATTTTAAACTTTTTTAACAAATAAAAAAACTGAAAAATTGTGTGTGGAAAATGATCTACACCCTTGTTCTATCCTAGGCACGTTAACATTGGGAGTTGGGTCATCTAGACCCACTAGACAGAGCTCTGAACCTTTTTTCTTCAATGAGTTGTGATCTTCACTGGTGTCCATGGATTACATGAAATCTTTCCACCTTTATCCACCTTTGTCATGGTAGGCAGAACACGTCAATGGAAGGGGGGGGGGTTCATCTAAGATAGCACGAGGGTTAAGTTAAGACTCTGTAGCTCCACCTTTTTCTGTGATTCCAGCTGTTAGCCTCTTGGGGATCTTCCTATCAGTTTTGAACATTCCTCCTTGAAAACAGCTGGAGCTCAGTGAGTTTGGATGGAGATCGTTTGTGAACAGTTTTCAGTTCTTTCCACAGATTCTCCATTGGATTCAGGTCTGGACTCTGGCCATTCTAACAATAGATATGTTCATTTGTGAACCATTCATTGTAGATTTTCTTTATGTTTTGGATCGTTGCTGGAAGACAAATCTCCGTCCCAGTCTCAGGTCTTTTGCAGACTCCATCAGGCTTTCTTCCAGAACGCTCCTGTATTTGGCTCCATCCATCTTCCCATCCATTCTAACCACCCTCCCTGTTTCTGCTCAAGAAAAGCAGGTCCAAACCATGATGCTGCCACCACCATGTGTGACAGTGGGGATGGTGTGTTCAGGAAGAGGAACTGTGTTCCTTTTACAACAAACAGAACGTTTTGCCCAAAATGTTGGATTTTGATCTGACCAGAGCTCCTTCTTCCACGTGTTTGGTGTGTCTCCCAGGTGGCTTGTGGGTAACTTTTAACAACACTTTTTATGGATATCTTTAAGAAATGCCTTTCTTCCTGCTGCTCTTCCATAAAGGCCAGATTAGTGCAGTAAAAGACTGTTGTCCTGTGGACAGACTCTCCACCTCAGCTGTAGATCTCTGCAGATCATCCAGAGTCATCATGGGCCTCTTGGCTGCATCTCTGATCACTTTTCCTAATTTGAGCTGAAAGTTTAGACAGACGGTCGGGTCTTTGTAGATTTGCAGTGGTCTGATTCTCCTTCCATTTCAATATAATCTCTTGCACAGTGCTCCTTGGGATGTTTTTTGTATCCAAATCCAGCTTTAAACTTCTCCATAACAACATCTCAGAGCTGCCTGGTGTCTTCCTTGTTCTTCATGATGCTCTCTGCACTTTAAACTGACCTCTGAGACTCTCACAGAGCAGGATCATTTATACGGAGACGTGATGACATCCAGGTGGATTCTATGTATCATCATAAGTCATTTAGGTCAACCTTGGATCATCAGAGATCCTCACTGAACATCTGGAGAGTTTGCTGTACTGAAAGGAAAGGGACTGAATCATTTTTCACGCCCAATTTTACAGTTTTTTTTATTTGTTTAATAAGTTTAAAATATCCAATAAACTTTGTTTCCCTTCATGATTGTGTTCCACTTGTTGTTGGTTCTTCACCAAAAATTACAGTTTTATATTTTTATGTTTGCAGCCTGAAATGTGGCAAAAGGTTGAGAAGTTCAAGCAGGTTGAATACTTTGACAAGGCAGTGTCCATTCATCCACCTAAGCTCTCCTCTGCACCTCTCTCCATCAGCCCCCCCAATGCCCCCCTTCACCACATCATGAACCCTCTTTGAAGCCAGCATCAAACCTCGTTGCGCTAAGCTGATGTAGAAATGGCTTAGCGGTTCTTTCAGCTGAAAATGCAAAGTTCTTTTGGTCAATCTGATAGTTCAACAGAGCCAATCCTCCATCTATCATTCCAGCTCGGGCTGCAAACAAAGCATGAACCACTTAAACGAAGGACTGGATCATGAAGCCAAGCATCGCTGCTGCTATTCTGCTCAGTTGGACAACCGCATCTACACTTGCAAGGTTAGTAACTAGACCATGCATGTCTGTGAGGAAGCATGTTCAGGTTCTGAGCTCCTGTGCTGAAACCAGCAGGCCTGCTACGAGGGAGGCAAGGAGGTGATTGTGGTTCCCAAAACCACGGCCTCGTCGGACTCTCCCTGGTTTGGCTTGGCAGTCTATGCTTGGTCTGGGTGAGTAGCTGCCACAAAACTGGACTAGAAATTCACTGGAATCATTGAACCTCCACTTAGATCTCAGACATTCCTCCAAATGCCGTTTAAAGACCCAAAATGGTGTTTTTAGTCCATTTAACATGTTCTTGTACCATTTTTCTCATGATGGAGGTTATATATATATATATATATATGAAGAAAATTGAGAACAACCCTGCATCAGGCACAGACCAATAAAAGCTTTATTTTTTGTGATGTAAAATAATATACTGGACGGGGTCCAAGTCTCCCTGCTCTGCTCCATTCTGATCATCCACTGTCACACAGACAGATCCATGAACGACTGTGTTTCCCTGGTCTGAGCTGGAATCTGGATCAGAACCGCTGGATAGATACGATGTTGCTCACTAGTTTTTGTAGCACTGCTAACGTTAGCTTAGTGTTGTGAGGGGCTGTAAATATATCAAAAGATGACCAGAGTGGGACTATTAAAAATTCAAATCAATTACTTCCTCGTCATCCGCCACGTTTCTATGGATGGACTTCTGGAAAAAAAAAAGATGTAAAATAGCTTTGTAAATGGTTCAAAAGCTGATCGGAGTAAGATTTCAAAATAAAAAGGAGTGGTTTCTTTCTCTGTGCAGATACGTCCTGGAGTGCCCCAACTGTGGAGTGATCTACAGGAGCAGGCAGTACTGGTATGGAAACCAGGACCCAGTGGAGACAGTCGTTCGCACGGAGATCCAACACGTTTGGCCCGGAGTAAGTCTGGAGGGGAAGAACCGGGTTCTACAGAGACACAGCTGTGGTGTTCAGACCAGTAGCGCTTTTAGGCATGGGCAATACGGGCAAATGCCCAGGGCGCAAATTTCAATGGGGAGGGGACGTCATCACCGTGCTTGAAAGAAAAGAAAAATTGCGCCACTATCGGATTTTCTAAAATCTATTGTTTCACAGACTTCGGAACGGCCTAAAACCAGGGAGCGCAGCGCGATTACGCAACGTCTGGATCATGGCGTGCTGTTGGATCACTCAGCAGCTCATGTTAATAATGTTATTATTTACCAACTATTGTAGATATTTTTATGACGTGTCTTTTCTGTGGTTTAGTTGGTTTCAGTATTTGACGTAACGACAGCAGGTAATGCAGGAAAACAGCTACACTTCATGACATCAGCTTTTTTAAATGTATTGAGGTTTTTTACTGTTGGTGTTGCACAAACTTAGGGAAATACCAAATATTTTTTGAGTAAACAGTGATGAGTTTTATGATATAGTTTTTAAGATTTTATAAGACTTAAAAATGATATTCACAATAACAGTTTTTAGAAAACTCAAATCCCTCTGATACGTTTCACACACCAAGCAGAAATGACCGTATTGCTAAAAATGATGCCAGGAGTCCAGCGCTAAAAAAATGACAAAAGGGCAAAGAAAACGGAAAGACACGATTTGTTATTTCTAATTATTAATATTTCCAGGCTATGTTTGTTTTTTTTCTGCAGCATGTTCATATTTGTATAATTTTGACAGAATATAGTTTTATGATTAGAAAAACAAAATACATTATTTTATGTTTAACTTGATTTATTCCGGATTAATATTCCTATTTTTATTTATATTTATGCTCAAAAAGTTACATTTTAAAGCTTTAAAAGGTGTAAAAGTTTAGCTTTAGTGTGTTCAGTAAATGTTTATCTTGTGCTGCCCAGAACTTAAAGTGTGTTTTTAATTTAGGCCCCTGTGTGACTGAGTTTGACCCCCCCTGTAATACGAGTTTATTAAATTCATGCATTTTTTGTGTAAAATGGCCAAATAAAGAAAGGAAACACAAAGGGATCTCGTCAAATTGGGGGGGGGGGGTTATTTGCCTAGGGAGTAAGTTAGTGTAGAACCACCACTGGTTCAGACCAGCCTTCTGAAAACTCACAACCTGCTTTGGTGATAGTTTCTCACTCAGTTTTCTTTTTTTGCAGTCTGAGAGTTTTTTGAAGGACAACAACAATGCTGCTCAGAGGTTGTTGGATGGAGTCAAATTCATCTCGCAGTCCGTCTCTGAGCTTAGTGTCACGCCCGCCAAAGCGGTCGCCTCCTGGCTCACGGACCAGATTGCTCCACCCTACTGGAAACCAAACTCCCTTATCCTGGTACGAAGCTGCAGTGTTCAACAAACCTGCAGCCTGTTGGCAAAGCGACTGAATGCTCTTTCTTTTTCCATTTTGTGGTAGAAGTGTCATAAATGCAGCCAAGAGTTTCAGCCTAACACCACCAAGCACCACTGCCGAGCCTGTGGGGAGGGGTTCTGCGATGCATGCTCCTCCAAGTCCAGACCGGTCCCAGAGAGGGGCTGGGGACCGGCACCAGTTAGAGTCTGTGACGCCTGCTTCCACAACCCAGAAATCCCACCTGGTACACAAGAAACACTCAAGAACATTGAATCCCAGTCTTGGGGAGGCGGTGTCCTGCTTGTGTTCCATCTGCACCCCTCCTGCTGCTCTTGGCTGGATCACACCTGATTCATGTAGTTCACAGTAGGAGGGGGCTGGTTTATCTGAAAAACCAGCAGGACAAGGCCCCTCAAGGACCGGACCCCCTGACCCCCTTTGTTTTTGTTGCAGAGGTGCAGGATTCTGTCTCCGAAGAGGAGAGGAGCTCCCTGATAGCCAGGAAGGTCGGGGAAGCTGTGCAGAACACGCTTGGCGCTGTGATCGGAGTCATTGACATTCCTCTGGGTGAGGATGGAGTTCCCCGTGATGAGGACCCTGGGAAAGGCGGGACATTCCAGCTGACTGTCTTGTTTTTCCAGGCCTGGTGAAGGATGCTGCTCGGCCTGCATACTGGGTCCCAGATCAGGACATCCGCTGCTGCTGCGAGTGCCAAAGAGAGTTCCTCCCACGCCTGACCATCCATCACTGCCGCGCCTGCGGTCAAGGCGTGTGTGATGACTGCTCCCAACAGCGCCAGCTAGTGCCATCCAGGGGCTGGGACCACCCAGTCCGGGTCTGCAACAGCTGCAGCCAGAAACCCGGCGACCTTTAGCAGGCAGTCGGCGGTGCAGAGCTGAGCTAGAGAACGTGTGGCAGAGACCGGAGGGAGAACTGATTTCCTCTGTGAACAACAGGCAGATTCCAAGAAAGAAACGCAACAACCGCCATCCACCAACCAGAAACCCAGGGCTAGCCAATCGGTGGTCCTCAACCGTGCCTGTTTTCCAGTCCTCCCCGACCAGCTGGCTGCTGATTGGCCGACTCAAGCGATTCCACAGCCTAGATGACAGAACACACCAGATTGAAGTTTTTCAGCATCAAGCAGTCCAGGAAGAACTGGAAAACAGACAGGGTTAGGGTTCTGCAGCAACCCCTCCAACTGATCTCAGAACTTTCTCCCCGTCCATTTGATGGTTGGAGACCTACTTCAGAGTGTAAACTGGACTCTGGAGCTGACTTTGACCCTTTACCACCAGAGCTTTAGCTCTAGTGTTGATGTTCTTTGACTTCTCGTTACTCTTCAGCAGATTCTGAAGTAGGAAGGTTAACGGTTCAAAGGTTATGGGATGCCAAAAGGTGTGCATCGCCGGTGCCATCTCTGGTGTTAAAGGGTGAAAGACAATCACTCATTCAAGAAAGGCTCTGCTGTAACTGTGTTTAGCTCTCAGAAGTAATGGAGGGTAATTCTGCAGAAAGAATGACTAAAGACCAGTCTGTCATTTATTCTGGTGGCGTTGAGTCTTTCTTTGAAGCTTTCCACTGCTCATTCCTCCGCTCACTGGACGAGTGGTGAAACTTCAAGACTTCCTGGTCTGGTTTTTATGTCAGGTCTGGAGGGAAGACTCCTGCCAAAGTGACCTGTGTAGGGAATGATGGGAAGCTTCAATTCAATCAAGTTTATCTGTAAATCACTACAACAAACATCAAAATGCCAACTGATGAGCAGAGCTGTCCGTGAAGTTCTAGTGGAGCTGCTCCCTCAAAAAGCAGCAGGTCTCCGTCAGCTTAGAGCGCCAAGCTGCAGCCAGACTCTCATCATCATCATCATCATCATCATGCTGGCTCACAGCCTGGCAGTCAGGAACTGATCTACTAGCTGCAGATATGAAACATCTGCTTTAACCTCCAAAACACTTAAAGCCTCACTCCGATCATCTTTTCATTATGATGAGGCTGATTTTAGCCAAATTCTAAAACGTGTCGTTTTCTAGGACATAGTTTCTGCAGAGCGGCAGGAGGTCATCAGAAATATACCTCTGAGTTGCAGGCGGGGCTGTAATTCCGGGGTAAGTCAGCCCCCCCCCCCCCCCCCCATTTCCCCATCGTGCCTTCCCGCTAGCTTACAGGCCCTCACAGCCTTAAGCTAACATTAGCTGTAAAACTAAAATGGTGATGAATATCAGATCTATGCAGTTTAGGTCCAGATTCCAGCTCAGACCAGGAGAACAAAGACGTTCATGGATCTGTGTGTCTGACAGTGGATGATCAGAATGGAGCAGAGCATGAAGCTGTGGTCTGCCATTGTAGCTTCTACATCACAGCTACAAGCTTTTTATACCTCAAATGTCTTTTTTGATTTACGACAACATGAATAAAGAAATACTCAGAAATGCAGTTTAAGCCTAACTTTCTATCCACATGTCCATCATGGGAAAAATTCTCAAACTTTCATCAGAAGGGGTTCAAGGTTTTTCATTTCAAACAACGAAATCCCAACTGTGGTTTCTGAAAGATTTATTGATCCAACAGATTATTTACACGAGTTTTCTAAAACCAAGTACCAATGTTCTGTGTGAAGAGCACTTCCAGTTACAGAAATCGTTCCTCAGTAACGCTCCCTGAGGTTGAAACTTTGTGAAGTCAGGCATATTCAAGGCTGCAACTCAATCACGGCCCTCGCTTCCTTCTTTCCTGTCAGACAGTTGATCTTCTGTGGCAGTGAAGGGACCGCTGTCCCACCGTGACGGGACCGCTGTCCCACCGTGAAGGGACCGCTGTCCCACCGTGAAGGGACCGCTGTCCCACAGTGAAGGGACCGCTGTCCCACCGTGAAGGGACCGCTGTCCCACAGTGAAGGGACCGCTGTCCCACCGTGACGGGTACGCTGTCCCACAGCATCATAAGAATGACCCCACTGCTGCCTCTGACAGAAAGCAGTCACACTGTGGCTCCGCCCTCCTGCCGCGCGTCAGCTGGCCTTCCGGTCGGGTAGTCAGTGTTGTACGGATAGTAGTACAGATCGTGTTTGACGGCCAGGAGGAGCCCAGGAAGGCCTCTAGCCCCCCCTAGATTTGGTGAAAAGACGATGCTGGGGATCATGTCGTTTGCAGCCGGATGTGGTGACGGGATGGTCCTCAGCAGGTGACCGTCCCTCAAACTCCACACTCTGGTGTAGCAGTCCTGTCCCACTGCAGGAGCCAACACGGCAGTTAAAGCTGTGAACGTGAGGAACTTTCCCCAGACCCGGACCTCCTGCCCTACCTGCCAGCAGAAGCCCTTCTCGCTCGCAGATGTGGATGGGGAGGTAGGCGTGCTCATTGTAATGGCCTTTGTACTCCTGCACAGCTTTTGTCCCTCGCACGTCCCACAGCTTGATCTGCACAGGAACAGCTGCCATGTGAGTGGGAGCCTGCTTCCCCTCAGGACTCGATTCATTTTAGGATGAGCATGCTGACCTGTCCCAGCATGTCTGCAGCCAGCAGGTAGTTCTCATCCTGCAGGACTCGCACAGACGTGATGGCCGACTCCTGATGGAAGCGGCTGGCCTTCCAGCCGGGATCTCTGCGGCTGCGCTGCCGAAGGTCGATGCTGAAAATCTCCCCTGACCTGCAGCCGTTGAACAGAATGGGAGCCTGCAGACACAGAGCAGCGGCTTGGATCTGAGGACTGAGGAGGAAACCCGAGCGTGGACAAAACGTCCCACCTGAAGGGCGAACTGTTGAGCCAAGACGTCGCTGCTGACGTTGTACGTCTGCGTTCGTCCCGTCTCTGCATCCTTCAGGATGACCCGGCGAGACAGTCCTGCAAACAGCAGCGTAGACACGCCCATATTCGTTTACTCCGCCCACCTCGGCAGCGTGCCATTTATGCAGTCGCTCAGGACAAAGTAACATTTGAAGAGCCGTTGGGTCAATCAAAATCCCATTCCTCTCAAAAGATTCAGTCAAGACGATCCAAACGACCAGACGTCTCTGAGTTCATGTACGGCATAACGGCCCACAAAGTGTGCATCATCAGAAATGAAGGCACGCTGTGGAAGCCTGAACCGCCCGCGGTTGCTTCCACGTTACATAAACGTTCACAAACAAAGGATTATTTTACATGAAAGTCAACAGACATCTGCTCCCTTTAGCGCTGTGATCTTTAGGGAAAAGTTGCAGTCCTTCAGTAAGTCAGGCCTCCTGTCTGCTTGAACAACTTCTTCAACGGCTTATGAGGACCTCCAGGACTGACCGGTGCTGAAGGTCTTGTCAAACTGCGGGTTGAGGCACCAAGCACAGGACCAGGCTGCAGAGATCTTAAAGCTGCACAGCATCCCAGGCTGATCTGAAGACAGAGAAGAGTCCAAGCTAGCGCCCTGACTGGAAACTACACGCAGAATACGCAGAGGAAGCTCTGCACTGTCAACTTTCAGCAGAAAGTTCTCCTGGAAACTCGCCAGGACTCTTAATTTCTCTAAATGTGGGCGTGGACACATTTAGAGAAGGCCAAACAGGGTTACCCATGAGTGAAGCGGGTCATGTTCAGTGTAGAACAGGAAGTGAAGGCTGATCCTCACGCCTCTATTTCACTGCTGCACAAATTTATGGATTTTTTTCCAGTTTTCCCCCCAAAGGTCAAATGTCCCAAACTTTCCTGAGGAACTTAAATAATGAATCTAAAATTCTGCATAAGCCTTAAATCTAGTCTTTCTAAAATATGAATTGAAAACACTCACAGCTGTGACAAACCTGGGTCAGAGTTGCTAAAAAGTGAGGCAGGAAGTAAGCTGACGCAGCCGGGGGTGTCCGCGGCCCCCACCAGACACAGCCTGACGGAGGAGTAAAGAAGGACAAACGGCAGATGTGGATGACAAAAACAGCTGACATGCATCTGCGCTGAGAAGGATACAGGACATGGGAGTCGGGGTAGTTGACCGAGGCCCAGCTGATGGAATTGACCTGGAAGACATTCAGACAGCAGAGGTCAGATGAAGACCATGTGACCAAGGCTCCCCATCGGCGCTCGGGTCAGAAGCCCCCACCTTGCGGTTGGTGAAGTAGAGGTTATCACACATCTCCACCGACAGCGAGCCGCGGCTGTTGCTGCTGAAGTTCATGATGCCGTACTTGCAGCCGCCATGAGAGACGTCGTTGACCGTGAAGACCCGCTCACACGCCGAGTCCCCCTGCAGACCAGGAAGAGGCATCCCGCTGCTTAAACTTTTACCCCAATTGCATTGTTATCTGTTGTAAAAAGGTTTCCAGTGGCCTTTTAACTATAATGATGCAGCTTTCAGGCCAAATGAAACAACTGAGGTTTTTTAAGACCATTTTTCTCTGCAGAGCGGCAGGAGTTCATCAGAAATTCACCTCTGAGTTGTGGACGGGTCTGTTGGCGCAAATGTAAGCCTTCGCCAATATTCCTTCATCCCTTCGTTTACACGCTCTCCCACTGGCTTACAGCCCCTCACAACCCCAAGCTAACATTAGCAGTACAACAAAAATAGAGAGTAATATTGGAGCTATCCAGTCGTCCAGTTCTGATCCAGATTCCAGCTCAGAGCAGGAAAACAAAGACGTTCATGGATCTATTTGTCTGACATTAGATGATCAGAATGGAGCAGAGCAGGAAGACTTTAGCCCCGCCCATTTCAGTTTCCACGTCACAACTAAGAGCTTTTTCAAGCTGCATTTTTTTGTCTGCTCCCGATTCACAAAAACACCATTTTCATTGGAGTGGGTCTTGAACAGGATCATGACCCAAAACGTTCGGCCAAGACGACCAAGAACGGCTGGAGAAGAATCAGATCAAGGTCATGGAGAGGCCCGGCCCGTCTCTGGATCTCAATCCTATAGAAACGTATTGAGAGAGCTCAAGCTCAGTGTTGCTAAGCAACAGCCACCAAATCTGAATGAATTAGAAGTCATTTGGAAAGAAGAGTGGAGCAGAATTCCTCCCAATGTGTGCAGAAATCAGCTCAACCTCCGACCTCTGTGCTGAGAATGAGGCTCCTTCAGGCAGGAGGGGTCAAATACGTCTTTCCCCTCAATGAAATCCAAATAATTTGATATAAATTCAATGAAGTCAGGTTCTTGGTTTTCTCTCTCACCGTTTCAATGACTCTCCCATCAGACTGACGATTTCTCCTTCAGTGGACAAACATGCCAAATGTGCAGGAGATCAAATCCTCGATTCCTCTGCCACCTCACAGTCAGCACCCAGAGGGACAGACGGTGTCTGTGCACGGAACATGAGCGCGTGCGTGAGGGGGAAAAGCGTGCACGCTCATGCACACGTCTGCTACTGCACAGCTGCCTTTTGGTCATGTTTTTGGTGTGGCAACAACTGACAATTATGAAGTTACAAGTTCATTTTGTCGAATAAAAACCAATCAGGGTCAGATTCTACCCAGACTGTCTGTTCTGACAAAATGAAACCAGATTTAAAATGATTACTACAGCTGATCACCACGCCATTCACTGAGGCTGACAGAAATGAATAAATGTGCTGAGAAAAATGTAAATAATGTAATACGACATGACGAAATCTCACCATTTGCCATATTAGTGATCAATGTTGCCATGACGATGGAACTTGCGACAAATGAACATACAGCAAAACAACCAAAAACATCATTTCCATTTGGTTGCAACAGTTTAATTTCAGAGTTCACTTTTATTCTACTCTAAATGACTCGTCTACATAAAAGGCTCCATCTGATTGGTCGACAACGTGAAGGCGTCCTTCCAATTGGTCAAATGCATCAAGGGATTTATTGGATTCTCTAAATACTTCAAGATGCCATAAGATTGTTTTAATACATTTAAGGCAACATTTATTGCAGTTTTCTCCATCTTTTGTGATAAGCATATTACACAGCTGGATAGCATGATAGTGAGATATTTGGGGTTTATCGTGCAGACCTACTTAGCACACTAATGAAAAAGTAAAAACATTTAATTTTATGGCAGAATTAACATACAGAGGGGCAAAAGAGTATTTAGTCAGTTCTCCCACTTATGGTGGAAAATAAGTATTTGGTCACCTACTAATACTTCTGGCTCTTACAAAAAAAAGTGTGTCGACATGATGTAAAATCCACAATGGCAGGTCCCAGTCTTCCTGCTCTGCTCCATTCTGATCATCCACTGTTAGACCAACAGAACCATGAACGTCTGGAATCTGGATCTATACTGTACGGCAGGATAGCTCTGATATTGATCCCCATTTCTGTTTAGCTAATGTTTTATTGGGGTTGTGAGGGGCTGTAAGCTAGCAGGAGAGAGTGTAAACAAACATAATCATCATTAAAAAACCAACTGGGAAGGATTTAACAACAGATCAGAAGATGGTCGGAGTGGGACTTTAAGGTGTTTCCAGGGCAACAAAGAGATGCATGTCATCCAGCACGTCCTGGCATCTTCTGTGGCGTCTCCTCTCAGTTGGACTAATGGAGGGAACGACTTGTTTGAAAGGTAATTGAGGTGGCATCAATGCCAGAAGTCTAACCCCTGTACCTGCCTCATCCTGACGTGGAAGAGTCTCCTTTGAGATCCTTCTAAAGCTCTAAGCTTCTCATCCCTCCATCTGGAAGCCCGGCCAACGTATGAAGGAAACTCCACACCACAGCCTGTTTCTGTCGTGCTAACGGCTGCATAGATTCCTTCTGTGTGTGTCTGACTGTTCTCACCACGATCAGTCGGAAGTTGTCAGTGTCCGGGCAGCTGCTGTTGTCTGTGCTCTCAATCTCCAGTTTGTGGCGCTTCATTCCACTGACCTTGACCTCGTGGACGAGCCTGCAGACAAATGAAGACAACCAGGACAATCATCCAGGCTGATTCTGTCGCAGTCACTGCATGATGAGGACGCTGGTGTCACAGATGAGGAATATCTAAGTGCATTCCTGCAAACGTCCTCCCCTTTCCCTGCTAAAACTCGGCTGATGGCTGCAAAGCTCTAGATGCTTCTGGACATGAAGAGCTTTAACAACCTGCAATCAAGATGAGGTGTCAAAAGCCTCAAAGCTCTGGAGATGAAAACCAGCTGTGCACATGCACCCAGCAAGGAGTCCGTACCTGCAGTAGGAGTTTTCAGGCAAAAGCCCAAGATGTCTTCTCTGCAGCAGCAGGGAAGAGTTCAATCCTGGCCTTGGTGCTTTCTGCAGAGAATGGTCGTCTTGTTACATAGAGTCTTCCTCTCATCACGTTCACATCTTCCAGCTACACACGTCACAAAATAAGTAACTAACTTTTCTGGGGTTTTGATCCTCTTCCAGCATCTTTTGTCGTTCTTTTTCTCGTTCTTTGCGCTGCAGCTGCTCTCTGGTCAGAGGGTTGCAGTTGTTGTGTCCTGGCAGCAGGCGGAAGTAGCGGTTTTTTTCTGGATCAAAGTAGAAGCCTGGTAACTCTGCTCCACCAAAGCAAGAATAAAAAAGTCAGCAAGGACCTCATTGCCTGTTTGAGTCACGTACTGCAAAGACACTGAAACTCTACAGCTGTTCTCGGATGAATGGACAGTTCCTTTGAAGCTACGTCACAGCATGACGTCAGACTGCTGCTCTGACTGTGACGCCACAAAACCTCAGGCTCTCCAGTCTAAAGTGGAGCAGCTCGTATCTGTGGAGCAGGTCTTTATCCACACAGAAGGATTCAAACTCTGTTCTTCCAGAACTCCTTCTAAATAATGTCACATGTTCTATTCTTTCATTGTTTTTAGAAAACAGTCTTCCTAACCATCAGTCTTTCCACAGTGTTCATGCTTCAAAGGCTTCAGAAGCTTCAGTGGCTTTAGAACCTCCAGAGGCTTCAGAAGCTTAAGGGGCTCCAAAAGCTTCAGAAGCTACTGTGACTGCAGAGGTTACAGAAGCTTCAGCGACTTTAAAACCTCCAGTGGCTTCAAAAGCACCAGTGGCTTCAGAAGCCCCAGAGGCTTCAGAAGCCCCAGAGGCTTTAGAAGCTCCAGAGGCTTCACACGCTACAGAGGCTTCAGAACCTCCAGACGCTTCAGAAGCTCCGGAGGCTTCAGAAGCTCCAGAGGCTTCAGAAGCTCCAGAGGCTTCAGAAGCTCCAGAGGCATCCGATGCCCTAGAGGCTTCAGATGCCCCAGAGGCTTCAGATGCCCCAGAGGCTTCAGAAGCTCCAGATGCTTCAGAAGCTCCAGAGGCTTTAGAAGCTCCAGAGGCTTCAGAAGCTCCAGAGGCTTCAGAAGCTCCAGATGCTTCAGAAGCTCCAGATGCTTCAGAAGCTCCAGGGGCTTTAGAAGCTCCAGAGGCTTCAGAAGCTCCAGAGGCTTTAGAAGCTCCAGAGGCTTTAGAAGCTCCAGAGGCTTCAGAAGCTCCAGAGGCTTCAGAAGCTCCAGATGCTTCAGAAGCTCCAGAGGCTTTAGAAGCTCCAGAGGCTTCAGAAGCTCCAGAGGCTTCACACGCTACAGAGGCTTCAGAAGCTTAAGGGGCTCCAAAAGCCCCAGAGGCTTAGAAGCTACAGAGGGTTCAGAGGCTGGGGGGCGCACCTGGAGCTGCGCTGCTGCGGGTGGAGGAGGATGAGGGTCGCGCAGGTGCGGTGGCCGCGGCAGACGGGCTGTGGGTTCTCCTGTAGGGTGGTTCTGCGTCTTCATCTGAGCGCCTGTGAGCAGCAGACACACACATACCTTCATTGATTATGATAGAGCTCATCATCCTTCACCTGGTGGTGTTGCCGTGCTGCGTTCAAGCACCCACCTCCGCTCGTCTCGCAGTCCTCCATGCCGTGGACCGGAACCATGTGGCCGGTGTGGACCGTGACTTCCACGCCAGGTCCACCGCTTCATGTTGTGGTCTGGAGAACAGGTTGGGGCTGTTGGCCGCGCGCTCTTTCATCGACTCCCTCGTGTGGCGGTTAATAAACTAGAAATCATGGTGACGTTCACTGACTGTCGAGTCGCTGCTGGATCTTCAACGAGAGCGGTGTTTGAACCAGACAGCAAACACTCGGAGATTGACGCCAAACGACCAAGTCCTAAACGAAGGGACGGGCAGTGAGAGGAGAGAGGAAAAGTCTAACTGCGAGGGTCACCATATTGAGGTGTTCACGTTCCTCGGAAAAGTGGATCTTAACTCAAACGACATCAATGTAGAATGTAACCTATTTACCCCAGGATCCCTGTCACGTATAGACTGGCTTTAGTCCGTGTTAATGGATTTCACGAACGTGTCAGAATAAAAGACCAGCTACTTTGAATGTTGGTTAGTTGTTAAAGTGTTCAGATTTTCACACTTCTCCACCGCATGTGAAGGCAACACGATACGCCCTCCCCGCACGCCTTTCTGTTGGCCACTTCCGGTGTGACGTATCAGTCATTCATTGGTTGCAGTCGTCTTCCGTTTTGTTCCTCATCAGAATCAAAACAAAACTTTTATTTAGGCTACTATGCTAGACTTCAGTCACCGCTTGGTTACTCGCTCCGGAAAAAAAAACAATGTACGACATTTGACTGCGCTCCTAACATTAAAGATATTTAGATTTTTTTAATGTTTTGTGTTGAATTCATGGGATAAAATATTCTTACTAAAGCAGTTTTGAGATGTGCCAGATTGAGGTAAACTGGGACAATCATGAGCTAAAATGAGCCACTCCAACTGCAAAGTGACAGAGTCAAGTTTCATAGTAAAATCTCCTTCTTTTCCTTTGGTATTTTCACATCTTCCTCCATCAACCCTGTCTTCTTCATCCTCTCGTCTAACACCAGCTACCTTCACGTCCTCCTTCACTGCATCTAGAAACCTCCTCTGTTGTCTTCCTCTATTAAGGAGCAAAGTTATAGAATTTTACAATAAATTTATTTTATGTAAAGAGATACGACAAATATAGACATCAATATAGAAACACCGTAATATAGCCTGCTCTCCTGTATTTTGGGTTCTACACCACTGGACAATAATGAAAAAAAGGAAATAAAAAACACAGGAACAACTTTTTTATATAATTGGGAATAAAGGCTGACATGAAGGGGTTACATTGACTATTAAGCTAATTGATCCTAATTGGTTCTTTGTTGATCTCACATTTCCTCAAAGGTAAAAAAAAAAAAATACCCATCGACCTGGAAATGATGAAACTGTCACAAGACGGCTGGATCCAAATGTTTATGAGTTCAGCCAAAAGTCCAAAAAGCTGAATCAGGGTCGTTGATAACGAATGTTCCCGCCGGTGACCAGAGGGGAGACAGACAGACGTCTGACAGAAGCCACACACAGTGTTATGCTGTTTAGAACAGCTGGGTTATCGTTCAGCCCTGACATTTTCATTCATTGTCAAATACGGAGACACAAAAATGACATAAAAAACTGTCCATAACATAAACATAACATAGCATAAAGTTTTTATCTGTTCCCCCTAAAATGTTGGTGTTTTGGGGACTTGTGTTGTAGTAACTGTGCTACAAATGTCTTCTGGATGACAAACAAACAATCGAGGGCTGATTGCTGAACTTTCATGGATCTTATAGCAATGAAATGATTTTTACATTCAGGTTAACATTAGTAAGTAGGAAAAAGGAAGGCTGCCCACTATAGCCGACCTAAAACAATTGGAAAAAAATGCCTTTACTAATTTATGTTGTATTACATTTTTGATTGAAGTAAATTTGCTGCAGCAGCTGTAATTCAAAGTGTCCTATTTTTAAAAGTGTGTTGCTTTCTCAAGAGTAAAAACCAAAGTCATGGGTAGAATAAAATGCAATCTTCTCTTTGCTAAAATTCGGTTATATAAATCATGAAAGAAAGTAACATAAATACAAAGAAATCTTGATTATTTTCTAGAGGTTTGAAAGAAGACCTTGTGCTCCTAGTTCCAGCCTTATGGCTCTTTTAATGTTGTGAGCTTGCAGACGTCTGGTTTAGATAAACGAGGCAGAGCAAACCTTTAGTCTGAGAGTAGCTTTGGTTCCATTTCAGAACATTTATGTTTGATTTCCTGGTTCTTCTGTTGGACCAGGCTTGTGATCTTTTCTAAGAACCCAAAGAAACAAGTGAGAAAAACTGTGGAATGGCTTTTTAATGTTTTACATATTCATAAGAGAACAAAGGCGCTTTTGAAGCAGTCTGGTACTCAGAGTCATGGACCTAGATACAAACTCTTCTGACATACTGATGTCAAACGTCTCTGGATCTGAGTAGAAACTAGAACAGGAGGGTCCCGGTTTTCCCGTCTGTCTCAGCAGCTTGAAGCTATCTCTGGAATGATGGACAGTAGAGTGCTGGTGGCGAAGCTGGGATTGAGCATTAGCTGCTCCAGCAGCGCCCTGCCTTTCTCTCTCGTGGCCACGGAGCACATGGCGCCTTTCCACATGCGCACTAAGGAGCCACCTGAAGGACAACATCACAGACACTAACTCAAAACCAACAAAGTCTGTTTTTTTCTGGGTGTCTTACCAAGAACACTGTCGATGCTTTTCATCCAGGAGAAAGTGGACAGCGTGTGGTTCTCCTCCTGACTCAGATCTGCAATATTAGGAGCCGCATCTCCCTCCTGAGGAAACCAAGACGATGTAAGTGAAGTTCAGGGAGAAATGAGGGAAGTCATGGTGACGTACCCGCAAAACTCGACTCGGCAGGGGATTCAGGAACAACACGGTCTTCTCCAGGGTGGAGTGGAAGTGTACCGCAGATACGTACTCAGCTGAGTTCAGCCAGCTGTTGGCAAATGACACCTCCTCAGAGGAGTAGTGGCTCTGCCTGAAAGGAGAAGAGAGTCCAGCTGCAGGGAGATTTCCTCTTTCTACAGGAAAAAAGAAAGCTACTTCCAAACTGTAACACATGACAGAGTACTGGTGTTATTTAGAAGTGAAGCAGGAGGCCCAGCTCCTCTCTGGAGGAGGAGACTTGTGGTTTAAGGGAGCATTTAAGTAACGCCGTGACTCACCACGAGAAACAACGTCCTCTGCTCTCTCCACATGTCGGGACGGCTCCTCTGATATCTCCAGTCATATTTATTGATTTAAACGTTCTTGCAGTTTTACAAAAGTTATAATTGACTCATGTTCTTTTTGTTTTAGCTGTCATGTGCTTCTTATGAATGTCACGTGTCAAAGGAAGGAGACCTGGAGCATTTCTTTCGGTTTGTTTACTTTTTGTTAGGATGAAACGTGTTGTAATGCCAGCATGAGTGAAAATGAACTGAGTAAAATATCACAGAGACGTACTTATACTGGTGATTTGTGTTTTTCTGCCACTTTGATTGTGGAAAGCAGCTGTATTGAGAGTAATTACCTGGGATTACAAACCGCAGAAGCAGAGAGGGAAGCCATTTGAGCTTGCCAGTACACACCAAGGATGTTGTCTGTGTGTTCGGCGACTGGAAGGGGAGAGTCGGTGACCTTGATAGCCTTAAAGAATCATTAAAAAATATCACTGCAACAAAACATTCATTCTCTACATTTTTACTTTTTAAGTCTCATGTGTTGCCCATGACAAACTCACAGACATGTCAGCAGAAACAACTCGATAAGGGCTCTTGTTAAGGCGGGCATTTTATTTATTGTACCTGAAAGAAGGCATCCCACTTTGCCATGGCATCAGGATACTGAGCTAAACAGTCAGTGTAGGTGGTGCAAAAGCCATCGGCACCGTCAGGGGCCTGCAGCTGAACCTGGCAGAGTTACAATCGTGAGTCCTGTGTGTGGGCTGTATGTTTTATTGCTTAAAAAAACGAATAAATACTTCAACATCTTGTCCTAATAGGCCATTATGGGCTGCAGACAGGAAAGGAAGTGCAGAGGTGAAGTAGTTCATACCTGCAAACAAATGATCAGGGTGTTATGCATGTTTACAAATGCTTGTGTGGTTTTTTTTTGCCACTTTGCTGAACTTACAGCCCCACCAGCTCTGTGCTGAGATGCACATGGGATCTCCTGTCTGCAAGCCGCAGGTCGAGGCTCCGGTTGGATCAACAAGGCGACCTGGAGGAACAATAGACTGTTTTCAAGTTCAAAGGATCAACACATCCCAGTGGGATCTTCTATAGGAGACAAGAGTTTATTTCCATTATGGAGGGATTTCGTTACAACAGAAATTCCTGTTAGAGTTAATGGTTTAAAAATGTTTTGTCTTACCTGAAGTCAGCATCCAACCCAGCTGCAGCGGCAGCCCCCACATTGGACCATCTGTAGGGTTTGTCCTCATGTACTCCGTGAAGGGGTCAGTCGCAGCTACCAGCAGCCGGTAAAGACTCATACGCTGCAGGTAATTCCAGGGATTTGGTGTTACAATCCCATTTAGCGTAGGGAGTTCGGCTACTTGACTTGCGGTTTGTGTCCAAAGTATAGGCATGCCATTGTCTAAGATGACAGCAGAGGAACCTAAAGAGAACATAAAGCCCAGGAGGAGGCCATGCACCGCTAGAAGAGACATGCTGGGAGGTCTATAGAGCAGATGGAGTCAGGAGAGTCAGCCCTAGACTGAGAAAAGTCCAGGACTCGGGGTTTATGTACTCCTTCTGTCCACACGGAAACACTCTTCCCCACATTCACACACACACATTCTCATCATAGCCCATGTGATGTGTTTCTATGAAGCCCAGAGATAAGAGAATCTGTGTAAATACAGCTAAAAATGGCCCCAGATTCCTGGAGCACAGAGCAAAGTGCAGCTGACTATTTGGCAACAGAGTATGCAGATGTCTAATTACCCCTCAGTTAAAGACACAGATGTGAAATGTACCACCATGGTTTAGGAGAAGACACTGAAGAGGATTTTTTTCAGCCATTATTTCTTAAAAATCCAGTGATAGAATTTTCTTCACTGCTGTCAGTGAAAGAAAAGAAGTTGTGAAGATTCAAGCCTCTTTTGGTTCAGATTTTGTTTTTAGGTCATCTTTTGGGTTCAGTTTCCCCGGTTGCCTCCTCTTTCTCCTGACCTCTCCTGGTTTCAGTCTTCAATAATCACAGATGTTTTTTTTTTCCCTTTTCTGTATTTAAGATGATTGTCAGTGTCCTCTTTAGTCACTTGACCTATTTTTAGATTGTCAAACTTGGGTGTCCTCAAATTCAAACCTAGTAACCGATCCCTGTGTTTGGCTCCTCCGCACCACCATTCCATCGTTAGTGACCACCGATGAACTAACGTGAGTGTAATGTGCTCTGAAACCCCAAACTATGAGAGACGCTGAATAAGATTTAAAGGTTTTGATGACTCAGGTACAAAACATCTAGGTGAGACAGGAGCACAGGAGGAGGCTCCTACAGTACACAGAGGGCAGTGTCAGCAGTGGAGATGAGGGATTTTAGCAGAGAATCAGCAGAGGACCTGAGAACCAACAGCAGGTCAGGGACCAGCCATCCACAACAAACCCAATAAGATACGGTATAGGCACAATAAACCAGGTCCAAGAACAGGGTAACTCCACAACAGTAGCAAGGATGCCAACATGGACCATGGCTCCATGCACTCTGGCACCAGAGACTAGTCTGAGGAGTGTGTAGGTGTTACCACAGCTGCTGTGAATCAACAGGGTGAGGCTGGAGCCCAGCCAGCACAGCGAGCTCAGGAGCGTCCTCCACTTTGTTTCAGAGTGCAGAAACAAAAACACTGAAATAGAGCTCAAACTAATGAAACTACAGTCACTCCCTCCATGGAGGGACAAAGAAGAGAGGAGGAGAAGCCACAGCCAGCCGGCACAGCAACACAAGAACAAAACGGACAGACTGACATTCTGGGTCAACGCTTGTACCGCTCAGCACTTGGTGCTGTATTAACACCTAATCTATGGCTAAGTTATTACAGAAAGCGAGCCCAGCTAGTAATAAAGACATCAAAAAAGCCCCTAAAGACTTGGGAGAGGACATGACATTCAGTAAGAATCAGCAGAAGAAGCACGAACCATTTCTGTTAATTATCATGTAGCTACATTTACTGTCCAGTGACGTCTGTCTGTGATCAACACGTGTGTAATAATGAATTAATAATCTATAAACTATTTTGCTAATGTATAGAATGAATATCAGAATAAGTTAACGTTGATTTCAAACACCCATCCATCCGTCCATGTTCTGAAGCCACTGAATCCCTCTCAGGTGACGGGTTGCTGGAGCCTATCCCCAAACCGGCTGGAGGATGGCCTGCCAGTCTGTCACAAGGCCACACACACTCAACAAATTGGAATCTGCAATTATGAAGATAGTTTTTAGACTGTGGACGGCAGTACCTCCTCTGAGTGAGAGACAGCTTCACGGCCCACTTTCCTACAGAGGGCCGTGGCAGCTGGCATGTCAACCAAGGACTGACCCACAACGGCTCTTTTCAGAGCCACCCTCACAACCTGTAAGAGCTTGATTCTCTCTTTTTTATATAGTTTTTAGTCATAACTTTTAAAGCATGACATTAGTGCAGCAGTTGATAAAATAAATGACAAATGTCCTGTGATGAATCAAGTATTATCTTGTCTTCAAATAGTCCAGCCCGTATGGCACTGGCCTGTCAAAAATGTAACGCTTGTTTTCTTGCTAGACTTGTGTTTTAGTTGTGTGACGTTTCACAAATGAAGCCATAACTGATCAAAATACGCACTAAATAAAAATGACTTTCCATAGAAGGAAACTGTTACTTACAATATCTTAATTCTGGGTCAAAAAGTAAGTTAAATGATCAAATAAAGACTCTGAACATGTGAGGCGGGAATAAAACAGACATTGCTTGGAAGACGGATGATGGAAACGTGAGGGACACAGGTAACGGTTAGAAGAAGTCTGTTTGATTCTATATAGTTAAAAACAATTATTCTGTGTTCTCTGAACAGAGCTGCATTCAGAAAGTTATTTGTACATTTGACAAATTATTTCATCTGAGGTGGAAAGCCCCCCCCCCCCCCCCGGGTCCTCTCCTCCCCTTTACTGGTGGTGGTGCTAATATGAGAGAAAGCTGTAAGCTATAACCTGGTTTTCATTGAAATACTTTGATTGACATCTCAGCTCAAACGAGCCGTGACTTTACAATCTATGAGCAGAAGTGTTGTGTTGGGATCATCTCACACCCCTGAGGGTTCAGCAGCAGGAGATGAGCAGCCAAAGCAGGAGGTTTCAGGGGTCAGGGGTCACTTACGCACAAAACTGTGTCTGTCAATAGCAGGGCGAGGCTGGAGCACAGCCAGGACAGGGAGCTCATGAGCGGCCTTCCACATATTCCAGCGACAGAGCAAGAATGCATCTGTAAAACAACACAGTTACATGTTGCTGTAGACAAATACAAATATGTCATTGATCTGTCAGCTGGGAAAAAGATAGTGCAAAGATATATATTCTATATGTGGATAAACACCTGTTAGCACACCTGCCGCCTCCTACAGACCTGCTGCTGCTTCTACGACGCTTCAGGTTCATGTCCTGCTGTCTGCCTCTACTATTTCTGTGATCCAGATTTCCACTCCTCTACTGAGTGGAGACGAAGGGTCCAAAGGGGAGAGAACTGCAGAGGACCTCCACCTGAGGAAGATTAGATTAGATTAGATTAGATTAGATTAGATTAGATTAGATTAGATTAGATTAGATTAGATTCAACTTTATTGTCACTGCACATGTAGGTACAAGGCAACGAAATGCAGTTAGCATCTAACCAGAAGTGCAATAAGCAGTAAGTACAGAATAGAGTTCTATAGTATGTACAATAACTATACAGGTTAGTATTATGGACATGATTTACAGATATTAATCCTATAAGCACGATATACAGATAGGTGTACTATGAATATACTATACAGATGGGCTATGTAAAAGGGTATGAACACTATAGGCAGAACTATGAACATAATTTACAGTATTGCAATGGACAGTAAAGTGCATAGAAAATATTACAATGTGCAGATGGATTATACAGTGTTCCTGGATGGACAGACAGTAGTGCAAGTAATACAAAGTTACTAATTTTGCTTGTGAATAAATAAATGATTCAGAGTGTTGAAGAGGGGGGGAGGAGTGTATGGTGGTGTGGTGTGGGGGGGGGGGGTGTTTTAGGGGTGTCAGAGGGAAGAGTTCAGCAAGGAGACAGCTTTAGGGAAAAAGCTGTTCCTGAATCTTGTGGTCCTTGTCCGGAGGCTCCTGAAACGCCTCCCGGAGGGGAGGAGGTTAAACAGTCCGTGGTCAGGGTGAGAAGAGTCCTTGAGAATGCTGCGAGCTCGACCTGTGGAAGACCTCCACCTGTAGAAGACCTCCACCTGAGGAAGACCTCAACCTGAGCAAGACCTCCACCTGAGGAAGACCTCCACCTGAGGAAGACCTCCACTTGAGCAAGACCTCCACCTGAAGAACACCTCAACCTGTGGAAGACCTCCACCTGAGGAAGACCTCCACCTGAGGAAGACCTCCACCTGAGAAAGACCTCAACCTGTGGAAGACCTCAACCTGAGGGAGACCTCCACCTGAGGAAGACCTCCACCTGAGGAAGACCTCAACCTGAAGAACACCTCCACCTGAGGAAGACCTCAACGTGAAGAATACCTCCACCTGAGGAAGACCTCCACCTGAGGAAGACCTCATCCCGAGGAAGACCTCCACCTGAGAGAGACCTCCACCTGAAGAACACCTCAACCTGTGGAAGACTTCCATCTGAAGAACACCTCAACCTGAAGAACACCTCCACCTGAGGAAAACCTCCACCTGAGGAAGACCTCCACCTGAGGAAGACCTCCACCTGAGAAAGACCTCAACCTGTGGAAGACCTCAACCTGAGGGAGACCTCCACCTGAGGAAGACCTCCACCTGAGGAAGACCTCCACCTGAAGAAGACCTCTACCTGAGGAAGATCTCTCCACCTGAGGATGACCCCCACCTGGAAGAAGACTGCCTCGAAGAAGACCTCAACCTGAAGAAGACCTCCACCTGAGGCCTAACCTGAAGAAGACCTTCCACCTGAAGAAGACCTCCACCTCTGTCTCCTTCCTCCTTCTAAATATGTGGCCTTCAGACTCTTTTATATTTTTGAGTAAACATCATTTCTGGCCCAGCGCTGAAACTATGTTTAGTCCTTATTGTTAATGTTATGACTTTTCTGTGGAGTTGACTCGTTTCCATCCTAAAGGACCGGGGCGCAGCAGAACCCTGAAGCCTTGTCTCCAGTCTTTGGTGGGAGTGTCCCCTGGCCCCTGCGGCTCCTGCGGCTCCTGCGGCCCCTGCGGCTCCTGCGGCTCTTGGCTCCAGCGGGGACGGGCCGTGCGCGTCATGTGACCGGGGAGTGGCTGCGAGTCAGGAAACGGCGCAGCTCCAAGTCTCAGCGCAGGTAAAGTCCAAACGATCCCAGAAACGAGCCGAACCGTTCTAGAGCAGGTTTTGGTCTCGATCCAAAATCCTACCGCGGGTTTCGGAGCGCTTCACTTTCTGAGGACAAACGGCGAGATGTCCCGAAAACCGGGCTGGGGGCGGGCAGTGAGGGGCGTTGGGTAGAGACCGGTAGTTTTCATGACCCAAACGTAACTTTTGACGCCAGTTCGGGGTTTGATAAACAGAAACTCCGGGAGAGAGCAGCAGTCACGGAAGGACACAGACCGTCGTGTTCCGAGAAAGTCCTCTGATTTCCGCATTTGCGGCTGTTGAAAGACTGCAGCCCCACCGACCGACCGATCGACCGGACCGCTGCAGGCGGCAGGTTGCCCCCGTAACGTCGGCGGAGGGGGCTTACGGGGTCCTGAACGCGCCGGCAGCAGACGCTGGAGCGCCGCTGGTTCCGGAAACGCGCGCGAGCAGCTGCTCGACTCATGTCAACGCCCCCGCAGCTTCATCTTCAGGGAAGCCCCCCCCCCCCCCGAACTGGCCCCCGCTCAGAGCAGACATGGCACGAGCCCATGATGGTCCAGCATGGATGGGGGTCAGGGGTCAGCTGGGCTGGTGTTTGCTGCAGCAGCTCATTCGTTCTGACCTTCAGAGTTTCAGGATTTGTTCTGAGAGGAAAAGCAACTTTCGTTCTTTGTGTTTTCACTGCCTCCATACATGAAAGCTGTGAGGAAGTTTCCATCATCTCCATTTGTTAGCAAAGCGTTAGTTTGACCTCAGACTGTTGATGTTATGTCAGACAAACGCTGATGATGGTGTAGTTTTCCCTCCTGATCCTGTTGGCACACAGTAAGCCCACCTTCACTTCCCGTCATCCATCACTTTAGCGGCACCACAAGAATGCAGATCAATATTGGATCTATTTGTCTGCAGGTGGGGGCATCAGAATGGAGCAGAGCAGGGACACTTTGGCCTGGCCAGAGGATTTTCTACATCACTAATCTTCATCACAGTCTTTTTGTCTGCTCCTGATTGACAACAGCTTTTGGGTTTGGGTTTTGCCGGCACCCGTCCTGCTAGTTAAAAACCTACTCCAATGAAAATGGTGTTTGTGGTGTTTTTACATGTTCTTGTAGCTTTTTCTAATGATGGAGGACATACATGTATATATATAGAAAATCAAGCTTAAAACTGCATTTCTGAGTATTTCTTACTTCAAATCGTTGTGAATCAGGAGCAGAAGAAGAAATGCTGTTTGAAAAACCTCTTAGTTGTTACGTAAACTACAATCAGCAGGTCACCAGCTCCCTGCTCTGCTCCATTCTGATCTGTCAGACCAACAGATCCATGAAGGTCTTTGTCTTCCTGGTCTGAGCTGGAATCTGGATCAGAACTGGACGACTGGGTAGATCTGATATTGATCACCATTTTTGTTGCATCACTAATATTAGCTTGAGGTTGTGAGGGGCTGTAAGCTAGCAGGGGAGAGTTGTTAAAAGGTGGATGACGGGAAGTGGGGGTGTTGTTCTTTGCGCCAACAGTCCCGCCCACAACTCAGAGGTGAATTTGTAATGAATTACTCCCACTCTGCAGAAACTATGTCCTAGAAAACGACAACGTTTTCTGATTTAGTCTAAAAACAGCAAAATCGTAATGAAAAGACCACTGGGAAGACTTTGACAATAGATCATAAGATGATGTTTGGGGGACTTTAAAGGTTAAATATGCAGTTTGTATGAAAGCAGGACATAAATGTGTCTTTCTGTGTGAACTCAGCTCTCATCATGGCCTACCAGGCTGGGATTCAACGGGAGCCCGCCGCTTTGGTTCAGAGCATCAGCTCCAACATCCAGAGGATCACACTACTGAGTAATGCACACACACACACACACACGCACCTGTGCACATGCTGAACCCCACCGGGCATCCTCACTCATGGATCTGTGTTCCAGCCTCAGAGCTGCAGAGGGCCGTGACCCTGCTGGGGACGGAGCAGGACAGCAGCCAGCTCAGACAGACGCTGTGAGTTCTGACCGCCTGCTTTATCACACATGCAGCCAAATGAGTTCAAAGCGACAGCTGGCCTGTCTGTGGACGGTCACCATGCACACATTTGAAGCTTGGGACACATGTTTCCCTTGTTCCTTCAGTCAGTTCATGTGTAAAGACTCCTGAATGGCAGGAAGCAGACTGTCTTTATTATTTTAGCATCTAATTCATTCATCAAAACAGGAAGATAACTTTAAAAAGATGTTCTAAACAGTTTCAGTGTAAAACACATACATGTTCATATACACACATTAGAGATGCATGTTGTTACTAAAGTGAGTTCTATTCTTATAACAGTGTTTTACTTGAATGAGATCATTTGTCCCTGTTTTAAAACAGTTCCATTCAGTGGGTTTAAGGTCCAAAAAGTAGTTTTCGACCTTTAGAATAGTTTTTTTTATTCTGTACTCAGCTAGCTTCTGAAACCCGAGCATTTTCCACGTCAGGAGTAATGGATTTGTAAGATTTCTGTTTCCACGAGTGAAGCGTTTCACAGATGCTTCCCTCTGGTTCTCAGTCAGCAGAAACAGCAGCAGGGGAACCAGCTGGCCAAGGAGACCGACCAGCTGATCAAGGCCTTCACCGGCCTCCCCGTCGGTCCCGATCAGGTACGGGGCCCCTTCGTCCCACGCACCCATCACATCGAACCCGGTCAGGAGTTTGTGGGAACTGATGAGCTGTGTTTGTGTTTTCAGAGGCAGAGGAAGCTGCAGAAGGAGCGTTTGCTCAATGACTTCTCTGCTGCTTTGAACAGTTTCCAGAAGACCCAACGGCAGGCCGCCGACAGGGAGCGGGAGTTCGTGGCCCGAGTCCGAGCTGGCTCCAGGCTGTCGGTTCGTATTCGCCTTTGTCATTTCTGGGACTGCTGTGAGCGAGAGCTTCCCGTGCACGCTCCCCTCATACTCACACGTTCCACAACCAGGACCATTCCAGGTTCTTCCTGAACAACACTGCCATAGTTTCCCGGTTCCAGCTGTTCCGGCCCATAATGTACCATCTGCTCAGAGTTTGGCTGAACGTTCAGACGTAGACAGGTTATTCAGATGAAACACTCCAGCTGAGGAAATGAGAAAAGCTTCTTCCAGTGACAGTGTGTCTGGGTTTATAGGCGTGTTCAGGATGGAGTGGGTGAGTGTGAGTGCTGTGAGGAAATGTTTCTCCTCACGTTCAGATGGTCAGGTGAGCAGATGCACCTGTCCCAGCCTGTTCCAGGTCCAGCATGAGCCTTCTGCTGGTCGAGGGGCAGATCTCTTTATGTTGATTCATTGATGGTTGTGGTTCTTGCTGTCATTCAAACATCTCCATAAAGTAAGAACAGGCATGGTCCTTGTGGATACGGTCCTCACAGAAACAGGAACTTCTCAGTAGTTTTGCGGCTGGACTTAGAGGTTCAGGTCCTCTGCAGCTGAAGATGTTTTAAGTTGCCTGTCAATTGTCTCGAGCAGGGAGGTCAGCCTGATGACAGCTTCGGACATCTTCCTGCAAGGTGAGCTGGCCGTCTATGAAGGTTCTTGTCCTCGCCTCTGTCGTGGCTGCACTATTGAAGCCATGTGGTGTGCTTGTATCTGCAGTTACTCCCAGGTCCAGACGGAGGCTGAAGCCATCACAGAAGAAGACCTGAGGCTGATCCAGGAGCGAGAGTCATCCATCAGGCAGCTGGAGGTCAGCAGCCCCCTGTGTCTGTGGTGAGGGTCATTCTAAAGCTCCTGCTCATCTCTCTGTGCTCTCTAGGCGGACATCACAGACATCAACGACATCTTTAAGGACCTCGGCATGATGGTGCACGAACAGGGGGACATGATAGGTGAGTTCCACATGCAGCTGCATCGAGGCGCATCGAGGATCATCTCCCCCTCCGTCCAGAGGAGCGCTGGGCTTTGCTCATTGCAGTTTTGTTAATTGCAGCCATGTTTCCCCCTCGTTGTCAGGGAGAAAGACTTTCTCCTGATCCTCCAAATGTTATAAATGCACAGCTCACAGCGGTCACACAGGTCAGATCAGCTGCTGGTGGGAAAGCATGGAGATGACAAAGTCTCTACCCATTTTAAAGAATCACACACACATACACATGGAGTCGGACAACAGAAAAGCTGGTTTATTGTCCAGTCCAACTTCTGCTTTACAGAAGAAAATGAACCTCTGCTTTGTTTGTTTTACAGACAGTATAGAAGCCAATGTGGAGAGTGCAGATGTGCACGTCCAGAATGCCACGCAGCAGCTGGCCCAGGCCGCAGACTACCAGGTAAAGGCGGAGCTTCTGTGCAGCGGACCGCACAGAAGAGGAAAGGAGATTCCTCACGTTCATCGTTTTTCATGACGCCTTCTTCCTCTGTCTACAGCGGAGCTCCAGGAAGAAGATCTGCATCCTGCTGGTGGTTCTGGCCATCGCCGCTGTTGTGATAGGACTCATCATCTGGGGAGCAACCAAACAGTGACAGCCTCTTCTGCTGACTCATTGTTCTGCACTGAGCAGAAGTTCTCTTCTCTGACCTGTCCTGAGTCTTTGATTAAATTGTGTTTTTGAGAAATAATGCTCCGTGCTGACAGGACCGGACACACTGTGCTGCCAAACTCGTGCAGAAATAATGCTGACTCATGGTTTGTCTTAAGTGTAAAGGCTTTGTCAGGATGGCAGAGCTGAACTGTGAAGCAGCGGGGAAACTCTGAATCTGAAGGAGCTTCCAGCTGCAGCCGCCTGCTGTTATCGGCACAGAAATGCTGACTCAGCGGCAGCCAGTCTGCAAATAAACAGGAGTGAGGGTCATAGTTCAGTGTCACTGTAAATCCAGCACGTTTGAGCAACTTTGAATTACACCCTGAAACATGATAACAATGAATTTATACATTGATTGAAGGATCAGAGCCTGCAGATTTATGAGGAAAACATTCTGAATAAATATTTGGTCACATAAGTATAGAAACCTAAAAAAGATCAGTTTCATGTTGGAGTCTTTGTGTTTGTTTTAAACTGCTGAGAGAACAAGCTGTCCTTCCTTCCTGTCAATCAGACCTGTTACAAGGTTTCAACCTTTGCGGAGAAGCTGTTGAAAAGTCAGGTTTCGTTTATCAGAGATTGTTTTTCTTAGAAAATTGACGTATCATGTATATATCCGAGAAATAAAAAGATTAAACCAAAGGCACAAAAGAAAAGTTCTTTGTCTTCCATGCATAAATGTTAGCTGTTATTTTGTTTTTTAAATCATATGTGATTCAAAGCACATTTGTGTAACCCTTGTTCTATCCTAGGCACTTTACCATTGGGAGTTGGGTCATCTAGACCCACTAGACAGTGCTCTGAACCTTTTTTCTTCAATGATTTGTGATCTTCACTGGTGTCCATGGATTACATGAAATCTTTCCACCTTTATCCACCTTTGTCATGGTAGGGAGAACACGTCAATGGAAGGGGAGGGGGGTCATCTGGACCCAATAGGATAACACAAGGGCTGAAAGCAAAGCAGAAAAGAGGCGGGAGCTCTAGAGGAACTGCAACACCTGAAGTTGTCCTCAACACCGTCACCATCACAACCAGCGGGTGGCAGGAGTGTGAGAAGAATGCTAACTACTCCAGCGGAAGGTTCCGTGGCCTGTGGGAGGGGCTAAGCCTTTACTCTTGTTGCAGTGGTAGCCACACAGCCGTTCCAGAGGTCAGTCCAGTCCTCGGCCCACTCTTCAGACAGTGAAAACAGAAAACAGAAGGTTTCCCTCTGAGTCCAAAGTTCCCCCTTTTCAATCAGGCTAGGACATTGAGAACAGTTTAAAGCGTGTTGAGTGCCTTGCAAAGAGGCGGCCAGAGGTTGAGTGGGCGTTTGGACTCATCCTGTTCCACTCAGGAAAGGCATTAGAGGCCCACACAGCTATGGAGGGGGACAAAACACACTTTTGTCCTTCAAATATTTATTTTTAGTGACTTGTGCTCTTAACTTTGTGGTCCTTCATTCCTTTAGAAAACTGAGATTCTCTGTTTAGATTATACTGATACATATAAAATAGAGATGTAACGATTCATCACCTTAATCGATTTATAGATCCAGATCAATCTGTCTGACTGTTCATCGATTTGACCTAAACCTTTAAAAATGGTTTTAAAATAAAATCAGTCAATGATATCGATCATGGAAAATACCATTTGGATTGAGATCAAGTAGGTTCATTTTACTCCAACTTAAAAACAACCAACTGCATCACAGCAGACAACACATGTGATGCAGCAAAAACAGATCAGTCCATCACTGCAGTCCAGTGTGTGGAAACACAGAACTTTATGGTGAGTGTCCTGACATACCTCATCATTGATAAGTGGAGTAAAAAACAAATGTGTGTGTCCTGTGAACCTACATAATGATGTAAAACACTTGAAAGTTTGATCCATGAAGCTGTTTGGACTTTTCAGGACACAAATTTCAGGCTGATCAATACTGCAGATGTTCCCTGATGGATTTGTGTCAAAGGTAAAGGACAAAAATGTCAAATAACTGTACAATCAGCTGGTTACTAAGCCTGAGGGCTCCTCACTAAAGGGGGACATGCCAGCTTCTTTAAAAAGTCTCCCCACCTGCAGCACCTGATGAGACGGATTTGGCCTTTGGGTGCCCCCTCCTTCCAACAATGAACATCAGAGTTGGGTGGCACTGATTCTGAGGTCTCATCCTGGTCTGAAGCGGCTTTTGGCTCTCCTTCCTCCAGTTTCTCCAAGGAACAAAGTCCACGTCTTGGCTTTGCAGGGCGTTGACCCCCCACGGCTGGTCATATTTACCACTTTCTCTTAATTGTGTTTTCATTTCTTGAAATTTGTTTGGATTTCTAAAATGTAAATTTGTGTTTGCTTTTTCAAATGTTCTGATCTTAAATAGCATTTGGGTTGAGTGCCTTGCTGGTGTAATTCACACTTGAGGGCCACCGTACTTTTGCCCTCACATTCTTCTTTCACATTTTAGTCCAGGCACTCATCACTCACAGCGTTCAGGAACCAAACCACGTATCTAGCATGTGTCGCCTATGTTCTGACACAGCAGGCTAGCAGAAGGAGAAACATCCTGTTACGGTCAAAACTTTTTGCTCATCTGAAGCGTGAAGGGCCCTGTTCCTCTTCTACAGAATCTGAGTGAATGAGAGGAACTGAAGTGGAACGGTGATGTTACAGGGAGCAGAGGTGGAGAAGGTGGAGGGACCTTAGTCAACAGTCCAGACCATCAAAGACTGTAGGTAAGAGGAGAAGAAGTGTAGACATACCTCTGGTTTGTCAGAAGATTTATAACCTCTGTTGTTAAAGTAAAATATGTCCAACACAAGAGGCCCTCAGCTCTCATCTGTCTGCCCAGCTGTTGGACAGGACAAGTTAAAGAAGAAAGAAAAAGAGAAGAAGTGTAGACATGCTGATTGTTTTTGGTGTTTTCTTTTACTCGTATTTTTATACGTTTTTTTTTTTGTCTTTTAGTCGATGGAGTTGTTAGATATCATAGTCTTTGTTTTTATGAGATGACACCCAGATGCACAGACACTTGTCTACACTCACTGGCAGCAGCCTCAAAACAAACTTGACCTCTGACCTCCCCTCCTTGGGAGCCCAAGACCGCAGACATGCAGCTGTGAGGAGAGGCTGAACTCTTGTGTGTTGTCCAAACAGATTACTAATCGTGATTATCCAATGCACCTTCAGTGTGTTCTGATTGAATGTAACCATGTCTGTTCACTCTTTCCTTTAAGTAAAACCCCAAAAGATCCGTCTTTGACTCTTTGGTCTTATTGAAACCTTTTGTGTGTCTGGAGAACTGGGTTCAAAGTTACATTCGTTACAATTTTTTCTGCCACACTTTTTAGGACAAGCTGTGTGTTACAAGGACTATGAAAGCCTCACCACACCCACAGTCCCTGACTCATCTCCATATATGACCTCTACAGTATTTATGTTGCAGCTTTTAGCAAACAGTTCTTTGGCTTGCAGGTCAATGGTGTTGCCCCTCTAAGGTCAAATCAGAAAGTCTTAATGTGGCAGTAGGAGTGGTCCTGGTGTCAGCTGATTGGTTTGTCACTTTGGGGGGAGAAAGATGACGCCTGTGTAACAAAGAAACAGTTCAGCTTTCTCCCTCTCTCTTAAAGATCATTACATTGTTCCCTCGTTCATTGAGAGAGTGATGTTCACACGTTGCAAAGTAGTCATCTTTATTTTTAGCAGTAATTCTAGATGTAAAACTCCTCACTACACAGATTATAAACTTTTTTTCAGACATTACTTTCATATATAAATACATAAATCATTTCAGCTAAACACTTGAGAAGAGGTATGAGCCTCCTAAATGTAACATTTCTTTTAGTTGTGCTCTAAGATTCAAACTAGCAAAGGTGGATAAAGGTGGAAAGATTTCATGTAATCCATGGACACCAGTAAAGATCACAAATCATTGAAGAAAAAAGGTTCAGTGGGTCTAGATCAGTGTTTTTCAACCTTTTTTGAGCCACGGCACACTTAAACCTTGACAAAAATCCCGCGGCACACCAGCATTAAAAAAAAAAGGATAAAAACTGTCTGTATTGATCCACAGTCCCTCCATGATCTCACATGCATTTTTGTGATAATTGTGGCAGACAAAGCTGGAAGCTGCAGCTGTTTTTTCTAATAGATGTAATAAAAGCTAAGTTAGAAGATTTAAAAACTTTTTGAATTGTGTTCGCTGTTGTTTCAAGAAGTTAAAAGGAGAGACTCGTTGTGCGCCGACACGCTCACGCTGTCACTTTTAACCCAATGCATCATGGGAGATGTAGTTCAATAATCCGCCGAACGCAGAAAGACTCGCGTCTCTGAGCTTCATTGTTTTGTTCACTTGTTCCACGGTCTGACACCGGCTTCTGTGAAAAACTACACCGCTAAAGACGAGCTTTAGCTAGTATTTTTCTTAGAACTGAGCGACTTTTTCAGCAGAATTGAGAACAAGGAAGCGAAAACATTAACCACTTCTTATTGGTCCGACTGATGACATGTGATTAAGCCTCCAAGAATGATTGGTGGAGACAGTTAAAGGGGCGGACCTTTTCCTAACGCAGCTGAAGCTGCGGCTAAATCGTGGTACCGTCATTCTCATCAAAATGTCTTTAATAGAATCAAATAAACACAAAGAAAAAAGTCTTTCATATTCCCAATTTCTTAGTGTTTTATCAGGGCCTGTAGGGATGAACAAAGAACTGAAATCCTGGAGATGGAAAATTTTAAATCAGTTAATGAGGGCAATTTCCCACGGCACACACAGTGGTTGAAAAACACTGATCTAGATGATCCAACTCCCAATGTTAATAATGGATTGGATTTATTTGTGCTTTTCAAGACACTCAAAGTGCTTACATTGAGTCCATTATTCATTCACTCCTCATTCATTCACTGGTGATGGTAGCTACTGGTGTAGTTACAGCTGCCCTGGGGCAGACTGACAGAGGCGTGGCTGCCAGTTCTTGCCTACTCTGACCATCACCGGGCCATTAATGCATATCCACACACCAGTGGAGCTACACTGGAGGCAAGGAGGGGGAGGTGTCTTGCCCAAGGACACGATAGCCGCGTTTACATGGGCAAAAGTAATCGGAAAGAACGCCTGATCGGAAAGAAAATGCTTCATGTAAACGCGCCGTTCGGAATACTCTGCCCCGATCAGACTCATTCGGATCAGAATTTCTTTCCGATCGAGATAGGTGGGTTATACCGATCGTTTATCCGATCGTGGAGCATGTAAACGGTCATTCCGATCGTGTGTCACTATTGCTCTGGGTTACGTCATGCATAGACGGTGTTTGGCTCTGCAGACGCCCCGTGAAAAGCGCCGCTCCGCTCTCGCCCCGCTGGCTCTCCCCTCTCTTTCTCCCCTCGCGAAGGAGATGCAGGGAAGGAGCGTTTCGTGCCCCCCGACGCTCACTCAGTCCACTTGCACCCGAGTGAACAGAGGAGCTGGATTAATAATTTTGTGTCCGAGGGGGGAGGATGCTTTGTTACGTGTGCGTTTTGCTATGTGTGGGAGAATCCAGACTGCGAGCCGTCCCGCCGCTCTGGGTTAGCGGCTGCAGGACTCAGGAGGAACCGTGTTCGAACAGAGCTCGGGCCGCTAGCTCACAGAGTGGCTTTGGGGCGGTCTGTGTGAACTTTTCAGAGCAAAAATAAATGTCGTGTGGTGTCACGTGGATTTGTGTTTCCAGTTGTGTCCCGACAAAATAAAGGCTGATGTTATTTCCATACATTTATGTGCAGCTAAAATGCAGATTGCTGCGTTTCTCGCACGGTCCTGGATTTTGTGTCCATCAGGCTAATGTTGTTAGCCCGTGTTAGCCTGTCCTCAGCCTTCTTCCAGCTCTGTTTCTTCCACAAAACAGCACTGATCACACAGATTAAATAAAACGATGAGCGAACAGGCGCTTCATAATATTCATGACATTAATAAAAGCACGTTTGGAAGATCGTCTCGTATTACGGAGCTGCTGCACATGCTGTCTGTCTGTGGCAGCGGTTTGTTTACAACGGGACCTAGTTCTGCATCCGGGTGATTTTACACTACTGCGCATGCCCAGATGATTCATTCCGAATGAAAGTGTGAGCCATGGGAACGTTTGTTCTAATCGGAAAAAGGTTTTCTGTGCCCATGTGAATTTTAACCCGACCATTGATCCGATCAAGATATTCTGCCCATGTAACCGCGGCTACTGACAGTTGGCTGGGGGGAGCAGGGATTGAACAGCTGACCCTTGGATCATTGGACAACCTGCTCAACCACCTGAGCCACTGCCGCCCCGTTAAAGTGCCAGGGATAGCACAAGGGTTACTCCAGGAGTTAAGAACATGGGGGAACCTGTTCAGGACAAGATTAAACAATTTGCAAACCTATTTGTATTTTCTGTATAGTCACATTTCAAGTGAAGCTTCCTGGATGACAGAAAGTTCAACAACATGGGCTCACAGGACACTAAGACAAGTGTGGTGCTACAGGGGTGGTGACCTAAAGGATTAATGCCGCAAACATGTTTAGCTGAATTACAAATGGGAATTTTAGAAAACCGCATACCATGAATTTGTCTCAACCTATCATGGTTTGGCAGGGCCCTGTCTCCCTCTCCTGGTTATTTCTGTTAGTGCCGTCCCTCTGGCCTTCTCTGCTGTTTTTCTGTTCGTCTCCACAGATGTGCTGCAGTACTGGTGGGGTCTCCTGACGAGGGCGGTGGATCACTACAGGCTGTTAGACTATGATCCCACTTCACAAATCCAGATCAATGACTCCCAGATCAAACCACGCTTCCTTTTCATTTTTTACTATACTACGTATGAATAGTTACTCCATGTATGTGTCTTTGTTGCATGTATGAAAACCAAAATAATATTTATTCGAACACCATCATTTATTTAGAACAGGAGATCAGATATCAATTAAACATGGGAGGTAAAAACAAAGATTGTGAGAGAAACGTTTTTTAATCACTTTAAGCAATGTCACAGTCAGGGTCTTGTGTCAACTTCCTGGTTAACTTCAGGCTGAAATAAAAATAAATATCACTGTTGTTTTGGATCATTTAATAATAAATCATGAAAATGTTCTCTACCGTTTTTCTATACTCAAATTGTAGCTCACTACAATTACAGTAGATAGATGACAAGAAGAACACCTTAATTGAAATGCAACAACCAGAAAACACAATCATTTAATCTAAACTGACAACAGTGTTTCCAACAGATTTACAGACGCGTTGTGGTACGACGTCTCCACCATTTGCCATAGTCCTGACACAATCCATCTCAGCTGGCTCCATTTAAGACTTTTCTCTTAGCCTTTACCTGTTAGTGCATCAGCTAATGTCTAGTGGCGGTGAGCCGTTAAAAGATTACTTTGGCCTTTTTCTGCAACGGTTCTTGTCTTGTTCTTCTTCCAGCCAGATTAACCCCTTGGAAAATCTTCAGCTCCCTTCAACATGTTTTACCCCCTAACAGTGGCTTCCTTCTGAAAAAATAAAATAAAAGCCAACATTATGAGAAGAACACCAGGGGGGTATTCCAGAAAGCAGGTTATGCTAGCTCCAACGGTAAGTTTGAGGCTAAGGAAGTTGATAACCTCAGCTTTCAGGTCCAGAAATGGAGGTATGTTTCAGGGTAGGTCAAGTTGCCATGGCAACTCATGCTCTGAACATAACCTGGTCTGGAGCAGGTTTAGTTGAAGGTTAGTTTGTTAACAGAGAGGTGAAGCAGCATGGCGTGTCCATTTGAAGATGATTTAGTGGATGAAGAAGCTCAGATAATACTTTTTCCACCGTGAGAGGGTGATAAGACCACATATGGATGTTGGAAAATTAAACTTTTTACTTTGATCTAACTTAATTATTTGCTTCAGTTAAGATAAATAATTTTTTTGTTAGGCCACCTTAAAAATAACACATAGTTTTCAGACAATTATTTTTTCCTTTCATTCAAATTAATTCAATTAAGTAGGTGTAACTTTGGTGCTGCTGTTAGATCGGCACCACAAGGGATTCTGGGATATCATTCCCTTCGCCTGTCTGGACGGATTTGGGTTTAAGTGTGGGTTATTACCAAATGTGTTTAGTTGTTTAGCTGTTTTACTGTGTTTTGCTGAGTTATTTTGTCCCACTATGCTCACGTCTCTGCACCATAAGTGAGAGTGAAGGAGAGGATGATGAGTTTATATAGCAGCCCTACAACTCTTTCAGGCAGATTTCAGTCAGAGTTCAGGCTTAAAGTCTGGGTAGTTTAAACAAGCTTGTTTAAATGCACGTGCACGACAAGTAAAGACATTCTCAATGGATCTTCGATTTCCAGAGTCACCATGGAAACGCATGGAGAAAAAAAGAGATCGCTATACTTCAGTGAGGCGGAGTCTGAGATTAATGACGGCGTATGAAGATATATATATATAGTCAAAAAAGTAACACGGCTGCATCATCAAATAAAAGACTTTCTACTTGTAGTAGAAGCACAAAGTAAAGTAAACGCACGAGTTTCTGATCTTATTTCCATTCTCCTTGTGACGCATATATATATAAGTTATCCAATTTTGCCAACTTAAATGAAATACTTCTATTGGTAACAAGTAATTGAGTTAAATTTCCATCCATCCATCCATCCATCCATCCATCCATCCATCCATCCATCCATCCATCCATCCATCTTCCTCCGCTTATCCGGGACCGGGTCGCGGGGGCAGCAGTCTAAGCAGAGATGCCCAGACTTCCCTTGCCCCAGCCACTTCCTCTAGCTCCTCTGGGGGAACCCCGAGGCGTTCCCAGGCCAGCCGAGAGACGTAGTCTCTCCAGCGTGTCCTGGGTCTTCCCCGGGGGCCTCCGCCCAGTGGGACATGCCCGGAACACCTCTCCAGGGAGGCGTTGAGGAGGCATCCGGACTAGATGCCCGAGCCACCTCAACTGGCTCCTTTCGATGTGGAGGAGAAGCGGTTCTACTCCGAGGTCTCCGTGGGTGGCCGAGCTTCTCACCCTATCTCTAAAGGAGCGCCCAGCCACCCTACGGAGGAAGCTCATTTCAGCCGCTTGTATTAGGGACCTCGTTCTTTCGGTCATGACCCATAGCTCATGACCATAGGTGAATATTGGAACGAAGATCGACCGGTAAATTGAGAGCTTTGCTTTTCGGCTCAGCTCTCTCTTCACCACAACGGACCGATACAGCGACCACATAACTACGAACGCCGCTCCGATCCGCCTGTCAATCTCATGCTCCGGTCTTCCCTCAATTGTGAACAAGACCCCCAGATATTTAAACTCCTCCACCTGGGGTAAGGATACTCCACCGACCGAGAGATGGCAAGCTACCTTTCTCCGGTCAAGAACCATGGCCTCAGATTTAGCGGTGCTGACCCTCATCCCAGCCGCTTCACACTCGGCCGCAAACCACCCCAATGCACGCTGGAGGTCCTGGCTTGATGAAGCCAACAGGACAACATCATCTGCAAAAAGCTGAGAGGAAATCCTGTGGTCCCCAAACCAGATCCCCTCCGGCCCCTGGGTGCGCCTAGAAATTCTGTCCATAAAAACTATGAACAGAACCGGTGATAAAGGGCAACCCTGCCGGAGTCCAACGTGGACCGGGAACAGGTCTGACTTACTGCCGGCTATGCGAACCAAGCTCCTACTCTGGTCATACAGAGACCGGACAGCCCTTAGTAAGGATCCCCGGACCCCATACTCCCAGAGCACCCCCCACAGGATACCACGGGGGACGCGGTCGAACGCCTTCTCCAGATCCACAAAACACATATGGACTGGATGAGCAAACTCCCACAATCCCTCCAGCACCCTAGATAGGGTGTAGAGCTGGTCCACTGTTCCACGACCAGGGCGGAAACCGCACTGTTGTTCCTGAATCCGAGGTTCGACTATCGGAAGGACTCTCCTCTCCAGTACCCTGGCATAGACTTCCCCAGGGAGGCTGAGGAGTGTAATTCCCCTGTAGTTGGAACACACCCTCCGGTCCCCCTTCTTAAAGAGGGGAACCACCACCCCTGTCTGCCAGTCCAGTGGTACAGTTCCCGACTGCCACGCGATGCTGCAGAGACGTGTCAGCCAAGACACTCCCACAGCATCCAGAGACTTGAGGTACTCAAGGCGGACCTCATCCACTCCCGGGGCCCTGCCACCGAGGAGCTCGTTGACTACCTCGGTGACTTCAGCCCGGGTAATAGACAGGTCCACCCCAAAGTCCTCACCCCCTGCTTCTTCAAAAGAAGGCGTGTCAGTGGGATTGAGGAGATCCTCGAAGTATTCCTTCCACCGCCCGACAATGTCCCCAGTTGAGGTCAACAGCCCCCCACCTGCACTTAAAACTGTGCCTGTGGAGAACTGCTTTCCCCTCCTGAGGCGCCGGACGGTTTGCCAGAATTTCTTTGAGGCCAACCGATAGTCCTTCTCCATGGCCTCACCGAACTCCTCCCAGACCCGAGTTTTTGCCTCCGCAACGGTCCGGGCCGCAGCTCGCTTAGACTGCCGATACCTGTTAGCTGCCTCTGGAGTCCCACAAGCCAGCCAGACCTGGTAGGACTCTTTCTTCAGCTTGATGGCTTCCCTTACTTCCGGTGTCCACCACCGGGTTCGGGGGTTACCGCCACGACAGGCACCAGAGACCTTGCGACCACAGCTCTGAGCAGCAGCAGAAACAATGGAAGTGGAAAACATGGTCCACTCGGACTCAATGTCCCCAACCTCCCTCTGTACCTGTTTGAAGTTCTCCCGGATGTGGGAGTTGAAGACTTCCTAACGGAGGGCTCAGCCAGACGTTCCCAGCAGACCCTCATGACAGTACGTTTGGGCCTCCAAGTCTTTCCGGCCTCCTTCCCCGCCAGCGAATCCAACTCACCACCAGGTAGTTATCGGTGGACAGCTCCACCCCTCTCTTCACACGAGTGTCCAAGACACAAGCCCGAACGTCGCCTGAAACAACTACAAAGTCGATCATCGACCTCCTGCCTAGGGTGTCCTGATGCCAGGTGTATTGATGGACACCCTTGTGCTCGAACATGGTGTTCGTTATGGGCAAACTGTGACGAGCACAGAAGTCCAAAAACAAAACACCACTCGTGTTCAGATCAGGGGGGGCACTCCTACCAATCACGCCCCTCCAGGTGGCACTGTCATTGCCCACATGGGCATTGAAGTCCCCCAGGAGGACAATGGAGTCCCCCGTTGGGGCACTTTCCAGTACCCCTTCAAGAGACACCAAGAAGGCCTGGTACTCCATGCTGCTGTTCGGCCCGTAAGCTGAAACCACAGTTAGAGACCTGTCCCCCACCCGAAGGCGGAGGGACATGACCCTCTCGTCCACCGGGGTGAACTTCAACACTTGGCGGCTAAGCTGGGGGCTCACGAGTTAGCCCACACCAGACCGCCGCCTCTCACCTTGAGCAACTCCAGAGTGGTAGAGAGTCCAACCCCTCTCTAAGGACTGAGTTTCAGAGCCCAGGCTATGTGTGGAGGTGAGCCCGACTATATCTAGACGGTATCTCTCAACCTCTCGCACCAGCTCAGGCTCCTTCCCTCCCAGAGAGGTGACATTCCATGTCCCAAAAGCCAAGTTCCATGACCGGGGTTTGGGCCGCCGAGGCACCCGCCCTCGACTGCCACCCAAACCACAATGCACCGGCCCCTTTTGAGGTCTCCTACGGGTGGTGGGCCCATGGAAGAGTGGTCCCACATCGCTCCTTCGGGCTGTGCCCGACCGGGGCCTGTGGGAAAAGCCCCAGTCACCAGGCGCTCGCCTGTGAGCCCCAACCCTGGGCCTGGCTCCAGAGTGGGGCCACGGTGACGCCAATCCGGGCGACGTAATCGGGTCCTTGATTTTGCTCATCATCAGGGGGTTCTGAACCGCTCTTTGTCTGGCTCGTCACCCAGGACCTGTCTGCCATGGGTGACCCTACCAGGGGCTTAGGCCCCAGACAGCTAAGCTCCTGGGCTCACTCGAGCTCTCAAACTCCCCCACCACGTTAAGGTGGCGGTTCACAGGGGAGTGAGTAAAATTTATTCAACCTAATTTCTTACGTCTATAAAACACAATAATTGTTTATACAACTCAAATTTACATAATTATTTAACTAAATGTCATATGACTCCAATTCAAGCAATATTTTTTCCATCTTTATTAATTATAATTCTTGAACTCTCAAATGTCTAAGTTTGAGCCGGCAGATATACTCATTTTTATAACAATTAAAAGGTCAAGGTAATATGCACTCAGAGCATGCATTCATGTAGGAAATTTCCAAACATATAATATAGTCTTTCAGTAGGGGTTCTATATAAACTCATAATCTTTTCTACAACTAAACAAATTTTGTCAAAAACTCACACTTAAACCCAAATCCGTCCAGACAGGCAAAGGGAATGGTATTCCACAATCCCTTGCGGTGCCGCTCTAACAGCAGCACCAAAGTTACACCTATTTAATTAAATTAACTTGAATGAAAGTAAAATAACTGTCTGAAAACTATGCGTTATTTTTAAACTGACTAAACAAAAAAATGATTTATCTTAACTGAATCAAATAATTAAGTAAGATCAAAGTAAAAAAGTTTAATTTTCCAGCATCCATATGTGGTCTTATCACCCTCTCATGGTGGAAAAAGTATTATCTGAGCTTCTTCATCCACTAAATCATCTTCAAATGGACACGCCATGCTGCTTCACCTCTCTGAAAACAAACTAAGCTTCAACTAAACCTGCTCCAGACCAGGTTATGTTCAGAGCATGAGTTGCCATGGTAACTTGACATACCCTGAAACATACCGCCATTTCTGGAACCGAAAGCTGAGGTTATCAACTTCCTTAGCCTCAAACTTACCGTGGGAGCTAGCATAACCTGCTTTCTGGAATACCCCCCAGACAGTCTCTAAATTAAAACAAACAAATAAGCAAAAACTTAATTGGATGACTTTTTCTGTCCTTCTGTCAGATGTCATCCCCTCAGTACCAGCTGTGACTCATCAGTATTTATTAGTCCTCTAATACTAACGCAGGACAGAAAATATTTGAATTCTAAATCAAAGTTTCTGTGGTGCAGCGACTCATGTAGTCCTCACAACTCCAGACATCCCTGAAGATTGCATGTTCAGTGAGTGGCAAGTTTAGATGTCAGCAAAACCATCTTTAGCAGTATTTCTTTGAGAAAACATGTATAATGATCTAATGTCCAACTGTATTATCTCTTTAATATTATATGCAGCATGTAATGTCTCTACCCATGTACTCATTGTCATTCTTTCATCACAGTCCACCACCATTCTTCTCCTCTCCTCTCCACCACTTCCTCATCTCCTCTGTGTCCTTCGCCCACATGTCCATCAAAGTCTGCTCCAATCCCATCTCTCCCCTCTAGAGATGCCCTGGATCTCCTCACCAATCTCTTGCCAGAATTTCTCCTCCTCCTCCTCTACCTCACATCCTAACTGGGGGGCTTAGACAACATGTAGAGGAATTCGGCTGTGTTGGGTTTCTCCAGTCATTTCTTGTGTGGATAAAATTCTCTCCTCCATGAAATATGGATGAAAACTGCTCCCCAGCCTGTGCACAAATTGTACCTGCAGCCTGAATTAATCATTGGATTATTCCTGAAGACATGAACACAACAACATGGAGGACCAGGCAGAGTCAAAAATATGCCCAGTCTGTGGAATCACTCGTGCACAAACAAACAACACATGGATGTCAATATTTCTCACCCATTTTTAATGGCAGCCTAAAGACTCTGATCAGAGGTTGACCACTCTACCTCTGAACCATGACCACCACAGAGTTAAAGACCCACTCCCATGAAAATTTGTATTTTTTTTTGTGTTTTTCTCATGACAGAGAACATACATAGAGAAAATTTAGATTAAAACTGTGTTTCTGAGTACTTCTTTATTTAAGTGAAGGTGAATCAGGAGCAGATGAAAGCTTGTAGTTGTTCTGTACAAACTGGATGGCAGGATTGCTGCAAATTTGCTCGCCAGTTTTGTGACACAGGCAATGTTAGCTTGGGGTTGTGAGGGGCTGTAAGCTAGCAGGGGAGCGTGTAAACAAAGGGATGATGGGAAATGAACACAGGCTTACTCCATGCCAACAATCCCGCCCCCAACTCCTGCTGCTCTGCACAAACTATGAAAACGAAACGTTTTTTTAAAGAAATTACAGCATAGTCATAAATAATTAAGAAAAACTTTAGAAATAGATCAAAAGATGATTGGAGTGGGACTTTATAGAGATGGTTTGGTTGTAGCTTTTATTTAAAAACAAGAAGATTTCCAATTAAACTTTTTATCAATTTATTTTTAAAAAGATGTAATTACGTTACCATGAAATATTATTATTCACTTAAAAAACAAAGACTTCTGTCTCCTAAAGTAATTTTGACCTCATCCAGGAGTTAAGCTGCTCTGGGTCTAATGTATCGTGTTGTTTGGTGACCTGGTCTGGTTTCTGTAGCTATGGGAGGGAGATGAAATAAAAAAAATGACCAAGGCAGTTTAACAGGATCTCTAGTGGGACCATCCCACCTTTCTGTGTTTTTGCTACTCTCAAATTCCAAAAATGGTTTCACCACATCAATCTATTTCTTTTTACATCCCTGTATAGATCCCTGCTTCTGACTTTTATTTATCTGGGGCATATTTGGCAAGAACATTTGCTCTCTTTTCCCGACAGCTCACTTCACACGCCTGAGCGCACACACAGGGTAACACATCGGGCCTGGCAGCTTCCCAGTGCTGCCACAGTCTGCTACTGTTGCCCCAGTGGGCAGCTCCACCGGGCCTTCAGTGAAGCTGTTGAAGAAATAGTTTTAGGGCGTCTGCATGGTTTCAGCAGAGGAGAAGGACTGGGTCACATTCACAGGTCTGCATTTTTCTTGGCAAATGTGGATTTTCATCTGATCTGTGGGCTTGTCTAAACATGAGTCTAGAACATGGCAGATTATGGCCCTTTGTGTGATGACAGACACTAGAAAAACTGCATCAAAGTGAAAAGTGTCTGAAAGAATGCTGTATTTGACCAAACCAGATCTACTTTAGGTTTTATTTAAGATTTACAAAGCACTGCATCGTTTAAACCTGCACTAAAAACAGCCACACTGCTCTCATTTAATAAAGCAAATGAATCAAAATGTCTATATCGTTATATATGTTTGTACTGTTGACTTCTATTTGTTGATGATTTGATTTGTTGATCATTTGATTCGAGATAGGAAGTCCTATCAAATCTGCCTTCCAGAGTACAACCTAAACTACATGAAACAAATGTTTATGTGCACCCCAAACTGCCCTCTGTTGTTTTGCCGGGCCATCACTGTATACAAGGGTTTTCTGTACCATACCTACACCACAACATGGTTTCACCGTGGGCCTGCTGATGGATGTCCGAGCAGCAGCATCCCTCTGCAGAGAAGAGGTGAAACTGATGGGAATGAGCATTCAATGAAGACCAGAGCCAAAAGTCAAATGTGCCATATTTCTAAATAACTGCTAGCTGGATTTTGCTCTTTAGTTTTGCTATTGTGGCTTGGTGCTGCAGGTAAACATCCAGGTGAGTTCCCTTTCATCAGAGCCCTCTCTTCATCCAGGAGCATGCTGTTTTGCTCGATCCAGTCTGAACTGGGACTCGGCATCAAACAATATTTTTAATCAAGTGGTCAAAAGCTATGGCACAAACATTCTAAAGTAGCTTATGTCAACAAAGGTGCAGAGCCTGCTCTGTGAGCTGGAATGCTTCTGCACGCTGTAGACAGGCCTCTCTTTGTGTTTCAGTCCAGCGGCCTCACGCCACACCACACCGCTCTGGAATCCTGTTTGTTTTCTTTTACATTTCCCAACCTACTTCGTGCCAAAGTAGAATCACAGCATACAGTGTGTGTGTGTGCTTGCTTTAAGAAGGATGTAAATTGATGTGAGTGATGGGTATAGGTCAAAGGAAGAACTTTATTTTGCTGCTAATCAGTATCAATCATTGACATGTTTAACCAGACAAAAAGAACAGACACAACAAAAGACAGGTTTCTTAGAAACTTTACATTTAAACTCATGTAATAAACAAACAGACATGGAATAAGAAGCAACTCAAATCACTACAAACTAAAGGTAAACAAACAAATCCAAACCCTTCCCTGTGCCCAACCCTCATAAAGAGGAAGTGAAGGCTTTGGCCACCATTTTATCATCTAGGCACCAAGAGGGCCAAGAGGGAGAGGAGAGACACATAAGAAATCAGTAAACAAATTCAGTCCTGCAGTGTATGTCCCTTTATATGCATGACACACTCAGCATTTAACTGTTAGTCTGATGCTACATTCACATCAGCCTCAGCTCAAGCGACCACTTCCCATAAATAATCTATGTAAATGCACGTATATGCGTGAATTGGGATTTAATTGTAGCAGGTGTTTGGCTTCAGATGGTTTAATTCCACCCAAATCAGAGTGAATAGTTGTTTTTGTAAACATTCCTGCCGGGACATTAGTCTGTCTGCACGCCACAGCGCTGATGAGGATGCCCGCTTAGACGACCGTGGCTGAAGTAAGACATGCTCCCCCCCGGGTCCGTCCTATGTCATTGTGTTATTCAATAAATTGGTTGTTAGTTTGTTGCAAATAGAACTAACAAAAACAGAAATTGTTCAATGCCAGTTTGCATAGTTTGTGTTGTGTTTTTGCCGCTCTAAATGTACCACTGTGCGCTGTTTCTTGGGAACTGGTTAAGGTTCGCGCCATTTTTCATGGATGTTAATGTTAAATTTTACTCCTTTTTGTGCATTTTCAATTGTTAGGGGTTGACATGGAAGGAAAACCAGGACAGCAAATTATGACAGAGAAATTATTGGTAAATGTCTTCTACTTTTATAACGTTTAATTATCTTCTTAGAAGGCCCAAAGCGCAGTCACAGTCACACATTCACACACTGATGGCGGCTCTGCTGCCAAACACTGGCGCCAACTCTACCTCTGCACCACAACTTCCCCACATAATAATTGAGGTTTGTGCTGAGCTGTAGGTAGATGACACCAAGCCTTTCATATCATTGGAATAGAGCTGTGAATGAAGAGCCTGGAGCAGGTTTTGCACAACTTCAACAATTCTCACCAAGCCTCCTCTAACTGTGAGTACTGAGACATCCTGACCCTAAATTGTGTGCCATTTATCTCAGTGTTCAGCTGTGGGCTCCATGAAAAAGTATTGCACAGCTACACTATTACCATCTACATTAGATGCCTCTGGTCTGTGCCTCATGAGTTACATGTCATGTGTCAGAGGTTTGGTTGTTTATAAGGGGTTCTAATGCTAAGTCTCTAGTCTAACCAGACCCAATTGATCTCAAGCATCCTTTTTATGTCTTGAGCTTAACATCTGATACAATGCAGCACAGGACTTTACCCAGACAGGTGGAGTGCTATGAACACCCAAATATGTATCATAAGAATTCCTCCACCCTCCAAACCTTCCAGAGTTTTCTGTGTTTTAAGTTAGGGTATATCCAGTACACTTCTTATGTCAAAATAAATGCAATTGTCATGATCAGAACACGAGACGGACCCAGGTGCTGGAACCCAGAAGGAAAAGGCAGGTAAGTGGTAGGTAAGTAAAGATTTATTTTACTGATCCAGACAGGGCTATGGGCAGACATGACTGTAGATCTGAGTGGACGATCCTGGCGGAGCGTGGCTGGTGTTCCAGATGAGGAGCGTGGCTGAGGCTCTTGAGAGAGGTGAGGCTGGAGTTCTTGGTGAGTGGCGTGGCTGGAGTTTCTTGCGGAGCACAGAAACTGTGGCTCTTGAGGATGAAAGGCATCAGCGTGGTAATAGTGAGACTGCTGCCGCTCGAGGTGGTGTTAGACTCTGGTGACTCTCTTGGCATGAGATTCTAACTGGAGGCAGAGGAGACAAGACACAATTAGCGAGGTACGAGACAAGGGGAGCCAGACGTGAATCTCAACGTGACTAAGCACCATCAGGGTTAACGGACTGGTGATGGCTGCTGGAGCTGGGTCTCCTTATGAAGAGCAGAGGCTTGATGAGATGATAGGTCACAGCTGTGAGTCAGGAGCAGAGCAGAGCTGGGAGGGGGAGGAGTCTGACAGAGGCACCATGACAGCAATCTCTTCAAGACCCAATCCGTGAAAAGAATGTTTTTGGTGTTTTAACATGTACTTTTAGACATTTATAAAAAAATTAAGAATGAAACTGCATTGCTGAGTATTTCTTTATTTAATTTTATGTGAATCAGGAGCAGACAAAAAAGGGCAAGCTTATAGCTTGATGCAGCTGCCACAATTGTTGAGCCCTAGTCTTCCTGCTCTGCTCCATTCTGATCATCCACTTTCAAACAAATAGATCCAAGAACGTCTTTGTTTTTCTTGTCTGAGCTGGAATCTGGATCTAAACTGTACAACTGGATAGATACGATTCTGCTCACCATTTTTGTTGTACCGCTAATGTTAGCCTGGGGTTGTAAGAATCTGAAAGCTAGCAGGGCAAAGCATAAACAAATGGAAGGGGGTTGGGTTCATTCTGCGTCAACAGTCCCTGTGGTCCGGGCTGTTGTGGAAGCAATAACTTGGTCTTGGTAGAGGTTTGATGAGCCGATGGAGAAGAACTGCTGGTTGGTCTCAAAGAAATTCTGGTAAGCCATCCAGCAGTTTTCCACATGCACTATTTTCAGTGCAGGTGGGAGGATGTTAACTTTGACTGTGAATATTGTTGGGGGACGGAAGGAATACTTTGAGGATCTTCTCACTCCTGCTGACTCGCCTTCTGTTGAAAAAGCAGAGGCTGGGGTCTCTGGGATGGGGCTGTCCATCATCCTGGTGGCTAAAATCATCAAGGTAGTCAAAGAGCTCCTAGGTAGCAAGATGGGGGAGGATGAAGTCTACCCCGAGTATCTGAGGTCTGGATGCTGTGGAATTGTCTTGGCTGGTACATCCTTGCAGCATCATTTGGCAGTCAGGGACAGTACCACTAAACTGGGGTGGTGGTTCCCTTTTTCAATTCAATTCAGTTCAATTCAGTTTTATTTATACAACCCAAATTCACAACAACAGTCGTCTCTATGGACTCTTTGTACCGGTAATTGTAAGGTAAACATAGAATCAAAAAGGATCATAAATGCATAGATTTCAATAGGATAGTACTAAAACTTGAACTAAATAGACTAACTAAACTGGGCATCCCTGCCCTTAGACCCCCCCCCCCCCCCATCGCGGTAAGGAAATGTTGGAATACAACGTGCAACATCATAACAATTTAAAAAGGAAAGAAAGTCCAACAAACCAAGGTACCTTTACGAGGAGAGCAGACAGAGATCTACCCAGTAAACAATCTCTCTCCACTCATGGCGCATATTCTGCTGCTCTTCCCTTTTTATTAAGTTGTTTTGGGTTGTCCCTAATTTACATATGCGCTAAGGCGGGGAAACAGAACACAGCTGCAGCGCTATCAGAAACGTGAATTACGACATGTCTATCTTTTCTCAGCCCTCCCACGTCACCTTTGGACCTGCAAAGCCTTTTTCTCACAGATAACTAACACAGAGCGTCCTTCGATTCATTCTAGACACAGCTAACATGCAAGTTGCAGGAAGATGCTGGAAAGACGTAAAGATAAACGTTTTCTCCCAAGGGTGTCACCTCCACCTTCCTGTGAAACAGAGTTGGACACAGACACTTCTGCAAACATGATTATATCACCTATATGTAGCTAGGTGATCCATAATAGAGCAAATATGAGATAACTTATATACATTATTCCAACAGGAAAAAACCCTAAAAACTTTTCCAGAAGAACCCTATATATGGGAAGATGAGGATGGGATGATCAGCCAGGAGTCCTGATCCTAATCTTGGATGTGCTGTTGATGCCAGGGATACTTGTGAAGACTGATGGTAGAAGAATTTGGAGTTTTATTTGTGATAAATCTTTTTCATTTAAAAGTAAGGAGTTTAAGGAGAAAAATTTACAGTAGTATAAATAATAAATCTTTCTGCAATAAACTATTCTTCTCTTGTTTCTTTCCATCATCCATGCTTTGTTTTCATCTTAAATTGTTTTAATTTGTATTCACTCAAACTTGTTGAAGTTGCAGTTGCTGTCTCTTTTGCAAATCCTGTTTTTTGTGGTTACAAATTTGACACATTTCTGACTGGTGGGAGGGATTTCTGCTGTGTGTGTTACCGGCTATTCAAGGACAGGTTAGCAACTGACGAGCTCTGGCCCTGTTTGTGCTTTTTTTCCAATAATCCTTTGAGTTGGGGGTAGAAATCTGAGCAAAGTGGATACTACAGATCTGAAAGTCTGGATTTTGGCAAAACCTAAATGATTAGTATTGTATTTTGGGTTTGAACTGAAAAGACCTTTTGTAATAATAAAATCTGGCATGCATTTGCATTTGAATATCTACAAATATATCAAGTAATCACTATAAGGCACTTTGCCTTCCAAAGCACAATTCCACCAAGACAAGAGATGGCTACAGGCTAACTTTATTTCTGTCAAGACTTTTGAACAAAATATAAAGGTTGAAAAATAAGAAAACTGATCTTTATTCCACAGAAGTGTGACCAGCAAAAAAAAAAAAAAACTGGGGGGGGGGGGGAGGAGCCAGGCCACTGTGTCAATGTGTGGTACTTCTAGAAACTGCTGAGGCTCCTCTTTGCTTCGTGAAGGAACTGTGAAATTCCAAAATATCCTATTTCTGCACACTTCAATATTCAAACCACAAACACCAAACTAAAGTCAATCACAGAATCAGTTGCAGAACAGTTTTGGAAAAGATTTCATGGGTGTAACGTTCACCGTTGCTCAAGTGGGTTCCTCTGGCACTATTTAATAAGGTAAAAGATCAGCTCTTCAATTATAGGACTCATTGCCATTGTTACATAAAATAAAGAAATCACAGACTGTATTCATTGCATTGCAAAAGATGATCTGATGAATTTCACCAATTGGAATATCTGGAAACATCATCACTGACCAGATAGCTTTATTCCTCCACCAGACAGACAGGACGTCAAAGAACCGTGGATGTTTCACAGTGAGACACATCGCTCTGCCCTGACTTGTGTCAGATGTTTCAAATTCAAGCAAATGCATGTAGTCATGCCTAACAAGGCACTAACTTTGTAAAGTACAACGTAACTAACTAGTTGAAGGAGGTATTTTTAAATTACTTGTGTATTCTTAATTTTAAACAAGCTGTTATCTGTCATTGTGAGGCTTTTCTGTCTTTCTAGTCCAGCTTGAATGTTTGCTGTTATGATGCGTTTGACTCGGCTTTAAACCCTAAACTGCTCCGTTTAACAGTAATGCCTAAAAGGAAATGCCTTTTCTGGGCTGCCCCTCTGACTGCCACATATGTGCAGCCCCTGCAAAAACTGCAGGATAAGCATCTGTAAAAAGCACCTCTAAAATACTCTGAAGGGCGGTGTGCCTTGAATGTTCTGCACCTGCACAAACAGGGAGTCAGTTGAGTGGCCCCCGTCCTCCGAGGCCCATTAAACCACAGGCCGACAGTCGGGAGAATAACGGATGTGAGAGCGGTTACCGTGAGAAGCAAAGGTAACACAGAAACAGTTCACCACAAAAGTCACACTCAGAAAGCAGACAGGAAGAGCTGTAGGGTGTAGCTCATAAATGCTTAATAAAGCTCACCTAATCAATTTAAGTTCTTCAGACAAAACATTCCCATTCCAGAACATTTGACGAGATGTGGTCAAAAGTCTCAGATCGTCATACTTCTTTGTAAAGAGAAAAAAGGCATGTGGGTGTTGAAAATACAGAGGGGAAATTCTTAAGGCTCAAACCAGACAGACTGAAAACAACATCATGAATGAAGATAAAGAAATAGGGAAGAATATAACCTTCAACAGTGAGAAAAGAGTTTCAGTTCTTTTACACACAAACTGCCCTGAACACCTTCCATTCTGTCCTGTAAAGACTTGTCTCACAAGGACAACACCTAAATTCCCTCCCTGTTACACAACAGCTCGTGCTTACATAACTCCTGCACCCCCTCAGTCTTGTACTGCAACTGAAACCTCACAAGGGACCGCAGATATACAGCCCTTTACAACCAAGAGCTCCATTCCCCACATTCAATATGAACACTCTTTAGATGATAAAGCTCTCAGAGAAACAGTTTGCTTCAGTGTTTCATCTTTAGCGTGGATAAAACTGACCATGGCAGGACTCAGAGACCCAGATTCTTTGAGGCTCCATGCTTTTCAGTCTCATGGATTTGTGGCTGGAATGAGCTGCAGAAATACCCATTAATGCATGCCAACACACATCTGCTTGAGTAAGACTGCCATTTATCAGAGAATCACAACTACTAGAGGGAGGATCGTAAGACAAAGAAGGAGACTGAGCAACATGAAAAACAAATCTGAGTGATTGTCTTGAGTTTATACAACCATCTATCAAGTTTCCAAACCGGCTGAATCCCTTTCGGAATTCAATTCAATTTTATTTATATAGCCCAACATTACAACAATACTCGTCTCAATGGGCTTCATACCGGTAATTGTATAATAAACATGAAATCATAAAGAACATGAAGTCATAGAATTCAATATGTACTGGCCAAACTAAACTAAACTGACTAAAGTAAACTGGCATCTCTGCCCTTAGACCCTCCTTCGCATTAAGAAAAAACTCCTAAAAAAAACTCTGTCCCACTCCTGGGGGAGTGAGTAGAGTAGAGTAGAGGACAGAACCCCAGTGCACCATACTTTCCCCAGCTTCTGTTAGGGTTAAGCTTGGGGTTCAGGTCAGGACCAGGGTCAAAAAAAGAAAGGTGGGTAAGGGGGAGTTTTGTCAGTAGTTTGTGGGTACGGTCGAGGACAGATTGTAGTGCGGGTGGGATCTGGAGGTCCCTCAAAAATATGGTTATATAACGGTTGTCATTTATCCAGATGATGTCTTGAAGTTGAGTCATGGTATCTGGACTTAAAACTATCTTTCTTTAAAAGTTTTACCACTCATTCAAGTAGCTTCATCAGTCTGATTTGATCTCCACTTTTTCCAGACGATGTTGCCCATTTGGCTTTATCAGGCCATGGCATGCGTTGGGGCAGTTCACAGCCAACTTTGAAGCAGCTGAATTTGTTTTTAACCTCAAAAGCCTCTTGTTAATTAGAACAGATCCACCAGGGGATGGGGAGAAAGCATTGAGAATGCTGAGGAAAGGCAGGGATAAGCTCCCTATTATCAATGGACACAACACTTAGATCTCTACAGAAAATGAGCGTTCAGACAATAGCAGACTATGTGATTTGGAAAGAAACAGTTCTATCAAAAGACAGGCCTCTAAATATGTAAAAAATTTAGCCCTTAAACCAAAAATGGCCCATTCCCCCGCCCCATATACCTGTAGGTACATATAGATACATGTACATATCTACATGAATGCATGAACGTTTACCGGTATGTTTGTTGTGAAATTTGGGTTTTTAACAAAGGAGTCAGTTAAGAATAGCTCTTTTCTGCAAGTGGTTTTTGGAGCTGCAGTGTTTGTTTTTTACTCCTTAGTTTGTGTCTAATTCAGGAACAGGAAGTTCAGAGGCTGACTGTGACTTGGAATTAAAAGAGGGAAAATGAGCATTCCTGTGTTTCTGATCTTTTTCATTACAAGTGGGGAAGTTTACTGTTTGTGTTACATTAGATATGGCTCTGACTCTTTTCCCCACTGAATACATCAGCAATTTATTTAATAAACGGAACCAACATATCTGATGAATCTAATGAAGATGAGAAGGGGTATTAGTTCCTTAACATAAATCTACCCAAGTAAAGAGACATTTCTTTGAAAGTTACTAAAAAGGAAAATACAAGTAAAAACCAGCACTACTTTGCTCCTCTGGTCAAAGGTAACGCCAAAAAGGCTCTTGGGTAAGAAAAAGCTTCCTGCTTGCCGACCAGCAAGTTCAAGGAATATCTACTTCGAAGATCCATTTGTTTAATTTGATATGCAGTACCATGTTTTTCTACCTTCATTGGAGGCCAAAGGGCTTTACAGCCACAATGTACACACACATTCACACAAAATGGTTATTCACTGGAAAACTTCACCTAACATTGTTTTCAGCTGCATGCTAAATTCACAGAGTTTAACCTTTTCTGTCTGTCTGGAGGTGGGAGACGCCTGTGAAAGCTGCTGGTGACAGGTGGCTGAGTGATGGCCCCCTCCTGCGTCATCGCTTCCTCCTCACTTTACTGTGGAATTCACATTTCACTCTCGCATTCATGGAAATCCAGAGGATGATGGGAAAGTCGTCATTTCCAATGTCTGTTTGCAGTCAGGTGATTGGCACACCGCACAGACGGTGAAGTTCCAGCTGAGAGTTTTCCTCGGTTATCTGGACAGCCACACTGCCCTCTTTGTATGTTCCCTTAAACATAGAATACTTTCAGACTAACATAGCAGGAATGAAACAGCAATCAGACAGTCTGAAGGTTGTTGGTTCAATTCATGACCTTTCTATTTGTATTTCAGTTTTTCATGTCAATGTGCATCTTAGCTAAACTCACACTGATCCAGAGGCTTTACAGGAGACTGATGGTTCTGCTGTCATCAGAAATGCCTTGCAGGGTCAACAGGCCTCATAAACGCTGTCTGCTAGCCAACAGATTCCAAACATCAGCAGATTGTCAGGTAAAAAGGCAGATGTGGGCTTCAGTTTGAGCCAAAGCCTGACCTTGCAACCCACTGACGGGGAGGGAGGGGCCTTTCATTCCAGAGGTGCAGACAGGGAGGGGTCCTTTTAGCCTCTTTGCTAAAAGGAAAAAAATTTCTGGAAAAAATTCACTCAGATGGGAACCCTTGCCAAACTGTTATTCCAAGTGCTCTCAATTTTTGCGATAACGCTTCCAACATCCAGCAGGGGTTTATATTCCCCAACTTTATTAGGATCACATTTGTATCTGGATTGACACTTTACTGAGGAGCATTTCTCAAAGTCTAACTTTCTGTCACAGCATCTGTGTGAAAGTCTGTTTCCTTTTGCAGTTTCCTTCTGATCATCTTCAAGTTCCTAATTTGTCCAAAGCCTCCTTACCTCTTTAGGGTACATGATAGGTTGAACACCTAAGGTCATAAAGGTCAAGAGGTTTGATTTCATTCAGCAGTTCTGTTCAGCTGGTCTTTACTGTCTTTTTGAAGTTAAGCCTTGCTGCTGCATTCCTCTCTGTTCACCTGGTAGGCGTGGACCAAATACCCAGATCAGGACCTGTTGGGTTTATTAGCCATAGGATGTCTCAACTAAAGGGGCAGAGCAGTAGGAAGGGCAGCTGGTGGGGAGCATGGCTTGTCCTTAGCTCTTTTTCTTCCCTTGTCCTCAGCAGTCTCATTTTGCTGGGCTTTGATGTTTTAGTTTGGGGTTGTTCTTTCTTTTGGTGAGGCAGCCTTTAGCAGGGAGCTGCTTACTCAGACAAGCAGTATGGCTTTGTCAGCTGTCTTCCTGTCTTATTTAATGTTTGACCAAAGTTCCAATTCCCTAAAAATGTTTTTTTTAAAGCTCCTTTTCTTCTCACAGACTTTTCAGAGGATAAACCGTGTTCCTCTTTCTTTCTGGTGTCCATCCCTTATGTGTTATGGCCCCATTTTGGGTTTTACCTTTCAGTGAGGGAGGGCTGCCTGTATGGCTTTGCAGGAGCTTCTTTGGGTCTTCCAGATGATCACAGTAATGACTTCAGGCTTTTCTCAGCTTAGTGATCAGTGAGCAGGCATGGCTCCTGACCGCGCTGGGAGACTCTAACAAATAGAAGTAAGTTTTATGAAGAATCAATGTTTTTAAAATATCATGTATTATAAAAGGTCACAAACATGACAGACCCACTCCAATGAAAATTGTGTTTTTGTTGTTTTAACATGTTCTTGTAGCATTTTTCTAATGATAGAGGAAACATATAAAATAATTTAAGTTCAAATCATTGGGAATCATAAGCAGATGAAAAAAAGCTGTTTGAAAAAGCTCATATTTGTGACGTACAAACTACAACCGGCAGGTCATAAACTCTGCTCCAATCCATTCTGATCATCCACTGTCAGACAAATAAATCCATGATCGTCTGAGCTGGAATCTGGATCTAAACTGTACATCTGGATAGCTACAATATTGCTCACCATTTCTTCTTGCATCACTAGCGGTTGGATGGTTCTGTTGGCTGTGTGTAGAACTGGCACAAGGGAAACAATGTATTTTAATGAAAACTCGTGTTTGCATCCCAGGTCAATGACCCACTAGATCAATTTATTCATTTTCTAAACTCACTTGGTTCGTTCAGGGTCATAGGGGCATACCCTATTGTTGTGCCAAGACAGGTACACCATGGACAGTTCATTGCAGGGCCACACAAAAGATACACAACCACACAAACACACTCTCACATCCACACTCTCCACTAACAGACAGTTAAGAATCGTATCATAACTGTAAAGCTTGTTTTTGGACTGTGGAAGGAAACCAGAGAGCGAAAAATTACATACACGAGGAGAACATGCTTACTCCAGGGATTCAAACCAGAAGCTTTTTGCCATGAGGTGAGGTGTTATGCCTCACTTGTTTTAGACACATGCATGTGACCTACAGTAAGACTCTCGTCTGATTCATAAACTCCTGTGTTGGACTCTACAATGATTGAGTCTTGTAACAACCAGTCTCTAGCCTGGTTGAGGAATTTAAATGCACCAAGGTGAGGCTTGACACGTCACTCTCCGACTCCCGAGGACCAGTTGTGAGAAGTGCAGTTCCAGCCCTAGCAACCGGGAAGAAGTGGACCCTTGCTGTAGCATTGCTGCAGAACGTGGAACCATGGTGATAGATGAGGTGCACCAACTAAAAGAAGTAGGCAGATGCTCCAAAGCCGTCACGCAAGCAAAACAGGGCCGATGGGTAAGGTGGGAGGGAGTTGAAAGGAGGAAACTTACATGGAGCTAACTTTGCAGCATGGAATCTAATAGGCTGAGCAACAATGTTCAAGTCACCTACAATGTGCTGCCCTCTCCCACAAACCTGCAGCTTTGGCTTGGGAAAGATCCTTCTGCAACTGCAACACTAAAGCACATCTTATTGGGCTGCTGGACCAGCCTCACGCAAGGCAGATATACATGGAGACACAACCAGGTCTTGAGATGTCTTGCCATTACACTTGAGTGCAAGAAGGTGTTTATCAATGCCCAACCCATCAGCAGCCACCACCATTTGTCCGGGAAGGGGAAAAGCCAAGGAGTACGGTAATCCCTCCCACTCTGAACTAACCCCTCTGAATGCAGCCAGGGACTGGCAAATGTGAGTCGACTTAAACCAGAGGCTTATCTTCCCCTCGGAGATTGCAGCAACCACTTTGCATCCAGACTTTGTCCTCTGGTCTAATTCGTGGCGACTTGCCTACATCATAGAGCTGACAGTTCCCTGGGAGGACTCCTTTGACGAAGCTTATGAGCGAAAGAAACTATGCTGTTCCAACTTAGCAGCTGAGGCAGAGGACAGAGGCTGTAATACCAGGGTGCGCCCAGTGGAGGTGGGATGAGGGGCTTTGTCACCAGGACAACTGCTAAGCTCCTCAGAGAAGTTGGACCCAGAGGACGGGCACACAAACAGGCTATCAAAGAACTGACCAACACCGCTGAGAGGACGAGCCATTGGCCATGGCTGAGGAGAAGTGACATCACATGGGCAAAAATGACCAACTAACAGCGAGACACACACCCAGGCTTGATCAACCTGTGATGGGCCTACCTCAGCGGAGGGTGTATAGTGATAAATGGCCGAAACACCCCAAGATGTTGAGTTACACAACTGATTATGTGTCTCGCAGACAAAAATAATGGAAGTCCGAGAACCTCAAGAGCTCCTGAAGTTAAAGTGGTAAATGTTACGGATTGCAACACCTGGTCCTTTGTACAACAGAGCAAACAAACTGCAACTTAGACTCTTGTAGAGTTAAAACCCTGTCATCAACAAAACCTCAAGCATCATGCTGGGAAATATACAGAAACTCGCTATATCCTGTTGGTCTACTTTTAGTCTTGCTAAGAAGGAGTTGCTTTAGGATACTAGTTTACATGAAATAAAATAAGAGCTGCCAAAGGTGTGGTGCTGTGGTGTAACAGCCTTTTCAGCAGAGGAGAAAGAAAACTCTCTGACTTAGCCAAACAAAGGAGTCAAACTCCACCACTGCAGCAGGTTTTCCACAGTGGGAATCTTCCTCTGCTGTGGTAAAGGGATAATCGGCTGTCTTTCCACTTTGATATTATGGGGTTCATCCTCAGTACTTCCAAACTAGTGATCTGCTGGGGTTAATTTTGTGTTGTGCTGCACCAGAGTCCTCACCTGAACCCTCCACTCTCTGGCTGCCTTTTTTAACTGGATGGTACTTGACCAGTCAGTCACTTGCTGAGTAAGTCAAACCCAGTTCATCAAGTCATTGTGAAATCCCCTCATCTTATAGGCATCCAAATTGTGAGCCCTCTAAACTGTGCTCAAGGAAGGTGGGGCCGCTTATTATCTGTCCCAGGGAGCGAGCCAATGAGTGGAGAAAATGATTTATGCTTTACATGTGTTTTTTTGTATGCATAAGAATATGTTTGTCAGCCATATTGTACATGGTAACATGATGTTTGAGTGACTTTGGACAGTCCCCTCCCTTTGGAATAATAGCTACACCTGACAGTTATAATAATTGTGTTTCTACCCCTCCTACTTTTTATTCATCTTTGAACTTCCTTTACCCCCCTTTAATTTTGTAACCAATTCCTAACATCCTACTCACTCCTTTATTCCGTTCAAGACAACAAGAAATGTACAGTATACAAACATAATTAACATGAATAAAGTTTAGCCTCAAATGTAAAAGAGGTTAATACAAATATACCGTGTTTCAAATTATAATGCAAATTGGATTTAAGTATCAAAAAGATTAAATCATTTTCAGTTTTTCAATTAAACTCATGGATGATATTGTGTCTCTGGTGTCTTTGTCTTTCTCTGGTGTCAAGCACATGTTTGAAGCTGCTGGAGTCTCTGGAGTCCCACCAACATCAAGGTGGAGGATCCTCCAGAGGATTGCAGTTCTACCTAAACCTTCTAACCCCTAAACAACAGTCACCAACAGAAACGGCTGCAGTGGACCCAGACATGCATGAAGACTCATTTTCAAACAGTCCACTGATGAAACCCTGGATGGAGTAGTGGGTGGTTGGTGGATGGACACCACGTCCAAAAAGGCTGTGACAACAGCATGGAGGTGGTAGAGTCATGACCTCTGAACAGTAGGTGGAGTTTCTGACTGACCACTTTCTTCTGTGGGACAAAAAGAAGAACCGTTTGTCTTCATGCATGACAATTCCCCATCTCATGCTCTAAGGAATATCTCTGCATCACTGGCTGCTATGGACAGAAAAGGAGATAAACTGATGGTGTGGCCCCCATCCTCCCCTGACATCAACCCTATTCAGAACCTTTGGAGCATCTTCATCATTGGAGGGTGGGAGGCAGTTCACATCCAAACAGGATGTGGGAGAATATTCGGACATCCTGCAAATAAAACTCAAGCAGAAACTTTCAAAAAATCACAAGTTCAATGGATGAAAGAATAGTGAAGCTGCTACAAAATCAGGGGTTCTATTTCAAATGTGACTTGACCTATGAAGATGTATTTGATTGGAATAGATTTAGATTTCAGGAAATATCAAGACCACCTATAGTCGAATTGCTGTAATATAAACAAAGTAAGTTGTCATGGAAATGTAGATTAAAGATATATATACATCTTCAACCAGATCTAAAGTCCAATCTTTGAAACTTTAAAACTGTTTGCACAAAACACGTGAGATCCAAACCAAATCCAAATGATTTTTGCTTCACTGTGTATTCAGCTTTATCCCTGGTGCTATCCTAGGCACTTTACCATTGGGAGTTGGGTCATCTAGACCCACTAGACAGAGCTCTGAACCTTTTTTCTTTAATGATTTGTGATCTTCACTGGTGTCCATGGATTACACGAAATCTTTCCACCTTTATCCACCTTTGTCATGGTAGGGAGAACACGTCAATGGAAGGATGGGGTCATCTAAGATAGCACAAGAGTTATTTTGTTACAAGTGCAAAAAAGTACACAAGGATTTCTCTGTATTTTGACGCTTGATCTTTTTCTTTTATATTTCAATTGTAAAAGCAATAACTTTAAAACACTGAGTGCCTGTAAAGATTTCTAGTAAAACACACAGCTGTCATTTCTTCAAGAAAATAGTTGGAAAAGTCAGATAATTATAGTTTACGGATTTGTTTTTTTATGTTGACATAGGTGAAAGCAACATTTTGACCTAGATCTGTGTACATCATGAAGTGAGACACCTGTATGGGAAGCACAAACCTGCATGTCTTGTTTTTTTCTGCTGGAAGCCAAATTTACTTTGGCACCAAATGAAACGCAGCAACAGCGTCTGATTAAAGCCAATGTTTTTACTTAAGGCTTTTGCAGGAAACTAATTAGCTCAGGTATGCATTTGTGTGCCAAACCAATATGCGGGAAACTGCCGTTCCAGCAAGGAAGTGAAAGCCCCAAGAGCTGCAGAGTGAGCTCATGCTTTACAGGGCTTCTTTGTGAGCTGCAAGACGCCTCGTTCTGTTCAGACTCTCAAAACTGTGATGAGAAACACAGGATTGTACTATTTATGTTGTTTTATATCAAGTCTTTTTGTGTGTCTTTGTTACAGCAGACCTTTGGGTAGCAGCTTCATCCCTGTTAAATTAATAGTCTAATAAAATTCAGTCAAGGTTACCACAAAAAATGACAAGATAGGTTAATTAGTCAACTGTGTGATGAGGTCCTTTCTTTGCTTCTTGTGCATCTGACCCTGTCAGTAGCTCCTGTCTATAGAGATCAGATGTTTTGTATGGATCCAGCTGTCACTTTTCTAACCTCAAACTAGCCCAGAGATTTTTAACTGACAGTGGATACTTCTAAAGGTGGGAGAGCTGCTTTAATGGGATTCTTCAGCGTGAACAACTAAAAATAACTCACCCATCCATCTTCCTGTGCTCATCTGGACCACCCTCTCCACAGAAACCTCCTCCAGTTCTGCTGAGAGAAATCCACGTTGATCTAAGGGCCAACCATGAGACATAGTCTCTTCACCACATCCTGGGTAATCCCTGGGGTCTTGTCTCAGTGGGACATGCCTAGAATATCTCCCAAGGAAAAGTGACTGCATTCGCTGTACATTTCCGCCTGTCAATCTCATCCTTCCCTCACTTGAGAACATTAAGATAAATCATATCAAATGAAAATTGAACAATAACGCCTCAGAAGTTCCTCTAGCTCTGTGTGTGGCCCAGTCTTTGCTAAATTTAGACACCATATTGTTTGTGGAAGATACTTGAAGAGCTGGACTGTTCTGCAGTCTTTGTTGGACTCAAATTCTGAAACAACAACCAGACAGATTACAGCTTGATTCCAAGGAGAAACATCTCATAGTAAACTAAACACAGGTCACAGAAGCAGAGCGAGGCCGTTCCGGACCCACATGCAGCTGAAGACCGCCGGATGTCCAGAACCACGTGTGTGGCATTCATTCTACAGCTGACAGCAGCTCCTGATGCTGTTGAAAGTTACTGCCCCAAACTGTCATTCATGTGTCTAGTCTAAACAAATTCCAGGCTCAGGATTTAAATAGGCAGTTTCCACTTTTCCTTTCTGCTTTGAACGCTTGAATCCTGCCGCAGGGCCCCTGGTTATATCTGTACAGATGTTCCCAGGCATGTTTCCACGGCCACCTCACACCTAAGAGCTTCTTTTACAACAGTGAAACATGCTTTGTTCAAAAAATACCACATGGATATTTTTCCTCTTTTTGAGGCTAAATAATCTCACAGGAAATCTGACAGAAAAAGACTGCTTTTCTGCTGAATCCATTTAGCTTTTAACGTTTTAAGACAAATGAAACAGAGAGCTCAGAAGTTTGCTTTGGGATTTTATGTGTCAGAACATTATGAGACCCTGACCATGGCCTTAGCCAGCAAATCAGACAGACTGCTGAAGCCTGGCTGAAACTGGCTCATGCAGCCAGTGGCGGTTCTGCACTAAATTACTCCCCGGGCGAGAACCCCCCCCCCCCCCCCCCACACACACACACACGCACAAATACAAATGTGACTACATCCTTTTGTGTTCCCTATCTTTATTTGACCATTTTACACAAAAAAGGCATACATTTTATAAAAAAGTAAGACAGGGGGGTCAAACTCAGTCGCACAGGGGACCTAAATAAAAACACTTTAGGTTTTGGGCCGAACAAGATAAACATCTACTGAACACACTAAAGATAAACTTTAAAACCTATTAAACCTTTAAAACTTACTTTTTTGAACATAAATATGATTTAAAAGGGGAAAGAAATCCAGAATAAATCAAGTGAAATCTTCAATAACGTATAATATTTTGCTCTTCATAAAAATACATTCTGTCAAAATTATACAAATATGAGCCTGGAAATATTAATAATAAGAAATACATGATATAATTCCATTTTCTTTGCTCTTTTGTCCATTTTTTTAGAGTTGGACTCCTGGTGTCATTTTTAGCAATAGATTCATTCCTGCTTGGTGTGTGACGTCCTGTGTGTGTCTTTGTGAAACATTTGAGAGAAAACCTGTTATTGTGAATATCCTTTTTAGGTCTTATAAAACATTAAAAACTAAATCATACAACTCATCGCTGGGATTACTCCGAAAAATTTGGCAATTTCCTAATTTTATGGAACGCCAACAGTAGAAATCCTCCCAAAAACCTCAATCCATTCATAAACAAATGATCTATCGTTTATTTATGATCTCATAAAGTGCAGCTGTTTAACTGCATTTCCTGCTGTCTTTATGTCAAATACTGACACCACCTAAACGACAGGCAGACAAAAAAACACATTTATATGTAAAATAAAGAATAAAAATGTCTACAATAGTTAATAAAGAATGACTTTATTAGCATGAGCTGAGTAATCCAACAGCATGGGATGATTTAGGTGCTGCGCAATGCAGGCTGCCGTTCCAAAGTCTGTGAAATAACAGATAAAAGAAAAGCGGAAGTGGTGCAGCTTCCTTTTTCTTCTAAGCACGGGGATGGCACCCCCCTTTAAATTTGCGCCCTGGGCAATTGCCCGTATTGCTCGTGCCTGAAACCGCTACGGCGTGCAGCACAAAAGCCTACTACAGAACAGGTACTAAGAAAATTGGAAGCTACCAGGTCTCATCCTGATCAAATGCTTTAGTAGAAAATGAGAAAGTAGTAAAGGTCTCCAAAAATCAATTTCTTTATCCCCGTGTGTCCCGAGAAAACCCTGAAGATTTGTCAAATCTTTCCACAAGATGGTAGAGAACTGCCATAATTTCAAAGCCAGGTGTTTCACACAGACTGAGAGAGAGTGGATTTCAATGTTTTCCAACTGGACAATTTCCACTTTTGCTGAGCTTTAAATAGAAGCTGTTTTCATCTTGGTAGTTCATCTGCACTCCAACTCCATTGTTAAATCTGAACTGATCTTCCAGGCTCCTATTCCAGTATGAGTTTCCACAGTTTGTCTTTTCATAGACGAGCCTCAGAAAGTTTCCATCCGCCTTTAATCCTTTCATCAAGCAGCAGCTGCCCATCCCTCAGTCATTGTTAAAAGCCCACAGATGGTGATCCAAACCGCTTTAACTTTTCCTCACAAGTGTTTTTGCAGACTGCTGCAATCTGTAAAAGAACAGTCAGCTCTTCCAGCAGGTCTCTGCCTATTTTGCTTTGCTATTGGAGCACAGTTACCGGAGATGAAACAGCAGTGTCCTGAATGTTAGTCTACTGTTTTGGCAGAACTGATCCTTCTTCCTTCAGTCCTAATAAGTGGCAGTTTGAAAAGATTAGAACTAATTATGGGCGACGGAAATGCCTGGAGAATTATGCACTATAAAAATGCAAGAATGTTCCCTTTTTTTGTTGTTTTCAACATTACTTTCTTCGCTGGCAGGCAACAGGCAGCCGAGCAGTTCAAAGGGGCAGAAATATGCAGGCAGGAAAATCATTTTAAGATCCCGGTTTCATGTTCAGTTTGCTCAGTGGTGGAGAAATGGTCTGTTTGAAGGTTGAAGCCATGGAACATTCTTCAAAAAGCCTGCCAGCTACCACTAATAGAACTCAGTTACTTGAAGACTGTGGCTGGTTTGGGAAAAACACACAAGTTCTGCATGTCTGTGATATGCATTGACTGAGCTAACTGTACCTACTTCACAGGAGGCAATACATTAGAGGAAGTAGAGGCTTGGTTTGGAGAGTCTTATGAATGCTGTTTACCGCAGTGCACTGAATTCAATTGGACATTCAACCAATGAAAATGCAGTTTGTTTTCTTCAAAGTAGGATTCTGGTGGATCGTTTTGTGTCACTGTTTTACTTGACTTTATTTTGGTGTTTGTTTTCTGGGAGAACTTTGAAAATGATGGAGGGAAATGAGCCAGGGAGGCTGAAACGGCTCACGGGGCACACAGGCCCATTGTGCTGCAGCAACTTCAGCCATGACATAACCATCCATGGTGTGATGGAACAGAGAGGAGGCCATTTCCAACCTCTGAGCCTGAAGGAGAGTCTTAATCACAAAGAGCTTAGTCGAACCATATGTGGGAAACTTAAGAGTCTGTCTTCTCTGCCCATCAGCATGCTCCAAGGAGTTTCTGTTTCCTAAACTCTGACTGTAGCAGAGATGTGATGGGGCAATTAAAGTTAAAGACTTGCCTGAATCTGGACTGGGAAGAGAGGCTGCTCCTAAGATCTGAGATGTTACAGGGGACTAAAAGCAAAAAAGATGAAGAAAATGCATGGAGGGAAAGCTGACAGCTGAAGCGAGTCCGTGAAGATACAAGCAAAACTATGGAACAATCCGACACAAAGAGCAAAAGCTGCCAGCTTTACGCAACTTTATGCAAATATCATTATGAATTTGAGGAATAGTGTGATAAACAAGACCCAGTTATCTAACCCAAAACATCAGAATTAAAAGGACCTAACAGAAACAGAGACCAACCTCAGAGGCCGACAAAAACTGTGCCTGGTCTAAAAATTGGGTCCCACGTACTTTGAATTCTGGGCTCAGAAAAGCTGACCCTTTTAAGGACAGTGGTAGGAGTCAGACTGATGTTGTGTTTGTCTGTTTTCATGTCAACTGCAGTTTAATTCATTAGCCACCAAAAGCTATTCAATCTCTTTTTCTGCTGTTCCCAAGTTTCACTTAGAATCTTCCTCGTCAGGTGACTGTGGCTGTGACCTTTCAAATCAGACCAATATGCTGCAGTTTAAACCGAGCATCAGAATGGATGCTCGGACAAGTGTCAATTGTCTGATCAGCCAGAATATAATCCCTCTGATGTGTCTCGAAGTCATTTGGTTTGTTTTCTTGTTGAGTACGTTTGAGCTCTGTTGAAAGTCCTACTTCAATCATCTTATGGTTAGCCTGAATCCAAAAAACCTGCATTGTTTCTGCAGAGCGGCAGTTCATTCAAAATACACCCTTGAGTTGTGGGCGGGACTGTTCCCTTTGTTTACATGATCTCCCACTGGCTTACAGCTCTTCATAACCCTCACCTAATATTAGCAGTGCAACAAAAATGTTGATGAATATCATAGCTGTCCAGCCGTACAGTTTGGATCCAGATTCCAGCTCTGACGGGGAAAACAAAGACGTTCTTGGATCTATTTGTCTGCAGGTGGATGCATCAGAATGGAGCAGAACAGGGAGCTTGTGGCCTGCACATTGTAGATTCTACGTCACAAATACGATCTTTTTTAAGTAGCTATTTTTCATCTGCTTCTTATTCACAACAATTTGAATAAAGAAATAGTCAGAAAAACTGTGTTAATCTCAATTTTCTTCATTTCCTTTATAATGAAAACAATTCCATAAGAAAATATTAAAACACCAAAAGCAACATTTCATTGGAGTTGATCTTTGAGCTCAGGTTTGCTGTTGGGCGTCTTCATTTGAGTCATGTTCAGTTGACCCCCTCTATGCATCCAAAACTTTGTCATTCTGTGACGCTAACTAATTTAAGTATAAAGGGTAAAGTGAAACAACCCACATTTTCAACCTGTGGATTTTCCCTAACCATCCAGTCCATCACTAATGCAGCTTTTCTGCTCCACCCGGAACCAGTGGAACATAAGGCTGCGTGTTGTTGGAGTGTGCCCACTGTTTCAGAGCTTTCTATTGGATGGTCAGTTGAACAGCAAATCCCCCGTTTAAGTGTCTTATCCCTTGTGCTGTCTTAGATTACCCCCCCCCCCCTTCCATTGATGTGTTCCCCCTACCATGACAAAGGTGGATAAAGGTGGAAAGATTTCATGTAATCCATGGACACCGGTGAAGATCACAAATCATTGAAGAAAAAAGGTTCAGAGCTCTGTCTAGTGGGGTCTAGATGACCCAACTCCCAATGTTAAAGTGCCTAGGATAGCACAAGGGTTAAATGTAAAATATAATCATAAAGTTTAAAAACATTCTCCCTCCATAAAAATGGGATTGTTCATATCAACGTTACACACTGATTGCGTGGTACTCCAACTATAGACAAGAACACACGCTGGCTGGGTGGCTGTGGTGCAGAGCTCGAGGAGTTCACCTCTGGAAGATTGCAGGTTTGGTTCCTGCCCAAGAGTCCTTGGTCCAGACACCCACTCTTGGTGGTCTGGGGAGCACCTTGCATGGCAACAGAGCTGTTTCCTGGATGAATGAGACTGTGACTGTAAAGCACTGTGAGCCTAAACCCTTAAACACCAGAGCTTCAGCCCCAGTGTTGGCATTCTTTTGACCACCGTAACTCTTCAACCGCTAAGGCCATTAACCTCAGTCCAGCATATGCCGGAACACAGAAAAGCCGCTTTGCAACTCTTCAAAGTTGTCATGTGTTGCATATCAGTGCAAAGCCGAAATGAAAAGCCGCTGGCGACATTTGCACTCTGAAAGGGTTAATCAATGTAGAAAAACAGGATATAAGCACACACTATTTATCAAAATCCACAAAACAAGCAATCAAAAGCAAAAAAACATTTTTTTAAATGAAAACTAATTTCCATCTCATAAAGACACTTTTGAAAAGTCAACAACTCAATCAGTGGTGTTAATAAGATACCCTTTTAAATTGTTACAGTCTTTGAACTCAATAAGATTTGTAAGTAGAAATGTATACATTTTTATTATTTTTACACAATCAAAGTACAACCTGTGTCTCCAGAGGGTCAGACTGTAATTCCTCTTTCTAAAAACGATGAAAAACTTCAAGACAAGTCCAAATGCTGTGACTGTCTTTGGCTTTCATGGACCTGGTTGGTGAGGCGATGTCCTCTGTGTCGGTTGTTAAACTTTGTTCATGTTCTATTCTGTTCTTTAAAAAAAACACACACTTGAACACGAAATCCATGAAACGGGCCTTCACCTTCTCCTCAGATGACATCTGTGACAGTAAAGGCTCTCCAGACGTTTCCTGCAGCAGAAAAATGACTGGGCTTCACAAACATCCTGACAGAAAGTGCAGTGGATCGCTCCCTGTGTGAGATAACAGTGCTGTCTGTTTCTGCAGAGCTGCAGCAGCAAATTCCTGCGTCAAGCTGTTTCCCTCAGATATTCTTAGAGTTACCTTTTGGTTCTGAGCCTGTTATGACAGACAGGACTTTCAGCCAAGCCTGCGCTCGTGTCCGAGCCTCCACTCTGCTGAATCCAACTGCAGAAAGAACGTGTCCTTATTAGGAAAAGAGCACATGCTCATATATGGGGAAGCTTCCGGCTGCTGACTTCTCTCTACATTCCTCTTACTTCAGGTTTGTCTGGCAGCTTTTCATTTCCGACTTTCTGGCTGGAGGAGAAGCAGGATCACCTTCCAGAGTCTGTCAGTGTGTGATCCTGTCTATCAAAGATAAATGAAGAAGCAAGAAAAAAAAGAACACATAGAGAGAAGCAAAACCACAAAAGGAAGTTTTAACCCATTTCAGGGCTCCAGTTTCTTTGAACTGAATCAAAACCACGTCTTCTGTCCAACATGAACTTTTTCTTTAAACATTTGCAAAAAATGGAGTTCTTCAGACACATTAGGACGTCCCCATAATAGAAACAAGGTTGTCCAAAACTGTTGAAAGTCAGATGAACAAAAACTATCTATCTACCTGGATAGCCTGACTCCTGGGTTTGCTACCGTTAACCAAGGAGGTCACATCTGGCCTTTCAGCTCCATCACAGACTAAACCTTTACACACGGGTAACATGTCGAAGCCTCAGCTTTCTCAGAGGGAGCTTTCTCCACAGAGGATTTCTACAAAGTTTGGCTTTTCCAGCATCATGTACTAAAATCTGACAGTATCTCTGGTCTTCACGAAAGAAAAGTGCTTTAGATCAAACCCAGAAGCTCCAAGTATAAAGTCGGTTTCCCATATTTTTATCAACGTGTGTAGCTCAGCTGTGCCTGAAGTTAACTCTAAGTACTTTAAATGAACCCTTGTGCTATCTTAGATGACCCCACCCTTATACTGACGTGTTCTCCCTACCATGACAAAGGTGGATAAAGGTGGAGAGATTTCATGTAATCCATGGACACCAGTGAAGATCACAAATCATTGAAGAAAAAAGGTTCAGAGCACTGTCTAGTGGGTCTAGATGACCCAACGTTAAAGTGCCTAGGATAGCACAAGGGTTATGGTGTTGTCACTTTCTGACACAGTTTATCATAAATTACAAACTGTCAGTGAAGCATTTGCTCAAAAAAGTGTTCAAAATCAAAGTAGGAGTTCATTCGTTTGCTTTTGAGAGGAGCTCTGCTTTGCTGCTGGAAAACCAGAGAAACAACAAAAAGTTAGAGGAGAAACAAATGAATCTTTTCATTTTATCCTTTTTTCTCCAAGTCTACAGCAAGGACAAGCTGTTGAGCGTTATGTAACTGAAGGAAGACAGCCAGCTAAATGGAGCTGAGCAGCACAGACCTTTTCTGTTGAAAACCAAGTTTAGCTTTTCAAAACATCCCCAAGGAAAAAGATTTAAATGTTGATTTCTATAAAAAAATACATTACAAGTTCATAAAATGAGGACAAAGCGGGGATTCTTTCATGTGTTGGAAGTCACATTGTGTCCTTTTAATTGTTTTTTAACCAAAAGCTTTGCTGCGTTTTTCCTAAACAGTTCACAACAAAAACAGCAGGAGCCATGTTTGTTTGGATCAAATGTTCTCATCAGTACCTGGCCAAGGTAAATGACCTGAAGACCTCCTCTTCCTCACCACTTGCTGGTTAGGTAGTAAAGAACACACCGTCTGGCTTTGAAGCAGAAGAGGAGGAATCCTGCGGGATTAAACCACCACATCAGTTGCTCTGTTTTTTTGAAGCTCATGACTTCAAAAGTGTCTACAGGTTCTTGTTGGTTATTTATACGTCAACCTCCAAGTTATTTCAAGTGTTCTGCTTTTCCCTTTTCTTCCTTTGTGACCATTTAAACACCTAAACTCTCTAACGGGGGCAGTGCTAATTTCAAATGTCATGTTTTTTTGTTCGTCTGTGAAGTCAGTCTTTAGGAATTCCCAGTGTGAGGTCCTGGGTTTCTAACCAGACTTTACTTCCCATTCCAGATGAAAGCCACTCTTGGAGGTGGAAGTGTTGTTTAGTCTCACAGCAGAGCCTTGCCTTCAGACAGCAGGAATGTGGGATGTCTGGAGTGGGGGTCAGGAAGCAAGGAAAGAATGCCAAGTATGTCCATGTTTATCCAGGGCTGGCTCTCCATTCAGCCCCCAGTGACGTGTTGCAGAGGAGCGCCTGTATAAAGGGGGCTCCCCTCAGCAGTCAGGACTCAGATCAACGCCGCCTACTGAAGCTAAACTCTAGCTTTCACCAAGAAAGAAAAGGACCCGCTGTGAGCAGAGCAGCAGACTGAAACTACTGAGCCGACAGGAGATCCACTTGATCCGAAGTTCCTGAGACCAGAGGACGACTTCCCCAAAGAGGTTTAGAAAGGGTCTGAATTTATTCTAAAGAAGAGAAGATGTTTGCTAACAAGGAGAAGGTCATCTGGCTGCCTCTGCTCTGCTTGATTTACTCATACGCGGTAAGAAGATCAACTTTGAGGCTTTTCTGGGGACGTCTGCTCTTGTGTTGACAGCAGCTCCTGACTGAAACGTGGCTAGTTTGAACCTGAACATGTCCGTCTGTATCTGCATCGTTTCAGGCTGCAGGTCAGGAGTGCAGCGGTCAGTGTTCCTGCCCCTCCGCACCCCCTCTGTGCTCCCCAGGAGTCAGCTTGGTCCTGGATGGTTGCGGCTGCTGCAGGGTGTGTGCCAAACAGATGGGGGAGCTCTGCACTGAGAAAGACGTGTGTGACCCACACAAAAACCTCTTCTGTGACATTGGAGCCCCCATCAGCAGGCGCATTGGGGTGTGCACAGGTGAGATCCTCCCTCACACCTTCCTCCTCTGTCTCCAAACGTTGACGTTAAAAAGCTTCAGCATTCAGGAGGCTCATAATGACCTGGCTCTGGTGTCCCACAGCTCGGGAGGGGGCCTCTTGTGTGTTTGGAGGCACGGTGTACAAAAGTGGGGAGACCTTCCAGAGCAGCTGCAAGTACCAGTGCACATGTATGGACGGTGCCATGGGCTGCGTCCCGCTGTGCTCCATGGACATCCGGCTGCCCAGCCCAGACTGCCCCATGCCAAGGAGAGTCAAGGTCCCGGGAAAGTGCTGCGAGGAGTGGGAGTGTGATTCCCCCTACAAAGACACCCTGCTAGGCCCCGCTTTGTCTGGTAAGAGAGTCTCTGTTGATCTTTACGCAGAAAAACCCACGGCTGTGGGGACGGTTTCACTGATCCTGTGTTTCCCTGTGTGCTCACAGCTTTCAGAGAGGAGGAGACCTACGGCCCAGATCCCAACATGATGAGGGAGAACTGCCTGGTTCAGACCACAGAATGGAGCGCCTGCTCAAAGACCTGCGGCCTCGGCATCTCCACCAGGGTCACCAATGATAACCACGAATGCCGGCTAGAGAAACAGACCCGGCTCTGTATGGTGCGACCCTGTGAGTCACAGATGGAGCAAAGCATCAAGGTGAGTTCCTGTCGCTCTCGTAACCTTCAGACACACATTAGAATCTGTGAGGTCATCCAGCTGACACTGTCCCGCTGTTGTCCTGCAGAAAGGGAAGAAGTGCATCCGGACTCCCAGGGTCTCAAAGCCCATGAAGTTTGAAATCTCCGGCTGCACCACCACCAAGTCCTACAGGCCTAAGTTCTGCGGCGTCTGCCTGGACGGCCGGTGCTGCACCCCCCACAGGACCACCACCCTCCCCATGGAGTTCAAATGTCCCGATGGGCAGGTCATGAAGAAGCACATGATGTTCATCAAGTCGTGCGCCTGCCACTACAACTGTCCCGGGGAGAACGACATCTTCGAGGCCATGTACTACAAGAAGATGACGGGTGACACGGCATAAGTTGGGAGGGGGAGGGGGGCTGCACGACAGCCGCGGACTTAAAAAAGTAGAACTCCGTCTCAGTGAAAGCTTATTCCAAGTATGCTTAACATTGTACTTGTGTCTGGTTGAAACAGGACAGACACTCGTGGAAGTGTCTGCTCGGCTGCCAGCATGCTAGCCTCGCAGAGTCAGACAGAGGGTTGCCTAGCAACCCCAAGCACGTCCTGCACTATGACTTCTGTTATTTAACAGAAAAACCTACTGTTAGCTTGTCCTTACTTTTAAAGTCCTGCTCACAAGCAGTTTTCTGTTTGTTTGTTTTTTTACAAAAATGTGTAAAGTTCTTGATCTGAGGTTTCTGATGAGTCCACCCCGCCCTGCAAAGCCACGCAGCTATGAGGGCGGACCACAGAGGCTCAGTGTTCTGCCGTCCGTGCAGGTGTGAGTGTGTTATTTTGAGAGTGAGTGCAGGAATGAATGACAGCCTTGTCTGGGAGGAATCTGCAGGAAAGGTCAGAGTTTCCTCCCAGCACATGGGTGGGAAAGAAGGCAGCAACTCGCGTCATACCAAAACACGCAGAGCCCAGCCGACTTTGCCAGGGCACTGAGAAATCCTCAAGCATGAGTGTGTTAACTTCAACTAATACTGACTGGGGTCGATAAGAATCCGAGAGAACATGTAGTTTGTACAAAATAGAAGAAATGACTGGAAGAATTGTGATTTCATTCCTTATTTGAAGTGTTAATATGTAAATTCTGTATAAATGTGTACAGTTAAGTTAATTTAAAAAAGAAAGATTGGTTCTGTGCTTTCAATGTATCAACAGTATGTTTGTTGTTGGTTGTAATTTCTATTTTATTGAGAAATGTGACCAAAATGTCACATGTTTGACTTTGTAGCTGAAAATAAAATCTATATTTTTATAAAAACAGGCTTGTTGTCACTGTCACTGCACACACAGCAGCTGCTTTTGCTCACAGACCCCTGACCTCTGACCTCTGGGTCAGGCGAAACAGTTGTAGACAAAGATCTGCCTCAGCCACTGAGCAGAGCACCCTGAGGAAAGGAAACCAACATAAACATGTGGTAGCTACCTGTGCAGGTGTTTCTCACTCCACACTCAACCCGAGTGGGATGGACTCAAAGCGGTGACATTCCTGAACAGGACCAAAAATGTTGTGGAGGGGCTTTATTTTCTCAATACCTATAGTGCTAATCTTCAGTGTGAGGCTGTAAAGCAGAGGTGTCAGAATTCAGGCCTCAAATTCCAGGGCTGGTGTCCCACATGTGTTCCAACCTTCCTGCCATTGAAGCTCCTTATTGGCTAAACACACCTGACCAGGTGATAACCTGGAAAACCAGCAGGAGGCTCGACGCCTGGTGTTTGACACCCCTGCTGTAAATGAGGTCACGCAATTCAGTGCAGGTGGAGTGTGTGCTGAGAAAACACACAAAAATACATCACTTTCACCAAATGCATGGAAAAACGTTTCCATTTGCAGAGTTTGCATCTTTGATAAATGTTTCCATCAATTACGAACTAACCCTTCTTCATGGAAACTGTCTCATCATCAGACTATAAAGAGCTAATGTCGCCATCTGGTGGTCATCCTCTAGAAGTGAGTGTAGAAATCAGACCATCCATCTTAGAAAACAGCGGTGTAACAATTAATCGATTTATACTCCTAGGATCAAATTGAACCGACCTAGACCATAATAGAATAGTTTTAAAAGGAATTATAATTATGTTATATTAATTATAATTGAAATGTGAGAATACTATTTGGATTCATAGTTTATTAATCTAACTATAATGTATAAATTACCAAGTGCATCATAGCAGACATCACACATGTGTTGTCATCAAACACGGATCAGTCCATCATTCCAGTCCAATGTGTGGACAGACTTTGAATAAAGTCATGTGACCATCCAGTGTCTAGAATGTTCTAGAAATGTTCCCTTTGGATTCTTGGATGTGGAAAAACAACAGTGGTGAACTTTAGGATCTAACATGTGAATGGATTTGACATTCATTCTAGTTTACTGGTTGGTTTGGACACAGATTTCATTTCCACTTGATGATCTGGAAGAAATCCAAGAATCTGGAAAACTGTTCAGTAGCAGGAATTTCTGTCTGAGTCTCTCTGCTGGAAGTTTGGATCAAGATGATCTGGATCCACTCTAGATCAGTGAATCGGATCGTTTTAGAATGAACCAATATTGGCCATGAATCAGCAGCCACTAATATGGTAGGAACCAAATTGTTGTTTAAATAAATTGTATATCCCTAAAAGAAACTGTTAGAAAAATAATCCATTTTGAGTCCTGTCACTGTTTCTAAAATGCTCAGATTTGTATCTTCCTTTTAGAAATAATCTTTAAAGCTGGTGTATACAAGTCCAGCAGTACTGGACAGATCATGTCAGTGGCTGTGTGCCATGCTGACGGGTCATCCTCACTCACACAGAAACAAATTCCAACTGTGTTTAACGGCTCTGCAGCCGCCTCCACACTGAATCCCCTCCAGGTCCATTTGCTGTGATGAAAGGGTCCAACAGCCTCTGCTGATGCTCAAGCTGTCTGGTTTTGGTAAGATTAAGGTAACATTTTACAGACAAAGGGATTCATCAAAAGCAGAAACATTGCAGGTTTGATTTTTTTTATAACAGAGATTTAATGCAGTTATAAACACAAGCAAGTCAGTTATCTGCAAAAATGTGTACTTATTGCCTTGGCTTGATTAAATTCTAGTGTGTTCTTCACTGCAGGTAAAAAGGATCTCGTCATGGAAAACACAAAGTGTTGATGTCATTCATCTGGGTCAGCCTTTATTTTCTGACTAGAATCATTGTCCAGAACCTAAACCCAAGCGGTCGCATAAGCAGAAACATCATCAAGAAAGGACATAAATATTCACATGTGCAAAATGTGAGAAAGTGTTAGTGTGAGTGCATCTGCTAGTCTATGTGAGGGACAAAAGCAAGGCAACAGCAGAGCGCTGTTTCAAGGACAGAAATCAAGATAAGAATCCAGGCTGGAGGACTTCAGACTGCCACGTTCTCTTCGTCAGCCCTGCCGCAGCTCATGAAGCTTCTGAGCAGCATCTTCCAGCTCTGACTCGATGGCTGCCAAGCTCTCGATCTCCTGCAGAAGAGGAGAAAGATTTCAGATTACACTCTATTACCATGAAGTGTACTTTTTCTGTGAGCCGAAAGACAACAGAGAGAAATCCAATAGATGAGAACACAGTAATTCAACTCCATGCAGCATCTGAGGCTCACACTTCATGACATAAGCAGCCAGGCTGGGAGCTGGAGCCAGTCTTCTGCTGTCAGCTTTGTGTGAACACAAAGTCAATGACGCCTTTTTAAAAACACAGGGCTGAGTGGATTTCTCACCTCTGACTTTCTGCTGGCACTCCCCTCCTCCTCCATCACCCTCTTCTTCTCTGGAGCTCCATGACCAAACTGAAGCACTCTGTCAGGACCCCTCTGAGCGTCTCTCTTCCTTTCCTCTTCCCCCTTCTCCTTTCCTGCAGCCTCTCTTGAATGCTGGGTCACTTCCTTCTGCCGCAGATCCTTTCCAGCTGCTTTCTTGTTCAAATCAAGAGACCTGGCCCCGTTGCTCCACCGTCCCAGACTCTCTGCCAGCTCCTCCTTCATGTCCTCCCCTCCGTTGTTTCTGCTGTGGGTTTGTGAGAGGAGCTCAGACCTCGTGTCCATGGCTTCCTCATCAGATCGGCTTAGACTTGAGTTAGCTGTGGAAGCATGTTTCCCTTCGTCAGACCAGTCACCTGAAAAATGAGGAGCACAGAAAGAGGTCAGGAAGCAGCAGACTCCACCAGAAGAGTTCACAGGAGGGAAGGGACCAGTTCTCTCATCTGATGGTCATGAAGGCAGCAGACTGGCAGAGGCACCGCCTCACTGGCATTTCAGAACATTGAGATCCAAAGTGAGTTCTGATCCTGTGCTCAGCTTCAGCTCCCCGTCTGGAAGGAGGACGTTCATTACGTGGATGGAAACACATCCACCATGTCCATCTGCCGTCCACCTTTCATTCCCGTCCGCTGGTTGGTAATCAGAGCATGCCTGTGTTCTCTCCGGTTTCCTCGTCTTCATTTCTTTTAAAAGTACCAGATAGATTTCAAACCAACAGCTTTGCCTCTTTTCTCTTCTCCTCAGAGTTTTCTGGCTCCTCCAGAAGCTGTTCTATTCCGATCAGACTGATCCGATGAGTTCTGACTCTCACCTCTTTCTCCTGTCACGTTCATCTTTCCTCCGCCCTCCTGTGACTCTTTCTCCTTCATGTGTTCCTCTTTCTTGACTTCTCTGTCTCCTTTTCCTGCCCTCTTCCTCTGGCTCAGCATGGACATCTCTCCAGGGCCTCCCAAAGCCTTTAACATGGACTGATCTGAAACGCAAATGGCTTGAATGTCATTTTCTCTAGGAATTACATTTTTCAGTAACATATGTAAATGAATCAAAGACACACTGGCACTTGGTTTGGTGTTTTCTATCAGAGCTCATGACAGCAGCACATGTGCTGTGCCACAGTCCCAACCTCAGATGGGCCATTCAGTAGCTGATGAAGTAACCAGTGCTGTCTGTGCACATAAAGAACACTTTGTTTGATTGGATCTGCTTTGCTAAAGCAATACTGCCAAGTGCTACATGAACTCCTGAAAGGATGTGTCCTGTGGGTCAGAGTTGATGGTGGGACTCGCCTGTAGATTCATCTGCAAGGTGACGGACTTGTGTGGTAGCAGTTGATGCATCAGCTTGCTCATCTTCAAGAAGAAGATAGGATTTTCAAGCTTTCAGTCTGTGCCTTTCTACAAATTCAGAGCATGAAGATTAGCTGTGAGTAATGGATGACTCACCCGCAGCAGCGATCTGCTGCAGCTCCTTCAGAAAGTTGTGATGACGAAGGATGACAGTGAGCCGGCTGTCTGCTCAAAGACAGAGAAAGTGTGCTTCAAAACACTCAGCAAAGCCTTTCTGTTAAGTCATCAAAATCAGTTGACCTGGCTTTCAAATTAGAAGCACAATTAATCATCTGGTTTGCACACACACACATTCTGCACTCTAGTGGGTTAAAGCAGCAGTTAGACTTTCTGCTGACACACACGAAGCAAGAATCTGGCTGCATGCACCTTCTTTCCATCTGTCTGCAGCATGCACCGATTCTGCACGCCTGCTCACACAGAGAAACTCTCCTGAAGCAGAGGATTTTCATCACAGTTTGGTAGCAGCAGGATATAGCATAACAGACGGACTTTAAGAAAGTACAGTTTGTGTGCAGAAGGGGGATTTCTGCTGGAATCAGCCAAACGGACTCCTCCCACTGAAACAGTACAGGATGCTAAAACCACGTTCTTTTAAATGTGATTGTAGTCGTTTTGAGTCACTGCATTCTAATGATGATGATGATCATAACAATGGCAGCATGAGTGAGAACTCCTTCACACGTATGCTAGTTTTACAGTAAGAAAACCAGGGGACATCTTGTTGTCATGGAAACATTTGAACTTGTTCATTAGTTTTTAACCGTTTGACATCTCTATGTAGAAAGTCGTGTTTTTGCTTCATGCTGTGAAGTCAAACACGGAAAACCAAACTTTTATTATTGGTAGAATTCTATAAAGCCTTCAACTCATTGTGTTCCTGTTCTATTATTCTAGTATCTTCATCCATTTTTGCTGTTAAACTCCTTTTATAATTTTTCATCTATTTTAACCATTCAATTATTCAAATGTTCGGCTCTTTCATCTTTTTCCAGCTGAGACTTTTGGTCTTTCAAATCCTTGAACTTTTCAAAAATATTCCAGGATTTTTGCCTCCATTGAAATACATGGAGAATCCTTGGTGTAGAGGCTCACTGGTTCGATACCCTTCCGGCTCTGGCATTTTTCCTAAACATGTCTTTTTTTGTTATTGTGCTGTTTTCACTTTATTTATGGTCAACTTTGTTCATTTCTTTATTTTTATTTTTTTTTTTGCCAATTATTAGCCTTTAAATCTCGTTTTCAATCAGCAATACAGCATCCAACCCTGCTCTGTCTTCTGGAAATGCGGCTCCTTCTGGTTTCTTATTACAGTCATTTCTGTTCTAAGCCTGTCTGTTGGTCTGTCATTTCACTGACTGCAGTGTCGACGCGTGTCCAGGTGTTTCAGGCTCACCTGTCTTCAGTCTGACCAAACACTCCTGACTGACAGGGACTGCACGCGGCTTGGAGAGCACGTCTGCCAACGCCTCCACGATGCACCTCATCAGCTGTGGACACACAGATAGACAGTGATGTTCCGTGCTGAGTCAAAGCTGCTGCTGCTGCATTGGTCCTGAAGGAAATGGAACTTATGCAGCATGAAAAAAGCAATCTGATTGTAAACAGCAAATGTTTGTCACTTCTGCGTGTTATGTAACATTCTTCTATGCATGTATCAGCTTTCCTTAGCTGCTTCTTTGAGTCTGCTGCAGCTAAACTGACAAAAAAAAAACTTCACACAATATGGAAAATCCTGAAGTTTCCTCTGGAATAGGTTCATTTAGGTTCAATCCCTCAGATGATTACATCCATTATTCACAATCTGGATTATTTTTGAACCCTCTTCATGTCTCCGTCGTGAGCATCTCCTCCATGTCTCCTTGGCCATTCATCTTCCTCAGTAGTGGATCCAGAGCAGAGGAAGCTGCGTTGACGGTGGCATTGGTGAACAGATGCTTTGTTACATTTAGATGTTTGATAGGAGCCGGAGGAGCTCACCTCCACGTCCTCATGGTGCAGCTGGCTCAAAGGCTGCGGCAGCGACAGAACTGCGGAGAAAGAACACACAGGCTGCTGTCCGTGGTGCTGAACCCGACCGTCCAAAACTTCCGCTGTTCTTACCGCAGCCGGACAGAAGAGTCAGCAGGATCAGCCCCCTCCCCGACATGTTGGCACGCGCGCTGCTTCACCGCGTCACGCTTCTCTGATGGAAGCTCGATGGTTATGGACGCATTCTGAGAACAATCCGCCACCTTCGGGGTTTCTGGAGAGCACCAGCGCCGCAGCCCCGTCCTGCTGTCCAACGACGCCCCCAAGCTGCCGCACCTCTCACAAGGCCGGAAATGACGTTTTTAGAGGGCCGCGTCATCACCAGGGTAGCTGATGTTAGTAGTTGTCAAGGCGCGTTACCACAACCTTACCTGCTGGGAAGTTTTACTGGGAGTCCAAATTTGTGGACATAAAATGGACTTATGCTTGGACTATTAGTAATAAATACTGTCTAAATAACAAAATAAAAGAGGTGTCCTTCAAAATATTGCATTGTATATATCCTACCAAAAAAACTTTAAGTAGATTTGTTGTGGACATGGACCTGTCTTGTTCATACTGTGGAACTCAGGAGGAAACTATTTATCATCTGTTTGTGGACTGCAGACATACAAATATGTTCTGGTTTGAAGTGGGAAACTATATTGGAAATATAACTAAACAAACTGTTACATTTTTAGATAAATACATTATTCTGGGTTACCTTAATGTCAAAGTAGACAAAGATTGTATCTTCATTACAATAATTGTGTCATGGCTACAGAACACTTTCGAACCCAGATGCTGGAACCCAGAAGAAACACAGCGGGAGGCGAGCGCGGCAGGTAAGAGATTTAATAAGAGGATCAGGAAACACAGCGTGAGCAGGACTGGATGGAGGTTCCTGACGGAAGGCAGAAGTTGACGGCGTCACTGGTGGATTCCTCCGTAGGCAGATGCTGGCGAAGAACGGGATATTCATAACGGCAGAGGCTCAAGGTGGGACCGCAGGAGAGGACAGAATGGGGAGTCCGGCTGGAAACTGATTCGGGCAACCACTCGTGGTACTGGATTCCATCAGGGGCAACGGACTGGCGAAGACTGATGATCCTGGAGCTCCTTAACAAAGGCGGATGAGGCGATGAGGTAAGTGGTCGCAGCTGGGGAGAATCAGCAGCCAAGCGGAGAGGAGAGGGTGAGGAGTCTGACAGAAGCACCATATCAGTACCCCCCCAACGACCGCCTCCAGGCGGTCAAGGGCGGCGATCCAGGTGGGCACGGAAGAAATCCTCAATGAACGAGGGGTCCAAAATAAATGAGCAGGGAATCCAGGAGCGCTCCTCCGGACCGTAGCCCACCCAGTTGGCCAGGAACTGGAATCCACAACCCCTATGACGGACATCCAGAATCCGGCTGACGTCATAGGCTGGAGCGCCGTCGATGACCCGGGCAGGTGGTGGGGAAGCGGACGGTGGGCACAGAGGACTGTCCTGGACTGGATTGATCTGAGAGATGTAAAACGACGGGTGGACCTTCAGGGCTTTGGGTAAGTGAAGACGGACACAGGTAGGATTGATGAGCTTGTCAATGACGTAAGGTCCGATGAATCATGGAGCCAGTTTCTTGGAGGATGCCTGAATGGGTATATTGCGGGTGGAGAGACAAACCCTCTGACCAGGTTGATAGTCGGGTCCCACCACCCTGCGACTTTTGGCGATCCGGCAGTTGCTCTCCTTGGTGCGGAGGAGAGCGTCCTTCGTCCGAGTCCAAATGCGTTGGCAACGCTGGAGGTGATGGTGGACAGAAGGCACTGCCAGATCCAATTCCTGAGACGGAAACAGAGGTGGTGAGTACCCAAGGGCGGCCTCAAAAGGAGAGATCCCAGTGGTAGATGAAGGATGAGTGTTATGGGCATACTCTATCCATACCAGGAAGGTGGACCAGTCCTTTTCATTCTGTGCCGCCAGACAGCAGAGAGCTGCCTCCAGTTCCTGGTTCGCTCTCTCCGCCTGGTCATTAGACTGGGGATGGTAGCCGGACGTGAGACTGACCGTGGCGCCCAAGGCCGAGCAAAAGGCCTTCCACACCTGCGACGTGAATTGGGGGCCACGGTCGGAGACGATGTCCATTTGGAAGCCATGGTGGCGAAAAACGTGGTTGACCATGAGGTCAGCAGTCTCAGTGGCCGTGGGGAGTTGAGGAAGGGGAATGAAGTGAGCCATTTTTGAGAAACGGTCAACAACAGTGAGGATGGCTGTGGATGAAGACTTTGATCGGGCACATGTGGAGCAGGCTGCGATGTACTCCCGCACGTCTTTTTCCTTGGCAGGCCAATGGAACCTCTTGCGGATGAGATTAAGTGTCCGGTGAACCCCCCCATGGCAAGTCAAATGGGACGTATGCCCCCAGGTGATGACCTCGGACCGGAGATCAGCAGGAACGAACAAGGTACCCCTAGGGACAGGAGGGTGGTCATTATTGTCTCTCAGGGCTTGGAGTAGCTTGTTCTCGACATCCCATGTGAGGGCTCCGATGATGCAGTTGGAGGGAAGGATAGTGGCTGGGGTGCGCTCCGAAGGGCTGTATTTTCGGGACAGGGCGTCAGGCTTAACATTATGGGATCCGGGTCTGTAAGTGATCACAAAATTGAAGCGGTTAAAAAAGAGACACCATCGAGCTTGCCTAGAGTTGATCCGTTTGACTGAGCGGAGATAGGCCAGGTTCTTGTGATCGGTCCATACGATGAATGGCTGTTCCGCTCCCTCCAACCAGTGACGCCATTCCTCCAATGCCAGCTTGATGGCAAGTAGTTCCCGGTTGCCGACATCATAGTTCTGTTCTGCTGGGGATAATTTAAGTGAAAAAAAAGGCACAAGGTTTCAATTTGCCTGTTGAGACTTCCTTTTGGGAGAGGACGGCCCCCACACCGGTATCAGAAGCGTCCACCTCGACAATAAATTGACGAGATGGGTCAGGTTGGATGAGGATGGGTGCGGATACGAAAAGGTTCTTTAGTTTGTCAAAGGCTTGTTGGGCTTCAGTGGACCAGACAAAGGGGTGATTAGTAGAAGTAAGGCTTGTGAGGGGAGAAGCAATGCTGCTGTAATTCCGGATGAAGCGCCTGTAAAAATTGGCGAAGCCTAGGAACTGTTGAAGTTTTTTCCGAGTATCTGGAGGTGCCCAGTTGGTGACAGCCTCCATCTTAGAGGGATCGGGTCGGATGCAACCGGCCTCAATGATATAGCCGAGAAACTGAACGGTTGAAACATGAAACTCGCATTTCTCAAATTTGACATAGAGTTGGTTTTCCAGTAACCTCTCAAGCACGAGACGTACATGATGTTCATGTTGGGCCTGATCGTGTGAATAGATGAGAATGTCATCAAGGTATACGAAGACGAACCGATTAAGAAAGTCACGGAGTATGTCGTTAACCAACCTCTGGAACACTGCAGGGGCGTTGGTGAGGCCAAAGGGCATGACCAAATATTCATAGTGTCCTAAGGGGGTTTTGAATGCAGTCTTCCACTTGTCGCCTTCTTTGATGCAAACCAAATGGTACGCATTGCGGAGGTCTAATTTCGTGAAGATACGAGCTTGTTGAACGGAGTCAAAAACGGATGAGATTAATGGCAAGGAGAATTTATCTTTGACAGTGATCTGATTAAGTTCGCGGTAGTCGATGCAAGGCCTGAGTGTCTTATCTTTTTTCTCCACAAAGAAAAATCCAGCCCCCACAGGGGAGGAAGAGGGTCGTATGTGACCTAGTGAAAGCGCTTCCTGGATGTACTATCGAGAGATCTATCGAGACGGGACTCTCGGTATCAATGGAGGACACACGGGGAACCTCAGACAATAAACAGTGAGCGAGGCAGTATGAACTCCGTTGAGTGACAGATCCCTGAGCCCAGTTAAATTGTGGATTGTGTAATTTAAGCCAGAAAAACCCTAGCACTATGGGAGTATGAGCGGACTGAGTGATGAAAAACTGAATGGATTCCCTATGGTTACCTGACGTGACGAGCAGAATGGGCTTGGTACGGTGGGTGATACGAGACAGGTGTTGTCCCCCAAGGCCAGAGGCTTCAATGGGGGTTTCCAGGGGCTCTGTGGGGATAGACAAGCGGTTTACTACATGAAAGTCGATGAGACTCGGTCTTATGTTGTATATGTATGTGTATATATTAATATAATTTTTGTTTTATTTCTAATATTTTTCTGCAATATGTACACATTTCAATTCCCCCTGAGACATTCACATTGTTATTGTATTATGTTGTTTGTCAATAAAGTTTTAAAAAAAAGTGTCAGGGCGCGTTGCCCAGCTAAAATGTTTGTTCAAAACAGATTTAGATGAAACATCGATACACTCTGTAGTTTTTGCAGTAATTCTCCTGAAACAGTCATCCATCTTTTCTTTTTATTGTCCTAAAGTTAAAGTGTTTTGGCAGAAGATTTGTGATTTCATTAATGATTAACTTGATTCTTGTTTTGTTTTATTCTGGACAGATGTGTAGTTGAGTCTAATATCAAAGAATATACAAATGGACTGTAGTTTACTTTTTAAATCTCTTGCTCGTCTTGTCCAAATTATATATTCACAAATCTAAATTCTCTGGTCGAAAACCTTGTTTCATAGTATTCTTTTCTAAGTTACATCTGTATATTAATAGTATTTAGAATTCTAAGAAGCAAAAAGCAATCAGAACATTGTCTGTATGTGATAGATTCAACATTTTCTCGTAAAGTTTGACCCCCTGGCTTATTTCTATTTTTATTCTTGTTTTTTTATGTGTGTTTGATATTTGCAATTATGTTCTGATTGCATACTTGAATGTACATTTTTGTAAAATAGCATTATGTGCAATAAAGTTTATTTAAAAAAAAGAAGAAAGAAGAATACCAAAATCCTACGTGCCCTGTTTCACCAAAATGTCATTTCTGTTCACTCTGCTGTCTTCTGTTGGAGAAAATGTATTCCTGACTTGTTCTGGAAAAATATTTTCACTCTGCATCAGACATCACTAATCAATAACAAGATGAGCAATGTCTCCAACAAACATCTACATAGAATCTAATCCACTAATCAATTTATGCTAAGATATAATAAGACAATTGACCCCGACTGTGGTCTCTGTGAAGAACACCCGGAAACAATCAGAGTTTTGGAAAGAATGTACACGTTTTATAAATCACAAATGGGACTCACAATTTCAGATGAAATTTGGATATATCATATTTGGCCTAAACAATAAGAACACAAAATCAAACATAATTAATCAATATATAATAATTAGCAAGTTTCATTTTCTCAAATAGACATTTTCTTCATCACAACTTTTTCCCCCTGTAATAATTTAAGTATTAGAATCTCATTTACGTACCAAAAAAGCCATACGTATTTATGAAAATTGTCTGTCCTTGAACATACTCAATAAATTGTCATGTGTTTCTTTTGTAATGTATATGCCCCCTGGCATTCTCATTGTTGTGACTATTGTTCTGGTCATGTTTACTCATTCTATGGGTTTTGAACAATGAAGCAGTAAAAAAAGTTGTCAGGGTGTGAACAGGTGAGGAATAGGCTGATGTTTGTGCTCATTTAGGCCGCATTTCCACTGCAGGTCTTGATGCTCATATCCGATTTTCTGACTATATCCTATTTTTTTGACGACCCGCTTACATCATCTTTTATAAGTGACCCGTATCTGATTTTTGCATTTACACTATACAATGCTGAAACTATCAAACGTAGACGTTCTGAGGACTACGTAGCAGCATTTCCGCCTTCCACGGACCTCTTTCGGATTTTAGTGACTGTGGTTGTCATGGAGGCAAGGCGGCGACGGAAGGAGGCGTTGCCTTGGGCGCTCCTGAGGGATGCATGGGGGAGTAAAAGGGAGGGCTGCTCGGCCGTCTTATGTGCTCTCTCTGAGTTTTGAATGAGGAAGTGTTTGCAGACGTGCTGTACTAACAGTTTGATCCAAGTGTTGAACCTTTCCTGCGCGATGACTTCTCTTTTCTGACCGTAGTCAGAAACACACGGGAGATTTCCTCGGGGTTGTCTTTTCCGTTCTGAACCCTCAGCCTCCAGAGTGGGCTAAGAAAGACTCCAGAACTTTTGGAGGAGACTCCTTATTTTTAATTTTCGGTTCTCCGACAGTCCCCCGCTCCGCGCTCACACCCCCTCTCCTTTCCTTAAGTTACACGCACAAACACGCAAGCACGCGCGCTCACACAAACACACGGTCCCCATCATACACGCCCCCCAAAGAAATAAACGACTTCTAGCCTGCTGTTCCATAGCAACGGTGTCCCGCTTCATTAGTTACGGTTTGCGTCCGGACTGGACATAACAGCGGTTTCCAACTACGGTCTGAAGCCTGAGGCTGAAAGGTAACACGCTGACAGCAAAATCAGCACAAAAGCACCTTAATAAGTCATGTGATCTCAGTTGGTGGTGTCTTGAGTTGACGTCACTGACGTACGACTCGCATTTACTGAGGAATATCCGATCTGTCTGCTTACATGGCACACGCAAATGCACATATCTGATTTGTTTCCGATTTATTTCCACATATGAGAGAGGCCTGTATCCGATCTGAGAAAATCGGAATCCATGCGCTTTTGTTCTGCTTACACATTCACCGATCATATCCGATCTGTGCCACAAGAGAGGAAAAAATCGGAATTGGGTCACTTGAACCGTGCCGTGTAAAGGCGGCCTTAAACTCAACCCTTTGACTGTAACTGCACTCATTCATGTCCAAAAGTATCTGCACCCTCCAGCTCTGAGAACATTGTTCCAAATGTTTTCACACCTTTATTGGTTTCACTGGAACAAAAAAGAAAAAAGAGGAAAAATGTACAAAAGTTCACATAGAACTCGAAATGGACCAAATTAGCTTAATGTTTGGTAGCAACCTGCAATCAGCCTGTAACCATGAACGAGTTTCCTCCACCTGCTGCTGGAACTTTGGAGCACATTTCTTTAATAAACTACCGCAGCTCATTCCCATTTGTCTTCTACTATCTGCTGTTTTCAGATCTTTCCTCAGATCTTCTCTGGATTCAGCCTCAGAACACTTTCTGAACTTTCCATGACTCAGAGCTTTTTGATGTGGGGCAGGTCATTCTCTTACTGGAAGACTCATGACCTTTCTGACCCTTTGGTGTGTCCCAGCGTTCTCTGGTCATCATCAGATTTCATCAAACTGGTCTCCCAGTCAAGACATCTGTAACCCTTGTGCTATCCTAGGCCCTTTACCATTGGGAGTTGGGTCATCTAGACCCACTAGACAGTGCTCTGAACCTTTTTTCTTGATGATTTGTGATCTTCACTGATGTCCATGGATTACATGAAATCTTTCCACCTTTATCCACCTTTGTCATGGTAGGGAGAACACGTCAATGGAAGGTGGGGGGGGTCATCTAAGATAGCACAAGGGTTAAATGGTGTTTCTCAGTACGTTTCCTGGTTTTGTCATAAGAGTTTCAAAAACTCTGGTCTTTCTATTTGATTCCTTTGTGACAGCAGTGGTGATCTCTTGGAGCTCCAACCATACCGTTTCTTTTCCTTCAGATGGTGACAGAGTAAACCAAGACACGTTCCTGTCTGCAGATCAGTTTGTTTAGATGAGATGGTTGAAATGATGAAGAACCCAGAGAATCTTCTAAACTAGTTTCTCTGGGTTCTTCATCATTTCAACCACCCTTTATTGTACGTTTTCAATCATTTTGTCCTGTCTTCCTCCAGGGAGGTTGTCTACAGTGACGGCTGTAGACCTCTTGGTGATGTGGCTCACTGTGGAACGGGAACATGAAGATCTCTGGAGATGGACTTGTAGCCTTGAGATGGTTCATATTTTCTTCTCTCTTTAAACTTCTGTCCTTTCTCCATGGTCAGTGAGACCCGACACAAAGGTGTAGTTCTCCGTTTGAATTGGTGGCAGGGGGGAAAACTTTGTTGTCCATACCTGCTGTCTGCCTCAGGTGGATCTGAATGTAAATGACACTTTTACAGCCAGCAGCAGGGCATTAGTCCTGAATACAGTGAAGAAGAAAGCTTTCAACGCTGAACTCTGGCCCATCTACTGAGATCCCAGTGATTTCCTCTTTCCTTCAGAGACACTGAAGACATCCATGGGTCACAGGAGGAACCTCTACTCCTATCTGACTGACAACTCTTTAAATATGGAGACAGTTTTACCAAATGTCACACCAGAAGACCAACACTAAATTGATTCTACAGGTCATCCCACTTAAAAAAAAGGTGAGTTTGGTCTGTAATGGTTAACATAGAAACACTTCAACTGTTTGACAGAATGTAACCAAAGAATCCAGGAAATCACTTTATTTTTATTTTTGAAAGATTTATTTGCATAAAGTTGCAGAAAATAAGTATTTGTAACCCTGGCTTCAGTGTCAAAGTTCAAAGGTTTCCTGTAGGTCTTCAGCATGTTTGAACATACTGTTTTAGTCCTGTCTTCCATGCAGAAGCTGGGATGTCTTGAAGCTGCTGCTGGAAAACACAGACTTTCTACTCCCTGCATAGATTCTCTATTGAGGTCCAAAGACTGAATAAACGTTCCAGAACCTTGAAATAAATTTATGTAGCAACTCCTTTGCCCAGGCAATGTGTTTGGGATTTTTGTCATGCTGGAAGATCCAGCCGTCAATGCTCTCACTGATGAAAAGAGGTTTTGGCCTAAAATCTCACCCTTCATTGATACAGATCATTTGTTCTTTCTCCTTTGCAGAACAGTAGCCCCAAGCCATGATGCTTCTATCCCAAGCATCGCAGTAGGTGAGGTGTTCTTGGGATGAAACTCATCATTCTTCCCCCTCCAAACACAGCGAGTGGCGTTTATACCAAAGTATTCCATTTTGGTTTCATCTGACCAATTGAGCTTCTCCTAAGCCTCCTCTGGATCATCCAGGTGGTTCGGAAAAACTTCAGATGTCAAAGATTCAGACATCAGCTTTGAAGCTCTGCAGGGTTTCAATCCATGACAACGTTGTGTGTTACAACATCAACATTTGTTACTATTATACCATTGCTGAAAACCAAAAACAAAAATGCTAGTGAGAATCAAATTCTTTTATAAGCATTTCAGGGCTCGATTGTTCTGCAAAAACTCTAGGATTACTAGAGTATCAGAGGATTAGTGCACTGATAGCTCAAAGTCAGGACATTTCTCTGTAAACTCACCTGCAAATGAGCTAAAGAAGCTTCAACTGTAATAAATATAAACACTTCAAAAGGTTTATTGTATCCTATGTGAAATGTTATGACTAAATTCTAAAAGCATCTGCAGTGTCTAGTAAGTATTCAAGTGTCACTATGGAAACCTGTGCTTCACTCAGTGAGAGTGTGTGCAAAGACTTAGCTTTACTAGATCCTAAAACTCTGGTTTGTCCTGCTAAAGACCCTTCTGTCACCCTGAGCCACAGTGAAATGAGTGCAGCACACACACTTCAAGCTGAAAGGCTGTCCTGGAACGGCTCCGTGCTTCCCGCCTTTGGTAACAGTGGAGCAGAAGAGTGAATGTGGAGGAGCTACATGAATCCAGGATGTGCCAACGCCACGAGCAGCAGCAGGAGGAGAACGGAGGCCAGCGATGGCGGGGGGCGGTGCAGCGCAGGCTGCCTGGACCGGACAGTGAGCGGCCGGGTGTAGATGTACGGGTGTTCCTGCAGGGGCACAGCGAGACCTTGTTCATCCTGAAAATCTGTTTGTTCAAACACTCAAACAGCCCACTCTGAGCATGCTCACAATAAACCTGCAACCTACAACAAACCTGAAGCCTTTCAGCGTAAACTATATCCGTGTAAATAAGAATATATTACCTTTGGCACACTAAAAGGTTATTTTCAAAGTTCATTTTGCTACTTGGAGGTAAGACAACTCGATCTCTGAAGCTCCGCCTTTCTCTCCTTGTGGGTTCCGCCCATTTCATGATGTCAACCAAGAGCCAGCCTCAGCAGTGTGTCTGCGTTTCTCCCAAGAAAACAAAAAACATCCAAAGATGGATGTGCATATAGTGCTTTTAAGAAGAAAACGTTTTGTGCATCCCTGTTTTCTTTGTGGAGAAAGTGGGTGTGTGTTTCAGCGAGGGGGCGGGGCTGACAGTACAGATTCTTCCTGGAAGAGGCTGTCCCTGGCTTTGTGACATCACAATGTGAGAACCCACTGGTCGTGGGTTGAGAGGGGCTGGTAATCAGAGAGCACAGGTTTTTGGGAGAACAGCCTCAGAAATGTGTAAATGGAGGAAAATACCCTTTTGGGTTGTTTATAATGAGAAATAAACATTATAAAACACTTACAAGCTCAAAAAAGTTAATTTTGCATGAAATAGGCTCTTTTAAAAAGCGACATTACTTTAGATCTACACACTCAGCTGCAGCGGTTTTGTGGTTTTTTTTACACCGGAAAAAAAACTGATTAACCTTCAAAGTCTCACAGAGGTAAAGCATGACAAAGAAACCGAGTGGTTGAACGTCTTTCTGGATTGTGTGGTGAAACACAGAAAAAGTTACACCTACCACAGGAGGGCAGACAAGGGTGATGGGATCAGAAAAACTGCCCACCATCAGCTTTCCTCCCTCAGGCTGAAACTGTGAGCAGGAACCACATCAACATCAATTCTCCAACATTGTACAGGGCTGAGTGGACGTGCTGTGAAGCACTGCTCACCATGTTGTTCCACAGGCCTTTGGCCAGCTCCTCGTGGCCCTTGATGGTGAAGTGAAAGCAGTCATGAGTGAAGAACGTCATGTCAATCCTCCCGCTCTGCTTAGAGGCACAAAACAAGCAGCCTCAGAGGTCAAGCGTACGCTATCGTGTGCACACCACCCAGCAGCCTCAAGGTCAGAGGAACCAAGCGCTGAGTTTCCGGGTGAATCCTGCCCGACTGATAAGGTGAGTTACCGGGAGGCGGGGAGGATCTGCAAATTTCAGAAAGGGTTGAAGAACGACAGCGAAGTCACTCCGGAAGAAATGATGAGAGTGCAGCAGCTCCTCCAGTCTTTTCTGGGAGAAAATCAAACACTCAATACCCACAAAATCACTTCAATGGGAATGTTCAATGGGAGTCCCATCCCAATATTTACTTATTCTAATGAACCATTGTGACCTGCACATTCACAGGAAGTTTGAAATGATAGTTTTCCATCTCAGAAACCTGGGAATGAACCGGTTCATAGAAGACAATCACAATGACAAAAAGTGATCATAAAAAGTTAGGCGGTGACCATGTAGATATCAAAGACTAAATTGTGGATTTTTTTCTTCTCTAGTTTGCTTTAAGGCCTAAAGTGCTTTACAGCCACAGTCCCATTCTTGCATTGCTTAGACACGAAGATCCTTTTTTGTCATCGTGCACAAACCTGTCCAGCATTTCATCCCAATTAACATAAATGAATACGTGTTTTCCTTAAAGGAAGTTTACAAAGGCTGCAACTAATTAAAACAATGTTTTTTGTTCAAACTGGAACTTTGTTTATTCAGCAAACTTGTGATGTGGTTGGTGTGTTACCATAATCTTTGATGTTGTTAATGTTAATGACAGAACAGACAGTGAATGTATGTCACCTATCATGTATTATATCCCTGATACCCAGACGGACTGTTCACAGCAGTTAGAACCTGGAAGACTGGGAGGACAGCAGACGGAAACTTTCAAAGATGCAATTCATGTAAAGTGATGTCAAAAGCCTAAAAGGTCACCTGGAACTCCAGGTTGACCTCCATCAACTCCTGCAGTTCAGGAGATCCGGCTGCTGGTTCGGTCAGGCATGAGCAGAAAGACCTGAGGCGGAGGACACACGAGGTGGACTAGTCAGAACAAAACGGGAGCACAAAGCATGAAGGGTGCCAAAAAAGATCCAAACAGGCACAAAGAACCAGAACCAGCCTGAAAAATGATGAAGCACAAACATCCCTCTGTCTGCGAGCTCACCTCTGGAGCAGGCAGCCCGGTGTGGGCCTCTGCACCTCCCTCAAAGGGTGCATGGGCAGGATCTGGACCACGTTGACGATCATACGAGGAACCTGTCACACAGAGATACCCCCCCCTGAGACATCCAGCTCTGACAGACCCACCGGACCTCACCTGTCCTGGAGCCTCACCTCGTTCATCAGCATTTCCAGAGAGGCAGTCATGTAGTGAATGAAGTTATCCACGGAGAACATCGTCTGAAGGAAAGAGTCGGCATGAGTGACAGCTGATGACATTGAGCCCACACATTGGGGGGGGGGAATCAGACCTTGTCCTTGCAGTAGTCACAGATGTCATTCATGCCCATCAGAATGGTCAGAAGCTTCCAGTCTTCCTCAAAGTTCAAGCCCTGAATGGAGAAAAGTCTCTCAGACGCCTCCATAACAGCATGACTGGTTCTCAGAGAACAGCCGCTTGTACCTCGTATCCTCTCAGCGTGTCAATCAAATGTCTGGTCTGTCCAGGCAGGTTACTGACAACAAAGGACAAGGTGGTTTAGTGGGGAGAAGAGACGGCGAGCAGGACTCTGCCAGGAAACGTGGCCTCACAAAGTGTTGTGTCCGGTCACAGCCAGGTTGAAGCCAGTGTCACTGACGTGAGTCTGCATGCCGTGGACCGTCTTTCCAGGAGAGGCACCCAGGAGGTTTGGGTTAAACAATTTGATGATGTCTACAAGTTGAAGACGGACGATTTAAAACAGCCACAGGCTCTGAACTCATTGGTAACGCTGACTGCACAGTGGACAGCTTACTTGCCAAAGTTATGACCTCTTGAAAAGTTCCATAGCCTCCAATGCTTCAAGGAGAACAAAAAAAAAAAAGAGGTTATAACGGAGAGAGCTTCTGTTCATCCTCATGTCAGGGAGGTAGAAATGTCACATGGTGCGTCACCTCCATGAAACATGGCGGAACTCTATAGGAATTCCAAGCACCGTGGTGGCGTTCGCCCCTATAGCCGTCTGAGGAGACAGACTGCTGGTCAGTTCAGCCTCTTAACATGAAAACCCACTGAGTTAACAACTGAGGAGGGAAATGAAACTCAGACATGTTAAGCTAAGAGGAAAGAACACAAACACCTACAGTCAGAGAGTCCCCCAAAGCAGCGATGACTCGGAGGTCTGCCGCCTTCACGAACTCCACTAAAGCAAACAGAGACACACAGAAGCATCCGGTCACAACCCAGCTCCTGGATTCTAAGATTTTGGCTGACTGGATGCCATGCAGAGACCTGAGGAGGGGACGGACGGGGAGGGCTTCATGTCTGGACACTGGAAGACAGGATGCTTGAAGCTGACGGGACGAGTTTTTTCTGGAAACTCCTGAACAGGGAAGAGGATGAATCCAGCTTCATCTACCAGTTCAACCCCCCTTTGCTGCTTAAACACCGGTCAAACAACATCCACTTAAGCTCCTCCCACCCTTCCTGACTCTCCAGCTTTCACCTTTCTTCAGATTATTATACATTTATGCTGGAGGATGGGCTATAATCTGTAAATTCATTCAGTCCACATGTTTTCATTCAGTTAACAGAGTTTTCCTGCTTAAACTGTAAATATCACTGAATGTTTGTGTTTAAAAAAACAGACAATTGAATCCAATCCAAAAGCATAAATAGGCCTTTCATGACATCTGGATGATCTTTAGGCTGGTTTTTCAGCAGAGACGGTTTCCAGTGCAGAACGTCGGCTCCATGATCTGAATCTGACGAGGCTGATGGCGTTCTAGAACTAGAGAACGGGTGAAGATCCAAGCTTTGGATCCTCAAGCTGTGAGCTGTACCTTACTGAGGGCCTCCTTACTGTAGTGCCGGATGCCCTCCTCATACTCCAACCACCAGTCACTGCCTTTAACAGAAGGGGGGGGGGGTCATCAGGAGTCAGAAAGCCTCTTGGTAAACATATGAAGCATGGCCTGCACACACTTCTCCATCAAAGCAGCAGAAATGCCCCAGGAGGAGTTTCGGGGCAAGAACAAAGGCCCAGCTGCCCCGTGTGTCCTCTGCCCCCCCCCCGTTTGTTCCAGCACTTACCTTTGACAGAGCAGGACCCCATCAGCACACACGTTGTCACGGCGATCCAAAGCCACTCCATAGTGGTGTGTAAGCACCGGTCAATGGCTCACCATACAGACAACACAATGCCAACGGCCCCGTCATACCCCCCTCCCCATTTAGGCTGAGTGACAGCTGCCGGTCCAATCAGAGCGTGGAGGTTTGAAGAACATAGAGCATCAGACCCCCCCACATACACACACATACCACTCTGAAGCTTCACAAACAGCTGAACTGCAGGATCATTTCATTCACTCATTTATTAGAAACCCGTAACGGTGATGGTAAAAATGCAACCAGAGCAGAGTCCCACAGAATCCTGTCCTCCTCATGCACGCATCCAGCACTCCTACAGCAACAAACTAAAAACAAACGCATGGATGGAAGAGATTTAACTATCTGGACAAATTCCACATCCGTGCTGGATCCACTAGAGCATCCCTCTGGTCATCCCGGCAGTCTGAATCCCTCTGAGCTCCAGAGGAGCAGACGGATGTCCAGCATAGTCCTCCTTCACAAATCCTCCAGTTACGTTTAAGCAGGATCAGACTGTCCACGGCGGACGGGGGCGGGGCTTCAGCAGATCCCAGCTCTGAAAGCAACTGAACCAGGGGACCAAAAACAGAGAGGAAGCAGCTCACTCAGAAAAACACTTAACTAAAAGTCTGAACTGATGGAGGAGACGTGCTGAACGGTTAGAGCCAAGATGTCCAAACTCTGCAGAGCGTCAGGATGAAAGCCGGGGAATCCTCCATCGCTGTTTCCATGGTGACAAGGCCGCCATCCTGAGTCTCCCAGCCCTCCTCTGCACAGCCTGCTGGCAGTCTGGTGTCTGGCAGGGGGGGGCAGAGCGGTATTGGGGTGTGGCGTAGGCCTCCTCTCAGTGCTGCTCCTCCTCCTCCTGAACCGGGCCTTGGGCTGGCGTTTCCTCCTGAGCCCCATCCATAGCCTGCGCTGGCGGTTGGTCCTGCACTACTGCAGGGGCAGCTGGAGGAGCGGGGGCGGGGGGCCGGGGCAGCAGTATGATCTGGTGCTGCCGCTGCCGGTAGGCGATGACCGTACCCAGCAGCAGCGCAATGACAGTCATCAGGTAGAGATCCCACTCTGGGCCCAGAAGCTGGTCCAGGTCAACCTGAGTGATGACCTCCTTCACCTTTAGAGGGGGAGGGGGGGAAACAGACAGAGGGTCACTGACGGCGTGGGTTACGTCGCCGTTTGAACGTGTGCAGAAAGACGGTCTCACGTTGAGATCCTGCAGGTACTGGAGGGTGTACACAAGGCCCAGCTTGCACAGAGCCAGGAAGACCGGGACCTGAGCGTCCGGACTGGCCTCAGCAGCCATGTCATAGAAACGCTTGGCCAGGTGGATGTCCTGCAGAAGCACACAGAGCCCGTTTAAGACCACTAACAAACCGAGTCTGCCTCCATGTTCCTGCAGAGGAGCCCGGACCCACCTGTTTGATCCCCAGGCCCTTCTCATGCATGTATCCCAGGTTGAACATGGCCTGAGCGCCGTTCTGCTGCTCCGAGGCCAGTCTGTAGTGAATGACTGCCGTCTCATAGTCCACATCTGTCCCGAAGCCATAGAAGTGGTAGTCGCCCAGCTTTATCCTCGCCACAGTGTACCCTGGGAAGAGGAAGGAGGGGAGGTTTGGAACAGGAAGCTGCGGTTCTGAACAGGGAACATCAAAAACAGAAGGAGACATGTTTGTGATCTAGCGAGCCTTTGCTCCTCCCCCTTTTGATTTCAGCTCACACTGCAACCGTGTCACTTCTCCTTAAAGACCCACTCCAATGAAAATGGGGTTTTTAATGTGTTCTTGTAGAATTTTTCTGATGATGAAGGACAAATACAAAGAAAATTTAGAGTAAAAATGTGTTTCTGATCATTACTGACAAAGAAATGCTGATGGAAAACGCCTGTGGTTGTGATGTAGAAGCTACACCCAGAGTCTCCCTGCTCTGCTCCATTCTGATCTGTCAGACCAACAGATCCATGAACGTCTTTGTTCTCCTGGTCTGAGCTGGAATCTGGATCAGAACTGGACGGCTGGATAGCTACGATATTCATCACCAGTTTGGTTGTGTTAGATTGGGATTGGGAGGGGCTGTAAGCTAGTGGGAGAGAGTGTAAACAAAGTGATGATGGGGAATGAACACAGGCTTACTTCCGCACCAACAGTCCCTCCCACAACTCAGAGGTGGATTTCTAATAAGCTCCTCTGCAGAAACTATGTCCAAGAAAAGACCACTGGCAATGCTTTGAAAATAGATCAAAACATGATTGTGGGACTTTTATCCAGTTTAAATAGTTTTCTACAAGCAAGTATAAATCTGATTTTTGGTCAGTTATGAACTTGTTCTGATGGGGGGGACCCGGGCCCTCAGGCCTAGAGTGGTCAGGCTTCTGCAGAGCAGCACAGAGATGGAGGCAGATCAGTTCTCAGCCAAAACAGGAGCATCTGCTGTTCTCCAAGCCCCTCCCCTCTCTAGAACTGGACTGGACGACGGTTTATGGTCCAGAAAAACCAACAGCAAACGGCTGATAAAGAGGGAGGGAGGGAGGGAGGCTCACCTTGTGCAGCCGCTCTGGTCCAGTGGAGCAGAGCTCGAGGGTACGTCTCATTCTCACTGAACATCTTTGCTCCTTCTGTTGCAATCGACAGAGAAAATGACTAAAAGAGTCCTCAAACGCCGCACGTGTCAACGACACAAACGTTTCTCACTTTGCTCCAGAAGGAAGGCCACATTGCTCTGTGCCACCTCGTAGCCCTGCTCAGCCAGCAGCAGGTACTGGACCAGCGCAGACTCGGCGTCCCCCTCCTTGAAGCTGCTGTAGGCCGTCATCAAGCGCTCCGACCAGCGGCCACGTTCACACACGTTCTTAAAAAGCTGCGAGACACAAAGGCCTGCTTAGAGGGCACGGCTGCTGCCACAGCGCAGGCTTCATGCCCGTCACTCCACTCACCTCTACTGCAGTGTGGCACGAGCGCATCACCCCAGTCCCAGTGGCGTGCATCTGCGCCAGGTTATAGAAAGCCAGGATGTGACCAGCCTGAGAGGCCAGGTTGAAGAATTTAAGGGCCTGCTTGTAATCCCGCTTCACGCCGATGCCATCTGCAGGACCAGACCGGAAACGGGATTATGTGAAGCAGAAATCCGTCAACGTTTGACACGGCATGATGCAGGAAGCAGAAGAACAGGCATCCCACAAAAACCACTGAAACTCCAGACAGCAGATGTAGAAAGCGGATTCATAAAAGGTAGAACAACGTCTAAAAAAGGGACACTTCTGGGGTAAATAGATTCAGGGTGGATAGGAAAGTAGAAAATGCAAGAACCATGTAAAAAGCTTCAAAAACCCTTCAAATGAAGCAGAAAAGGAGAAAAATCAAAGTAATGCAGGCTGTTGGCACACAAGCTCCTGACCTCTGAGCTGTCAAAGAGCACAGGCCAGAGCGAGCTGAGAAACGGGACAGACAGACATCTGGACCAGGACCAAACTGTCCGTCTGCAGCAGGACTTCACTCACTGTAGTACATGGTGCCCAGCTGCAGCTGCCCGTCCACCCAGCCCTGCTCCGCCGCCTTCTGGAAGTATTTCAGAGCCAGCTCGTAGTTCTGGAGACAGGAAATCTCCACTGATCGTTTCATCCAAGAGCTGTGTGCAACTGAGAGAAGCAGTGAAGTCTCTTACCACCGGGACCCCCCTTCCATACAGGTAAGCCATGCCCAGGCCGCTCTGTCCCACCGGGTTACCCTGAAGAGACGACAGCCAATCAGACAACACCTCTTTCCACCAAACAACACAAGATGTGCATCCCACTCCTGAGGAGAGCAGAGACTGACCGCCAGTAGTCCTTACCAAATCAGACGCCTTCTTGAAGTACTGCAGGGCCGTCTCGTTGTTCTGAGGGAGGAAGGCGCTGCCCTCAGAATACATCTACAGCATGCAGACAGAAAAAGAAGGTTTTACAGACTCTCCAGTGTTTGCTTCATCCCAATTACGCCTCGCTGGGAAAAAAACCCCAAAAAGATCAAGAATTTCATCACCTTTAAACCCTATTTGAACCAGAAAGAAGCAGCTCTCTGTGACAGAATCTGTTTACGTGTTCAGCAGAAACACAAATGTTCTCATCAAAAACCCACTTTTCTCTGTTCAAACGTGAGCTTCTGACTTTACGGTCTGGTAAAGTGCACATTCACGTGTGCAGGAGGTCAGTGTAGGAAAACGGCATGTTTGAATTCCCTAAGAAATCTGTGGAACGTGCAGGCCAAGCATCATTTGGCCCGCATTTCAGTTAAAGGCCTCCACCAACAGGTCCTCCTCTCCCTCTGACCCACCTTGCCCAGGAAAGCCATAGCATGCGTGTTTCCTGCGTTAGCAGCCTGGGTGAAGTAGTCAAACGCCCTCTGGTGGACAGAAACAGAAAAACACTCAGTAGATAAGCACAGCCTAAATAAAGCCACAGCAGGAAGCTGACAGAAAGTCTACCTGGTGATTCTGCTCCACTCCACGGCCTCCATGCAGGTGAAGCTGACCCAGACCCACCTGGACACAGAGACGGAGGAAGAATCTAAACTCATGGGGTCTCAGGTGAGTCCATTCCGAGCCATTTTCCTTGTCTACTGCCTCATTTACATGTTCTAGTTTGTTTTCCCTTCATCATACTGTTGAATATAAAGACAACGACTCCTCTGGGCTTTCAGAAGACACCCGCCATGACAACAGCGGCTGAACACCGCCCACTATTGTTCTTACCTGGGCCTGCACGTCTCCTTTCTCAGCCAGAAACTGATAGTACTGGATGAGATCCTCCTCCAGCATCCCGCTGGTTGAGCCCGGGTTCTCCACCTCATCCAGCAATCGAATCCTCTGCACTGCTGACCCCCCCGTCAGCGACACGTCGTTGGCCACTGCAGGGCACAGAGGGACAGACTCCTGTAGGTCGATGGATCTTCATGACAAAAACCTGAGACTGGCATCACACTGAAGGCCCACCTTGGTTTGCCACCAGCCTGTAATGCGTTAGTGCCGACTCGCAGCTTTGGGGAACGCCCACGCCGGCCCAGTACCTGTATCCCTGACGAGAAATACAGACAAACCGGTGTCCCAAAACTTCAGAGAGAAGGAGTCGCTCACCAAAAACCAGATCCTCACCAGAATCATATGGGCCAACAGGTTTCCCCCCAGCGCACCAAACGTGTAGTAAACCAAAGCCTGAAAAACAAGCAGGACTTTACCACCTCTGCCCGTCTGCGCTGCGCCAAACTTTTTAAAAACTGAGGGAGCACCTTAGCTTGACTGGAGTTCACCCCGAGTCCTGCTGCGTACAGAAAACCGAGAGCCTGAAAAACAGACAGCAACATGAGGGCTGAAGGTGTCCTCACCGTGAACAACCTTCAAGAGCAGAAGAGGAGATCCAAACCATCTGAGCTTTGGGAGATCCATCAATGGCAAGTTTCTCAAACAGTTCTTTGGCTTTGGTGACATTTTGGTTGATGTAGTCTCCGAACAGCATGGCATAAGCAACCTTCTCCGTGGCTTTCTGGTGGCCTTTCTCTGTGATCTTCAGCAGCTTCTCATAAAGTCTAAGAGAGTAGAGAGAAAGAGCCCAGCATGACGGTCTGCAGCAGACGACAAGAAGATGGAGTTTCTGTTCAAACAAGACTCCTCCATTGTGATGGTGAAGATGCTAAAGCAGGTTGACCATAAATAAAGTGAAAACAGCACAAGAACAACAACAAAAAGATATTCGTGTGAAAAAGAGCCGGGTATCGAACCAGCGAGCTTCTGCACAAAAGATTCCCCATGGATCCTATTAGAGGGTTCCCATCTTGAAAAGTTCAAGGATTTGAATGGTTAAAACAGCAAAAAATGCTGGAAGATACTAGAATAAAGAAAGAGAAACAGGAAAAGAATGGGTTGAACTAGTTATCCCTTGTGCTATCCTAGGCACTTTAACATTGGGAGTTGGGTCATCTAGACCCACTAGACAGAGCTCTGAACCTTTTTTCTTCAGTGATTTGTGATCTTCACTGGTGTCCATGGATTACATGAAATCTTTCCACCTTTATCCACCTTTGTCATGGTAGGGAGAACACCTCAATGTGAGGGTGGGGTCATCTAAGATAGCACAAGGGTTAAAGGGAATCCTATTCTCTGCTGCTTTTTATTCTGTTCTCCTGGTTATGACAGCATGAAGCGGCATGAAGCGGCATGAAGCAGCAGCAGTAGGAACTCACTCCCTCTTCTGAGCCTTCCTGCTGGTTCCATTCAACATGCGCAGCACGCTCTGGTACTCCTCCTCCGCCTCCTCTGCCTGCAGCCTCTGCTGGACCTGCTCTTCCGCTGAGGACGGAGAGCAGAAAAAGACAGAAACGTTTCAGGGCACCGTCAGCTGGGAGGGAGGGAGGGGTCATAATTAACTTTAGGCTAACATTAAAACGTCAGGGAACTGGAAACATACTCTCACAGAAACCCCACTTCTTATCAGCGTCGTAGTCGTAGGTTGTGGCGCACCACAGGCGTCCGTCCCTCCGTCCGTCAGTGGTGCAGTCAGAGTACTCCCTCCCCTGGAAGGAGAAGGGGAAGAGGCAGGGCTCCCCGTGGGCGGTCCCCCCGTTTACCACAGGAACTGAACGCCAAGGAGGAGAAGCAAAAGATTAGCATGTAAGAATGGAAACCAAAGGAAAAGAATCCAGAAGCAGAGCTCTGCTGCTTTTGACCACACAGAATTAGAGCCATTATGAAAGAAAGAAAGCCGACATACCAGAATGAAGCCGTAAAATTATGGGAAGGAAAAGAAAATCTATTTTTTTATTAATAAAGTCGTAAAATCGTGAGACAAAAATCATACAAGTGTGAACAAAATCAATTTACTAGAATTAAGGTGTAATTCATGCTTCCTAAGGTCATAATTTTACAAGCTAGTCTGTTTTTTATTTTCAATAAAATGTCACATTTAACTTTTAAGACAAAGACAATCAAACATTTCCTGTTGAATTGACGTAGCAGAAAATTCACAGACATGTGATGGACGTCACCCTGCTTATGAAATGTTCACTTTATTGTCCTTAACCTACCTATTTTAGAAAAAGCATGTTTGTCATCATTTTACATCTTTATTCTCACAAAACTACAACTTTTTTGGTTGGAGCTCTCTTTTTTCTTTTTTAAATTAAGGACCCACTCCACTGAAAACTGTCATCTTGTGGCATCTTTTGGACCCATCTCCAGGCTGGGGACCGGCACAGGGACTTGCGCCCCCTTGTGGCTGCATGGTTAGGAAGTAGCAAGAAGGGTCTTGGACCCACCATGGATGAAAGTCACCCCCTGGGCATTGAACCCTGGCGTCCCACGCCCCGGTCCTACACAGAGCTAGCGTTAAAGTGAGCCTCTTCTCGTAAATGTTTTTTCTCTCATCATTTTCCATCTTTATTCTCGTCTTTATTTTGCTTTTTTTTATGGTGGCCCTAATGCTCCTCTGTGCATTTTCACACAGAAGCAGCAAAATGCAAATGTCCCCCGAAGGAAAATGATGCAACCGACTGCAAGAGAGGACCCAGGTGCAAAGAGCTGCTGGTTTCTCAGAGGGGTGGGGGTCTGAAACCACACAAGTCTCAGGAAAAAACACACATTGAGACTGAGCTGAACGGAGGATTCCTCCCTGAAGTGAACAAAAACTCCAGAAAACTCTCCAACTTTTGTTGTTAAAATATTCAAGAACTCTTTTCGACCCTAAAACTGACGGCGTGTCCCGCGTCACATCAGATGTTAGAAGAGTAATACAAGAAAAAGTATCATCAATTTGGTCCTTTTTACAGAACATTTGACACTGAAGACACACTTTGTTGAAAGTGGTGTTTTTAAAAAGTTCTTTTTCTTACGATGGAAGACATTTATGCAGAACACTAAGATTGAACACATGGTGGTGAACCAGGAGCCGACAGAACAATAATGTTTGAAAAGGCTTGAAGTTGTTACAGACAATCAGCAGGTCACCAGCTCCCTGCTCTGCTCCATTCTGATCTGTCAGACCAACAGATCCATGAACGCCTTTGTCTTCCTGGTCTGAGATGGAATCTGGATCAGAACTGGATTGATACGACATTGATCTCCATTTTTGATGTACTGCTAATGTTAGCTTGGGGCTCACAGCTAGCGGGACAACGTGTAAACAGGTGGATGACGGGACGCGGGGGTGGGCTTACCACGCCCAAACTGTGGAGTAACTGAACTGCTGCTGCTCTGCAGAAACTATGTCCTAGAAAACGACCGCCTTTTTCTGGTTTTGTCTAAAAATGTCGTCATAATTCAAAGAACGCTTTGACAACAGAGAGCACCGTCTCACCCTCTTTGACTTTGTCTTTAACAGGAGCTGGGGGGTCAGGGAGGCTCTCCTCCTCCACTCCCTCCACAGACGACAGCTTGTTTTCTTCAGGGTGAGAAGGGGAGGAGCCTGTCACGGCGTGGACGTCCTCCTCCTCAGAGTCTGGATCATGGTAAGACTGTAATCAAACACAGGTGATGCTGAAGGAGGGAAAACACAGGAACAACAGGGCTCGACGTAAAAACACCTCAACATCACCCAAACTGAACACAAAAAGGATGCAGATGTCTGCTCTGCGTCTGTTGGTTCCGGCAGCAAACATCCAATAAACCATTTAATGGATGGAGAGACTGCAGAATCACAGGGAAAACCATTATACTGATCGTTCTTATTCATGTGTTGCTTTCCCTGTAATTCTGGTGTCTCCCCATAGATGCGACACTAAGAAATTGATTTATTTATTTAGGTAGAGAACTTTTTCCTGCATTCATGTGTTTCTAGTCACTTTCCAACCATCCCAACACCAAATGAACCCAGCATTTCTCCAGGTTTGTGTGTTTCTCCCTGAGGAACATCGACCCATCACTTCCACTAAACCAAGAACAAACGCTGGAGTTTTTATAGCAACACTCCAAATGCTTCTGTTTGAATCATATTTACACATGTTCTAAAACCAAAGCACACATGTTTGGTCCAGATTCCATGGCCTTCCTTTCTCCTCTGAGCTGGATTACCAAAACACTCATCCCTGCAAGCAGCAGGCCCTTAAACACTCAGGGGTCAAAGGTCAGCAAAGTGAACCAACTTCACTGCAGTGACTTTAGAAAGAACTGAAAAAGAGAAGAGCTCACGAGGACCTTCAGCTCCTTTCCATGATCCTCCCGGTACCGATCTTCCTCTGCAAACAGACACAGATGTTTGAGTTTCGCTTTGATTGACAGCAGAGGAGGCCGGCGCGTGCGGCTACCTGCTGCTCTCTACCTACCTGCAGACACCAGCTTGATGGAGATTACGAGCAGAAGGGTCAGAGCACGAAGCCTCCGGGCGGGCAGAGCCCTCCAGAGCCCCATCGCTCGCTGTTGACAGGTGAGCCGACCGTCAGCTAGCTGCCGCTGTTCCCGCCGCACATGCGGTCCCTTCCGGAGAAGAAGCAGAGGAAAGCAGCCCGCTCCTCCCGCAGCTCTGTGCGCTGACTTTGACCATCCAAGCTGCAAACAGAAATCCCCGAGCTAAGCTAGCATGCTGCTGGCTCCTCAGAAGCGACACAAAGCTCAGAGAAGAATGCTAGTTTCACGCAATCCTTCAGCGACGAGAGTCCTGGAAACCACGTCCCGATCCGCCGACACTGCGCCCAAACCCGCCAAGTCTGCGACCGACAGCGGAAAGTCCAGCTTGTTGTTATTCTGACTCAACCTAGCTGTCCATGTTAACCCTCACTAGGAAACGGCGCTTCCTTTTCTGGCCATTGCACCAATCAGAGTGCGCGTGCCCTGACGACCAGCCAATGAGCATGGAGCAAACATCTCCCAGCCAATCAGGCACAAACACAATGTCCTTTCCAGTGAATGTGTTTGTCCACGACAGAGCATGACGACAGACGGAGGCTGACCAAGATGGCGGCTTGAGCAGACGCTACTTTTCAACCTGTTGCGCCTAACTTTGAAAAATACTGTGGAAAACTACTAACTAAACGCTACTTGCACATTTTTTGCTGTTATAACCAAAAAGGAAACAATTTTGCTGTCCAATGCCATCTCGAGAGCGGAAAAGAACCTCTAAGGAGAGCAAAGCCATGGCTAACAACACTAACAGCAGCGGTGCCGTTAGTGGTGCAGGACACGACTATACTCCGAAGACAAATCCTGAACAAGACATGATCATCCCGGATGAAGAAGATTTTCCAGCCCTGCCTATTTCAGCTGAAGGGACCCCATGTAAAGAACCAGCTTTAAAAAAAGCATTACTGGCAACACCGCAAGGTGAGGGGAGAAGCAGCAGCGCTGGTAACAACGATGTTATTGATGTTCTTTCAAGCCTGATTAACATCCGCTTTGACGCCATGGAGAAATTAATCAATGACAATTCGCTCAAAATTGAGGGCCTAAAAAAATCCGTTGACTTTGCTTTTGAAGAAATAAAAGATGTAAAGACAAGAATGGACATAGTTGAAAAGAAAACAAACAGAGATGAAGCTACTGTTCTGCGGCTGCAGGAAAGACTCCTGGAGTCTGAACGCTATTCAAGACGCTGGAATTTAAAATTATATGGAGTACCGGAAACAGTGTCCAGAGAAGATGTGAGAAGAGAAACCATCAACATTTGTCAAATGATTTTCCCGGAGGGAAAACAGAAGCTTCCAGATGTGATCGACACTGTGCACCGTTTGGGAAAGCTGAAAGAAAACGAGAGGAAGCCCAGAGGGATCATTCTCCAGTTTTCATCCAGAACCTACAGAGATGCCGTGTGGAAAGCCGCAAAAAACAATCCCATCCTGAAAGAGCGTCATCTCCGCTTCACGGAGGACCTGTGCCCAGCGGACCGGGACACCAGAGCAGCGCTTTGGCCCTTAATACAAGCAGCAAGAAAAGAAGGGAAAATCGCCTACTATGTGGGAGCCCGAGCTTATATTAACGGTAAAGAAGTGGGTCTTCCTGAGAACTCAGACCCTCAGAAATGACTGCATCCTGAGCAGCTTTTGCTGTTAAAGCCTTGAGGAAAACACTCATTCTGTTCTGATCTCACGTGTTCTGCCGTTTATTTCCTTAAGCCATGTTTACAGTTCATTACATTGAGATGTTATAATAAGTTTTTATTTGTCTTAAATCCAGGTTGGCAGCTAAAGCAAGTTCTGAATGTGAGATATATTTGCACTTTTTTTTTGTATAGTTTAATTTAATTCTTCAAAGTGGCGTAAAGGTTATTTAAAATATTTTCCCCCCACTCTACGTGCAATTTGGCGCACAGATTGAAAGTAACAACACTCCTATTTACTCAGATTTATTTTTTCTCTCTTTTTTATTTTAAATCCTGTCTTTTTCTTTAGGTTCTTTAAATGTCAGGGGATTAAGAAATGCCATAAAACGTAAAGCGCTGTTTCTATTCGCTAAACAATTGAAAACAGACTTTTTTTTCTTTCAAGAATCGCATTCTACCAGTAATGATATAAACTTCTGGAAATCTCAATGGGGTGAAAGTCTATATCCATCACATGGTAGTCAGCATTCAGCTGGAACTCTCACAGTTAAAAATACATTTGAGGGTGACATTCTTCTGAGCAAATGTGACAGTCAGGGTCATTATGTTTTTCTGATAATATCCACTCAAAATAAGATCTTTATTACTATTAACATATATGGTTACAACTCCAAACTTGAAAACGTTGAGCTCCTTTCTTTGATTGAAAATGATGTAATTTTTGGTCTAAACAAATTTCCTGATGCAATTATTATAATAGGAGGGGATTTTAATATATCTTTAAATAATCAGCTGGACAGATGGCCACCACGTGCTCTTTCTTCTGATAGTCCCTTACATTCATTCATGCAGAGATATAACTTGAAAGATGTCTGGAGAGAAAAATTCCCATCAGATTGTGTTTTCACTTGGAGTAATAATGATGGATCCAAACAATCTCGCATAGATTACTGGCTGGTGTCTGATTATCTAGGTGCAGATGATATTGAAGTAAATATTCTTCCTTCTCCACTAACAGATCATAAAGCAATTTACATTTCTATTAAATTATCCGAAACTAGATCCCAAAATAAGAAAGCATACTGGATGTTAAATAACTCACTGCTTAAGCTAGACATAGTACAACAAAAGGTTTCTGAAGTCATCTCTTGCTTTTATAATCTAGCAAAAGAAGAAAACTGTTACAGTAAAAACTGGGAACTTTTTAAATTTGAAATCACTAAATTTTTTAGAAAGCTTAGTTCAGAACTAAATAAAACTAAAAAGGCTAAAGAAAGCCAAATTATCAATGACATTATGAAAATTTCAAAAAGAAATCCTGCAGAGTTATCAGATGGTGATAAAATAAATTTGGCATTATTACAAAAAGAATTAGACAATATTTATAAGAACAGAGCTGAAGGAGCCTTTGTAAGATCAAGGCTGAAATGGTTAGAAGAGGGTGAAAATAATTCCTCTTATTTTTTTCAATTGGAGAAACGTCGTGCCAAGACAAATACACTACAGCAATTAAACATTGAAGGCCAGATGACCTCTGATCCCAAAATGATTGCAAATTACGTTAGCTTGTTCTACAGTAAACTGTATGCCTTTGAACCCAGTGAAGATCCTGATCACTTCTTGAACTATAATCTACAACAGATCCAGGCCTCTGAACGGGATCTCTGTGATTCTCCTCTTTCAGAAAATGAAGTACTTTTCTCTATTAACCACCTTAAGAATAACAAATCTCCTGGACCAGATGGCTTAACGGGAGAATTTTATAAACAATTTAGTGATAAAATTACCCCCTTTCTAACACAGGTATTTATTGAGAGCATAGATAAAGGCTTCCTTCCTCCAACATTAAATCAAGGTGTTCTTACTCTGATACCCAAACCCAAAAAAGATGTACTTCTCATTGACAACTGGCGTCCCATATGTCTATTAAATAATGATTACAAGATTCTTGCATCTGTCTTTGCAAAAAGACTTAAATCTGTTCTAAACTCAGTTATTGCAGAGACACAATCAGGATTCATGCAAAACAGACACATCTCCAATAACATTCGTCTCGTTCTTGATATTTTAGATTACTCAGACCTGATCTCTGATGACAGTTTTATACTTTTTTTAGACTTTTACAAAGCGTTTGACTCTGTTAATCATCATTTTATCTTCAGCTGTCTTCATAAATTTGGTTTTGGCCCTTTCTTCTGTAATACAGTTAAAACTCTGTATAATAATACTAATTGTTCTGTCAAACTAAAAAATGGCACCTCCCCTAGATTCAATCTTAATAGAGGAATCAGACAGGGGTGTCCTATTTCACCGTATCTTTTTCTTTTAGTTACCCAAACTCTTGCTGACTATATTACTATTCATAAGTTAAAAGGCATCTCAGTTCTTAATAAAGAAATTTTAATTAGTCAGCTAGCTGATGACACTACTCTTTTCTTAAGAGACAGCAGTCAAGTCTTCTGTGCTCTGAACCTTATTCAGTCTTTCTCTGATGTCTCAGGTCTACGTCTCAATCTAAACAAATGTGAACTTCTTCCTGTTAAAGATTGTGCTTTAGAATCCATCTGCAACATTCCTGTAAAAGAAAATGTAACATATTTAGGCATTATTATTTCCAAAAATAATTTAGAAAGATGCTCATTAAATTTCACTCCCCTCATTGATAAAGCCAAGAAACGTTTTAACCAATGGCTTCAGAGAGACCTGAGTCTGAGAGGAAGGATTTTACTCTCCAAAGCAGAAGGGATCTCTAGACTAACTTACTCCGCTCTTTCTCTGCACCTGGACAATCAGACTCTTAAATCTATTGATCAAATGCTGCTAAACTTCATCTGGAAAAACCGTATTCATTATTTAAAAAAATCTGTATTAATGAACTCCTATGAAAAAGGAGGCCTAAATTTTCTTGATTTTACTACTTTAAATAATACTTTTAAAATAAACTGGATTAAGTCATATTTAAAAAATCCACTCTCCATTTGGAATATTTTCCCTCATCACATGTTTTCTAAAGTAGGTGGTCTCCATTTTCTTCTGCTTTGTCATTATAATATCGACAAAATCCCAGTGAAACTTTCTGCTTTTCACAGACAAACTCTTCTTTCATGGGCACTTATCTATAAACACAACTTTTCCCCTCATAAGTTTTTTATTTGGAATAACAGATATATCCTTTACAAGAACAAATCTTTATTTTACAATAATTGGTTTGACAATAATATCCTACTGGTGGGTCAACTCTTTAACCACAATGGTCAATTACTTAGATATGAAGAATTTAACCTTAAATACAACCTTGCTGTTCCTCCTAAAGAGTATGCCATTGTTTTTGATGCTGTCACTAATGAAATCTGTGAACTCTTTAAAAATACTGTACTTGATGCAAATATTCCCTTCATATCTCTAAGTGACACCACTATTGGAAAATCCTGTTTCAACTTTGCCAGAAAAAATAACAAGATCATACGTGCCCTGTTTCAGCAAAATGTAATTTCTGTTCCCTCTGCTGTTTTTTATTGGAGAAAATTTATTCCTGACTTGCCCTGGAAAAATGTTTGGACCCTGCATCAGAAATTATTAATTAATAACAAGATGAGAGACGTCTCCTACAAACTCCTACATAGAATCTATCCCACTAATCAATACATGCTCAGATATAAGAAGACTATTGACCCCAACTGTGCCTTTTGTAAAGAACACCCAGAAACAATCAGTCACCTATTTTGGAACTGTAATACAACTAAAAAACTTTGGAAAGATTGTGCACGTTTTATAAATTATAAATTAGACTCACAATATCAGATAAAATTTGAACATATCATATTTGGCCTACACGAAAAGAATATAAGATCAAACGTAAAATTGGCAATTAATCTAATTATAATATTTGGTAAATTTCATATCCACAAATCAAAATTTTCTTCATCACAACTTTTTTTCCCTTTAATTATTAAAGAATTAGAATCTTATTTACATACTATTTCCAATAGTTTAAACAAAAAGGCTATACATATTTATGAAAACTGTCTGTCTCTTAATATTTTCAATGCATAGCATATGTAATCTTTTTGTAATACATGTACCATCCCCTGACATTGTTGTTGTTATGACTATTGTTCCTGTCATACATATTTGTTCTATTTGTGTTGATTAATAAAGTTAAAAAAAAAAAAAAAAAAAAAAAAAAAAATATAATTTAAATTTAATTCAGGTAACCATGCTGTTAGAGTGAAGTGGCTTGTTCTCAATATTAGCAAATATGTATGTGAAAGGTCTCTAATTATAATTTCTGCAAATAAAACAATACTTACTTTTGGACTTACACAAAAAAAAAAAAAAAAAAAAAAAAAAAAAAAAAAAAAATGACGACAGACGGAAGTGGTTTCTTGTCAAATGCGAACTTTTTTCAATTTTTAGGAATAATGGAGAGAAAATTGATGTTACCAACTTAAATCTAAAAAGACATAAAGAGCCGTTTTGATCAGCTCTGATAAAAGCCCAGGAGATAAATCGAGGCTGTTTCTATAGACTCATCGTTTGGCCAATCACGTGCGAGGACAGACAAGGGTCCTACCATTATGTCTGATATGAACAGGGGGGCAGACCAATGAGTTATAGGGCAGACGCCTCTAAGACAGTGAGTATAGTGGTAGAGTCCAGTTACACAGACGGCGCAGCATCTGGACGGTTTTTGTTCTCGGACTGGATATGGAAGCATTTATGTCTCATAATTAAAATAAATAAAAGTCAAAACCAGAAATGCTTTTTCCCTTCACAATGAAGCTGTGTTCGTTGACTCAAAATTAAAATGAAAAGTCAATCCGCCAAACGGCTTTTTCATTTTCTTTTTCAACACCGCTCATTCTGTCACCTAATTAAAATGATAATGAAAATGGTATTTGACATTTCATTTTCAAAAAGTTCTCTGGTAAATGTGTAACAAAATTCAATTAGAAATGTCTAATTTGACAATTACGGTAAAATGGATTAACAGAAATTATTTTTCCTTTTCACAAGGACTGTATAAATTGACTCAAAAATAAAATTAAACGTCAATCTTCCAAAGTGCTTTTTCATTTTCTACCTCAATACCGCTCATTCTGTGACATAATCAAAACGAAAATGCAAAGAGGGGATTGCATTCTCGTTTTCACATTCACAGCGCAAAAACCGTCTCATTATTCAAATTTCAGTCAGCAGTTCCTGGGGGGGAATTCCAGTATAAAATAAAAAGCAGTTGAACGCCAGGTTCAAAGCAGCTAGCTTCTTCAGTCCACTGAAATCAACTAAAGCTGTCAAGAGCATTAAGTTGGAGCTAAAATGAAACAAAACTGACCCAGCAGAGGAATAACCTGGATCTTCACATTGACTCAGTGCTACCCCGTACCCTGTGTAGTGTTTTCTATGGCAGGTAACTGAGAAATCCCCCTGGAGGAAACATGCCACCAAAACGTTTGCTTCTCAGGCAAACTGTGGTGTTTTTGTTGAGGACTCACTCAGCTGTGACTGGATGAACACACCTGCTGACTAATAGTATTTGGAGAGTAAGTTGTGTGTCAAGGGAGCGCTGCTAGATCGGAAGATCGCAGGTTTTATTCCCACCCTGCCCACCCGTGTGTTGAAGCGTCCTTGGGCAAGACACTGAACCCCACGCTGCCTCTGGTGGAAGGTTGGCTCCAGTGTTCAGCAGTGGAGCCGCCACCGGTGTGTGAATGGGGGAATGGGTTTGGGACTATAAGGCAAGGTAGAGCGTGCTGTACAAGTATACACATTTTACCATTTTTAATAAAATGATGTGTTATTACAAATGATTGAACACGGAAATTAAAAAAGTGACACACAGGTTACAAGTTTTCTATAGAAAATATTTCAGATACAAACTCATTTGAGCATTTACACCATGTCTTCTCTTATAAACAACTAAACAAACAAATTGAGCAAAATAAATTACAATGATTAGATGATATTTCATGTAATCAGAAAAAACCAGCATGTAAACTTGTTCGTTCACCTGCAATGCTCTCAGAATGACTGTAGGTGTCACTGTTGAGTAAACAGCGCTGTATCAATCCTTCAAGTATCGTCGTTCCATCACTAACCAACAGGTGGGGCTAGAGTACCAGTGGACAACTCACTGACTAGTATCGGCTGGAGCAGCTGACCTCTACTCCTGACACAGGAACAAGCCCCCCTCCAGAGGAAACAGTGGCTGACCGCTCTGGCACAGCACCTTACTGACATACGACTTCCTCTCCAAATACTCTTAGTCAGCCAGTACGCTCATCCAGCCACAGCTGAGTGACTCCTCATCACAATAGGAACAAAAACCTGTGGTTCCTCCAGGGCCATGAGCCAGGCGACTGCATGGGCCCCGACTTGGCCCGAGGCCCCCTGAACCTCAGTGTGGTCTAGAGGAGACTGGCATCTGTCCTTCCTGAGTGTGTAGTGTAGTTCTTTACCCCGTTGTTGTATAAGAAGGAACTGGGACTTGCTGCTTCTGGGTGGAAGTCTTGCATGTGGTCTTCTTTGGTTTGCTGTGTGTGTTTTGGGCAGGAGCCCTCCTCTTGTCTCAGTGTGTGTGCGTTGGTGTCTGGTCTTGAACAGACTTGTGTCTAAGATTCAGTTTAATCCAGAGGAGTTTCATTACAAACCGGAGCACCCAGAGAAAACCCACACATGGGGGGAACATGCAAACTCCACACCGAAAGAACCCAGCAAGGATTCAAACCATGGCCTTAGTCCGTAACCCTTGTGCTATCCTAGGCACTTTACCATTGGGAGTTGGGTCATCTAGACCCACTAGACAGTGCTCTGAACCTTTTTTCTTCAATGATTTGTGATCTTCACTGGTGTCCATGGATTACATGAAATCTTTCCACCTTTATCCACCTTTGTCATGGTAGGGAGAACACGTCAATGTGAGGGGGGGGGGTCATCTAAGATAGTACAAGGGTTAAACCATAGTCACTGCGTCATCATGCAACCATCGTAGAAAGTATTTAATTCAAAACCAAGCAAAGATGCATTTTTCCTTCATAACAAAAAGTCAATGATAATTTTTGTAACTAGCATTTGTTAGCGCATGTTAACGACTGAAGACAGTATACATTTTTAATTAGGCTATTTTGGATTACAGTGCTATTCCTTGTAGTAGTCTTAAACTTTTTTAAAAATACTTTGAGGTGTCTCAACTCTCTGGAGCTTCCTGCTTTGTTTAAAGCATTGGAAGCATTTGGTTGTGAACCCAGATTGTAGAGATGAGTCGTCTTCAATGCAACCACAAGGGGGCACATTCCTGTGGTTTCATGTCTCAAGTCCTGCGAATGCAGAGGTTTGTATTCAATCCTCAGAATCACAAACAGAACTATGGGAACTATGGTCAGGACCCACCCCATTGACCTACAGAATGGAAATTGGAGGAGTGTCCTGTGCCAGCATAAACCTCGGTCCCCCGATTTTTGAGTCAATGTTAATATCTCTCTCACTCTCCTCCCCTCAGGACGGAGGTACAGGAGTGTGAAGTGAAGGACCACCAGATTTAGGAACTCTTTCTTTCCCTCTGCCATCAGACTCCTTAACAGCTGACAGGAGTCTGAAACAACAAACTGCAGCTTTGCTCATCCTCATTGTTGCTACTGTCATTGTCACTTTTGCACATTTGCACTTTTAGAACTGCCACTCGACATCTTGTGTTTTGTGTGTATGATGTGAGTGAATTGTTTTGTTTCCTCTATACTTTTGGCATTTGGAGCAGACAGCAAAGAAAGAATTTCATTGTGGAGGGAAACCAGTTTCTTTACTGTCGACATGACAATAAACCCCTTGAATCTTGAATATCATTAATGACAAAGATGAAAAAAAAATAATTACTAGCCTCTTTAAGCATTAGTAATAGTACCTCAATAAAAAAACAGCTGTTTTAATATTATAACATCTGTTTGAAACACTCTGCTCTTCTCATTTGCTACCCTACCAAAGTCTTCTGTCCCCCTCCCCTACGTAAAATGTTCCAGCTGGCCTGTCTCCTGGTAGCGCCTCCATGCTCTGGACACTACACTGACACACAGCAAACCTTCTTGCCAAGGCTCACATTGATGTGCCATCGTGGATGAGTTGCACTACCTTGGCCACTTGTGTGGTTTGTAGACGCCGTCTCGTGGTACCGCTGGAGTGTCTGCATTCAAAAACGTTTAGAAGAACATAAACACTCACCTGAGCACAGGTGTTAGCTCACCTTTTTGTGTGATTGAATGAAATATTTCACACTAGTTGGTTTGAATGCATAGGTATGCCTGTTTGAAAATTATTTCTATTGTGTACATGTGGACATTTTTGGAGCCAACAGGTGTGTTTATAACATCTGAGTGTGTGTGTGGACAGGCCCCGCCCTTATAGACTGTATCACATCTGAACCTGACTGTAATGATTATAACCATCCAGAAACTTGTTGCTTTATGCTGCTTAATGGTTTTACATCCCCCTCTTTTATAATCACTCCCCCCCACCCCCTCTAACATCCCTCTCTCTTCTTCCCTCCTTTCCTTTTCCGTCCGGTCCAACACAAAAGATTTTCAAATATGATTGAAATGAAGAAAGTTTGGCCTCAATAACAAAAGGGGTTTATTCAGACATACCTCTGGTTTGTTAGAAAATTCAGAACCCCTGTTGTTAAAGTAAAATATAAAATAAGATAAAACATCAGGCAGAAAACATAAGGATGGAGTTGTCTGTGGTGACCATTTGTAGAACCACTCCTTTTTTGGAGATGTCTTGCCGATCACCTTTTGTTTCCACCTGCTGTTTACTCCACTTGCATAAAAAAGTGAAAGTGATTGTCATTTAGTGTTTTTCTTCCTAATTGGACAGTTTGATTATACAGAATAGTGATTGACTTGGAGTAAAATTGAATTATTTAGGTGTTACTTTATTTTTTTTTGATCAGTGTGTATAGATTTACATAAACAATGAAGCCTCACAGTGACTGACTACTGCAAAGTAAACACAATAAAAAGTGATTTTTTTTAAAGAAATAAATTTATTAAAAGAACATCAGTGAAATACAGTGCACATTTCTACTCATTTGCATTCTAAAATGCAAATGAAATAAAATTAATTGAAATAATTGAAGTTTGAAAAATGTCATTTTAAAGCCGTGACTTTTGTTCTTATTTTAGTGGCACAAAGATGACGTGATCCTCTTGTACCCACAGATACAGTTGCTCTCTGACTGTGTGCTTATTCACAGGCAGTGTCAGTGGTCATTTAAGAGGCAGAATGAGAACAAACATGTCATTTAAAGACAAACATGTCAACCAGCAGTCAGAACACACGAGTGAAGAGTGACATAGCAGTGCAGAGGACGTATGACAGGTGACTGCAAACTTAGATGTTTGAGGTCAGAAGATGTTCAAACCTGTTAAGAAGAATAACTAAAATAGACAATTTACCATTTAAGATTGAGCAGTTTACAATCAACAGCATACATTTAGTACAAAACAGGTTATACTACAATGAGCATACTTGTTTTTTATTTTAAACACACTCAAACAATGTTCTCATCTTGTGTCCGGAACATGAATGCCCCTTTAAAAACAGTACAATGTTGTCACTGTGTGTTGAAGATGACGGCATGTTTGTGATTCATAATATAATGCTAAAATGGTTAAAAAATGAGAGACAGATTAAAAATTGTAAATAGTTTTTTCACCAGTTCACAGATGTATCAAAAGTCTTTGGACAGGAAGTTTTCTCTTACCTGGACACCCATACTTGAATTCTGACTAGTGGTTTTGACCTCTGAAATTCCACCAAGTAGCATTAGGCAGCTTGTGTCAGGTTAAAGGAAAGGAATGTGCATTTCGAGATTGTTTTAGCAGCTTTGATATCCCTGAAGCATCTGGTGGCACTATCCACCTGACCGTCAAGCTGTGCTACTCAATCTATCTCTAGATTAGACGCTGTTCAGTACATGCTAGAATTAGACGACTGTTTCTGTGACTATTTGTCATCTCAGAATGGGATTTCCATGTGGAATATGGGGCAGCATTGATTAGAGTTGATCATCTGTAATGTGTTGCTTATCTCTGTACAAGCTTGATGACCCACTCGGCTGTAGGGTTTAGATGGTGGAGGTCCTTCATGTATGTTTCTCCATCAAGGCATCTCTCCTCTGAAACGTAGAACAAAGAGTGTGTGACTAGCACAGATTCTTCCTCTTACCAGCAGGGATAAAAACTTCCCAATATGATTGATGGATTTTTTTCAGGGGTTACTCACTGATGTTTCCACCAATCTCAAAGAGACATAAATCCTCTTTTTTCACTGTCACCAACCTGAGACAAGGGCAGAACGGCTCATTTGGAAAGACATTAAAAAAAAGAAACTGATCACAAAACTCTGAGCAAAGTAGCTCTGCAGCAGAGTTGAAGCCTCACCTGTCCTGGCTGAGAAAGCGTGTTAAGATGTCGACAGCCTGCAGATCCTCAGTGAGCTGCACTGCCATGGAGACTTTACTAAACTGGGGCGCTTGAACTCGAATGAATCCCTGTGAGCTCTCCTGCACATAAAGACAGAAGAGTTTGGTCAATGGCATTCCCCCCCAAAAACCCAGCCTCGCTGCAGAAGGAGAATGAAATGCTGCTCCTACATTTCTTTAGAGAGGCAGGCCAGATTACTCAGCAATTATCAGCTTTTCTTGCAAGAAGTCAATCATTAAATTAACTTTTTTTTTCTAAAAGCGACATTTAACTCTGTTAACGCTTACTGAGCTGCATTGATGTGTGTATTGAGGGTGGACTCTTTCCTTGAAATAAACACAAGTCCAATACTTGCTGTTGTGTTGTAGGGAGAGGAGTGTGTTATGGAAAACAGTACGGCTTTAATTGCGTGTTTGTACGTCTTAGCAGGTCAGTGTGTTTTGTGGCTCTTTGACTCTCACAGTGAAAAACTTTGGCTCTTGGTGTCAAACTTGTTCGCCAGCCCTGCTGAGGACTTACAGTACAGACCAAAAACATTCTCATTTAAATGAATGGGAAGGTGTGTCCAAACCTTTAGTCTGTACTTTATATATTTTGTCTACATTTCCTTTTCTTAATTGTTCGAGATTAAAAATACCCAGTAGTGGTGTAAAAGTAAAGGTTGGAAGTCTGTTCATAAAGCCACATCTTAGTTATATTTTGATATTTGACTGCAATGAAAATACCTTAAAAAGGGGCTTATAGATTATTTAGTTTAATTAATTACTGGTCATGATCAATTAATTGCGCCCAGAAAATTAACCTTGTGACAGCACTAAACATAATTTCTCATAGTTTCTACCTTTTCTGAAGGTTTTTTATGAGTTTAGGCTATCATTCAAAAAGCTGGATGGATTAGCAACAGCTGGAGACTGCAGCTAAATCCGAAACGCCACCTGTCCTACCTCAGGAATGGATTTTTCGGAGGGTTTGTCTGTGGTTATCTTCTTCAGCAGCTTCCTGACAGCCCTCTGATTGTTGGGCTTCCTTTGACTTTCCATGTTGTGCTGTCTCACCTGGTCTAAAATAAACTTGGGGATCTAAATGAAGCAAAAGATACAAATCAGGACAAAACACTAATCCAGCCATCCAAACCAGATTTCCAAGCAGGACACATTTGAGGATGGAGGAATCGTCTTGGTCTTACTGTCCACAGAAGATTCTGATATCTGATCAGCAGCCTGACAATGTTGGCGGTACTGGTTGCCATGGAGATCTCCTTATGTTCTGAGACCTTAGACCTGAATCCTTTAAACATGAAAATGTTGGGCGCCATGACAACAGAAACATTGTTCAGAGTCATTTTATTCTGCGCCTGATGGTCGATCACTTGTTGAAAAAACTCCACCAATGCCTGCAAACAAAATCGTTAGAGTTCAAGTAAACAGCACAAAGTCCTTTCAGTACTAGCTGACATGAGGATGTGATGCCTCTAAAGAAAGCTACCTTCAGTGCGTTGTGATTGGCTTCAGGTAACAGCAGGACCAGCAGGTTCAGAGCCTGTAACTGCTGCTTCTTCGTGGGGAGCTCTGTCACAGAACACACCCACTCATCAGGACACAGCATTCCAGCCCCCACTTCCACGCAGAGAATACGTACTGTTGACTGCTATGAAAGCATTGAGGTACTCCACAGTCAGTAGAGGATGCGGCAGCTCCCTGATGAAGAGCTTCAAAATGCTCGCGGCATCGTGTTGTTTCACCTGTTGCCATGGAAATGTCCCCTCACAGAAAGAAGAGTCAAGCTCCTGGCACAGAGCCTGGATGCAGATGGATGAACAAAGACAGGTGTGTACTGTGAGTTTACTGAAGATGAAGATGTCTGTATTCTGCTCCCCGGAGGAGAACTACCTTGACTCTGGTGGCTGCTCCAGGAATGCGTAACAGCCCCTCAGTGTCCAAGCCCTCCTCCTTAATGTGACTGATGAGCTAATAAGAAGAGAAAATCTCTGCGGTTAGATGAGGGTACAGAAACGGAGACCCTGATGATATGATCCAGTGTACTCTGGATCCTTTAGGATGCTTTAATAAAACATGGCTCTCCTGTTCAGGTCAACATTAGAAGCACTTCTATTATCAGTGTTGGAAGTCTTTGTTCACAGTAACGCCAGGCCATTTACCTTCTGCAGAATTAAAGGCACTTTGGTTCCAGGGACCCGTCTCTGGTCCTGATCCAATAAAGTGTTGAGAGGGACGCCAAACAAACCACTATCTACAAACATAGATGAGTTCAAAAGTGTTAAAACTAGTTAAAACATTTGACTCAATAGTGAGGCATATGTAAGGTAAATGCACCAAATGACTTATTGCCTAAAAATCCACGTCTTTGTGTTTTTCCTGTAAACAAAAGCGCTTCACTACCTCTGGTCTTGAGTTTGACGGGTTTGTGTGTCTTCAGGTCAATCCCGGCCGTGTCAAACAGAGCCGTCATTTCCACTAGCAACAGCCTGCGCACCTGAAACAGCATCCAACCGTGTCAGAATGCACAAGAAACCAGCTGCTCAACCACGTCAGAACAGGGTATCAGGTGGTGGTGGGGGGGTAAGTCACTTAGCTGCTGTTTACCTGCCTTACCTCACATCTGATATGTCTGGACATTATTACAATGAAAGCAGTAGATAGCTGGTGATAAACTTCTGTTTCTTAAAATCACATCAGATGTCCAAAGAAGGTTCTCAGGTTCATTTTCCATGTGAGTCAGTTTAGAGGGAATCAGAACAGGACAGTGTTGTACTTAGTTGACATGTGTGTATCATTTTCCTCTCAATTCTTTTGTGTGTTTTCCTTTTTTGAAGAATTTGAGTTTATTATCTTTGTAGTGCAGTTTCTTTCTTTTGCATGCTGGTAGCTGAGATTTTGCTTTTGCGGTTTTGTTGATGTGCTGAGACGGGATAGAAAGGTGGACGGATCTCCAGCTGAGGACGGAGAAGTGTGGTGTGGAAAAAGGGCGCCATGCAGTCGGCAAACAAGGGCTGCGGGGAAGACTTTCAGTGACTTTTTATGAGACACAAAAGTATTTGATCCCCCAGTAACCATTATTATACATGTTTTCTAGTTAACCTGCTAGGGAAACTCCTTATTGGCTAAACACACCTGAGGCCAGGTGATCAGCTGCAGATGAGGCAGGAAAAACAGCAGGAGGCCTGGAGTCTGAAACCCCTGAGTTACTCTCATTAAATGCGTATTTCCCTCAATGAAATGCAAATAAATCTATATACACTCTTTTAAGTAGATTTCTTAATTTTCTATAGCTTAAAGTTCAAATGAATCTACCATTAGAATGACAGACTGTCAATTTCCAGCACTAAATAGTAAAATGTCTGTGTGCTCCATTTCTTGGTATAATAACCATGTCATGTATGTATGAGTTATGTTACCTTAATCATATCCAAAGGAGACAGATCTTCAGCTCTGGTCTGACCTGTTTTAACTCGAAGCACCTTGAAGTTCTAAAAAAAAAAGTTTTAAAATGGATTAAAGTAACAGCTAAAGTTAGTTTTATTTTACCAACAAGAGGATACTAATGCATTTCCGTTGTCTTGATTACATGTTTTTGTTTCTATTCTAAAATCAATGGATTGATGAGAACATCGGTTTCCATGTAAATGAGCAGCTGGGGACTGATTCCCTAAGTTTTAGCAAAGATATTTTTTTTCAAAGGTTTCACAAATTAATGTTCCATCTTGTAAGAGTAGATCAGTTTGAATCAGACAACTTACTTTTCAAAATTTATCATACAGTCGATTATCTTCATTGTTTGCCTAAATGATTTCCAACATCTGAGAACAGTAGGTGATAAACTGATGCTATAAATATCCGACCTTCACTTCTGCTGAAACAGCATTTCTTCTCAATAACAAAAAGCTACAGAGAAGCTCCAATTCATCATTCGTCTTCTTTCTAATTTACCAAATTTCTTAACTTAAATCAGGCGAACCCGAGGTGTTTCTTGTAATGATTATAAAACTCAAAGACTGAAAATATTTTAGCAAGCGTGATGACCTTCACACAACTGTTACACTCAGCACCTGTGCACAGGTACAAGCGAGGGACTCACCGGGAGTTTATCGTCAGGGGGGTTCAGGTTGTTGGTGACCTTTGCTTTCTGCTGATTGTCCCAGTAAGAGAGGGCCTGCTCAGAAAAGGCCACTTCAACGTCAAGCTCCGTCTCTGTTTCTATGGAGACGCACACACCCACACCAGTTATCACAGGCATCTGCCAGCTGATCTACAGCAGGAGAAAAAACCTCATCCCCATACATTCAGAACAATCAACTGCTCTAAGAAAATCGCTGGATTATACGTTTTTACAGACACTTCCTCCTTGTGGGGCTGAGTCATGTTATGTCATACAAACCAGCTGCTGAAGCATCTTTTGGTCCATTCTCACTTCTCCTTTGCAATTGGTGACTCTCCTCATCCTGGAACAGGGAAACATCAGCCTTCAGGTTAGTGGATTTCTGTTGCATGGTATATCATGTCATATGATGTGACACATCCATCTGTCAGGCAGTTGGTTGAAGGCATCAGTGTCAAAGTGAGATGCTGAAAGATAGCACTAAAGTTTTCTTTCAGACAAATCACTGGTGGTGATTTATAGTGTTGTTGTGGAGTTTGAGAGGAACAAACTGGATCCTGATAAAAGACACTTTCAAAGGAAATGAAAAGACTATGTGGAGACATTTTTATATAGAAGCCTGAAGAACAGTGGTCTCCAACCCTTTACAGGCCACAGACGGTCCGGCAATGTCCAAGCCTGAAGTAAAATGGTAAATGGCGTATACTTATATAGCTTTCTACCTTCTTACGAAGGCCCAAAGTGCTTTACAGTCACAGTCCCATTCACACACACATTCACACACTGGTGGTGGCTCCGCTGCCAAACACTGGCGCCAACCTCCCACCAGAGGCAAGGTGGGGTTCAGTGTCTTGCCCAGGGACACTTGAACACATGGGCGTGCAAGGCGGGAATCAAACCTGCAATCTTATGATCATGGGTCAACCACCCTACCCCTGCACCAAGGCTGCCCATGTGGGTTTATAATTTCTTATTTTTATGATTAGTCTCAAGTTTCCCTTAACTTTTGAGGGTAAAATTTATCTTAATCTTCAGCCTCGTCTGACTTTTAAGGTGCAACATTCTCCTGTTTTTGTCTGTTAAATTCAGATTTATTACAGTTGTACCCGTCCCTGGCCCAGGGGGTAAGGGACCACTGGTTGTCGATACACCACTTTCGTAAATAAACTTTTATGGTCATTTAACACTGCATGTTCTGACTGATTTTATAAAGCCTAATGAACTCATTTGATGCCATCCACCTGGACTGTGTGGTCATAAATGGCCCATCAACAATCTTTCCTTAAAGGCTGCTGTGGCTGAGCAAAGAGAAGCACATCCAACATAAAAAGTCAGCCTGCTGTGTTTATTCTGATAACACATCAGCATCATGGAGGGGTCTATGCCCCAGCGGGACCTCAGTCCATCCTAGGAGGTTCTGGTGATGGTTTTTGAGGGTCCTGTGTGAGGGAGCAGTGTTTACATGAGTGTTCATGTGGTGCTCATTTGTGCATCCTAATCTCAGCACCTTCTCTGGAGGCTTGAATATGTCGCGAACATCCGGGAGGTGCTGCCGGTTGCGTCGGCGTAACAGCGTCTGCTGTACACGGCGCTCCACAGCTGCAGCCTGTGTTCTGGTCAGTGTGGACAGGAAGACTGCACTGTCTTCTTCCTGTCAAGTATTCAGAATCTCACATGAGTCTGCACCTTTTCATGCAGCATGTTTCCCCATGCAGCTATCACTTTACAGCAGACAGAACACGCCATCGTAGAGAAGTAAGTGGTTGAAATGATCACCCAAGACACAAAAGATTGATACCTGATCCTGGTCATCAGCTGCCAGCGAATCATCAAACAGTCGTGCTAGCCCCGCCTCTGTAAGCCACGCCTCCTCCTGCTCGCCTTCTGGAACAAGATGACACAGCTGACATGACTGACTCATGAGAGGAGGGGCGGGGGTTTGGGCTAGAACCAGCAGATTGCAGAAAGGGGGAGGCACAGTTGGTCACAAATATGCATGAAGGGAAGCTCCGTCCATAGAACCACAATCCTTTCAAACACGCAAAAAAATCTGCTGGATCAAACAAAACTCCTGATGTGTGAAAGGAGGAAGGAAGTCTCCACATAACTGAACAGGCGTGGATGTTTTTCAGGTTTTTTTCATGTCCGATTTCTTCTGCTCCAAAGCACACAACACTACATTTATTTTTAACATCAAGAAAAGCAAAGCTGTAAATTGTGAATCTCCTTTGTTTCTGCGTCTAAACTGAAACAAACAAAAAAAACGTTCTTTGAATCTATTCTGTCAACCCAAACTTCAAATGTCGTCCTATGCAGCTGCAACTACATCACCACCAATCATGGATCCATTCACTTCCATTTACCTCTCAGCTTTTTATATGCAGAAGTTCTTTCGTACCTTCAGGAATTTTCTGATGTTCCTCTTCTTGAGGTTCTCCTTCTCCTTTGCCAGCACCTCCTCCGGAGCAAGAGATGTTCTCCACTTCCTTCCAGTAATCATCCATCTGCAGCTCATCTAAAGAGTCCTGCAGCACAATCCCAAAGTGTTTGTGGCATTAATGCACCTCTTTCTCATGCCATCCCTCTTATCTGACCTGCAGTCTCTGCAAGCGTATTTTCATCAGAGGAATGCATGCAGTAACTAAAAGAAATGTCTTCCCAGCCTGTAGGAACACGTCTAAACCTCAACAACATATTTTATACTCATTATGTTTTTTCCCCAACTTTTTCTGCCACTGCTTTTTACACGAAATGTTCCTCCATTTCATGTAATCTTCTAAAACCTCAAAAGTGTCCAGCTTACCTGAGAGCTGCTGCGCTGACATGTGGGCCGCGGTCGAATGTTGGGACTGTGCCGAGGGCTGATGGTTGACTTGGGGCTGGACGAGAGCTGAGACTTGGTGCTGGGGGCAGAGTTTGGCTTTGGGAGCAGTGATGAGTCAGCGCTGATGGCGGTCTCGTGTTTGTCTCTGTGCTGTGGATCGTGGTTCTGCTGCAGAGTGTAGTGTCCCATTTTGCGGCTGCAGAAGAAACAGACATGAGTCTAAAACCTGCAGCGTTTGTCCAGATGGCTCGCGTTACAGTAAGTGTAAAAGTTAGAAAATCCCTTAAATCTGCTTTTTGTCTGGATAGCTGCGTCATGGACAGCACAGTGGTGGATAGCACTATTGTTTCACAGCAAGACAAGGTTCCTGGTTCCAACCCCAGTGGATCCATTCTCTGTGGGGTGGGCATGTTGTGTCTGTGTGGGTTTTGGGGTTTCTTCCACAGTCCAAATATTTGTTTCATGGGTTAAATGGTGAGTGGAGCAATGAGTTTCTGTTTCTGTGATAATCTGCCCTGCCTTCACCCAAAAGACAGCTGAGGTCCCAAAATGGTACTCATGTTGGCACAGCTGTGGAATGGATGGACTTTGGTTCATGGCAGCTGAAACAAAACTGACTTAGCTCAGATCAGACCAATGACCTTTGGGAAAATGTACAGGAAATGTACTGTGGACCACCAGGGGTCATTTTCTGAAAAATGTATTGTGCTTTACCTGTTATGATCTCACCATCAAAGTGTAGGAATATCATTATAAAACATGAAATATTTGTATTCTAGCAGCGCCCCCTGTCTGCCTTTAAGTCTATGAGTCAAATAGACATGATAATAATGATGAATTGGATTTTTCTGCGCTTTTCTGGATGCTCAAAGTTCTTCCAATGTGTCCATTATTCATTCATTCTTGGAGATGGTAGATGCTGATGTACCACAGCTGCCCTGGGGCAGACTGACAGAGGCTGCCAGTTCGCGCCAACGGCCCCTCTGACCATCACCTGGACATTCATACACATTCACACACCAGTGGAGTCACACTGGAGGCAGGGAAGGTGGAGTGTCTTGACCAAGGACATGACAGTTGACTGGAGGAGCGCCGACCCATCAGTCATCGCCGACCTGCTTGGCCACCTGAACCCCTGCCGCCCTGAGGCAAGACCACATGAATTTCCAGTCAGCTGTCTAATGAGGTCAACATCCAGCTGAACTAAGAATAGCAAATGTGTGAACTTTGAACTCTGCAAGATAAAAAAAAAACAGCTCACAATCAGCTTTAGCCAAGAGTGTCAACCAGAAATGATAACTGAGAGCAGTTTTTAGTGTTACAAAGACTTGTTTTCTCTCCATGATGTAAGAAATCCAGGCTTTTTAAACAGGCAAAACAGTGTAAAACCACACATCCAGTTAGGGTTAAGCAATATGTGCTAAACTGTAAAAGTTTGACAAGTTTCCAAATGATTTACCAGAATTTTATAAGCTGCCAGAAACTCCACTAGAGCCAGGGACAAGCACAGCACAGTAGTATCAATAACTGGTTTCATTTTCTGTGATAGTTAAAAAAGCCCTGATCCATCGTCTGATAAGCTTCTGCAATCAAGCTGTAAAAAATGACTAATCAGTTAGAAAAAGATGGACGCTTAGGGGCACTTTGACACCAGGAAACATGCCTGTACCGGTAACCGTATGACCAAAGCTTGACTTCTGTCCCACAGCTACCCCATGTTGATAGCATGTTGTTCCTGTTGTGTGTTTCTTTGAATTAGGATTAGCCTATAAAAGAAGTTAACACTTTACCAAAAATCTTATGTAGTATTGTTAGAAAATATTTCTTTAAATCAGTATTGAAAAGGTTAACATTCAGGAGCTGTATGGAATGAAGAGAATCAGTCTTAGTATAGGTATTAAAAATCATTTTAAAATGATACCTAGCTTTACTCTTCAACAATTATGTATTCAATTATTTAAAAACTGTTTGCCAAAAATGCTTCTGATCTCGGTGAGCCGGACAGCATTTCTGTGGAGCTCCAGGTAGAAGTTTTTCTCAAGTGAATCAAAAACACAAACTAAGTCTAACAGTATTTCCTTTCCTTATATCTGAGGCCTGTCTAAAAAACTAAAAAGGATTTTTAGACAACATAACATCCCAGTTCATCTTAAACCAGTTAATACTCAGACAAAAACTGGTTCATCCAAAGGACAACATTCCCAGCTACAAACAGAGTAATGTTGTGTACTCTATCCACTGCAATGAGAACTGCAATGACCAATACAAGGAGAAACCAAACAACCTCTACACAAGCGGCTTTACCAGCATTGCAGAGCCAACTCAAGTGGACCAGAGTCTGCAGTGCACCTCCACCTGAAGGCCACAAACCACTCTTTCGAGGACAGGGAAGTCCGAATTCTAGCCAGAGAGAAAGGATGGTTTGAGCGAGGAGTGAAAGAAGCCATCTTTGTCAAGAAGGATAAACCTTCTGTTAATAAGAATGGTGGTCTCAGGTTTATTCTTCCATCCATCTACGGCAGTGTTCTGAAACTTAAACAAACCAAACCAGTTCCACCTGGGTCGTTAATAGCTGAAAGAGACGACCAGTTTGGGGAGGGGGTCACTGGCTCCCCAACCCCCAGCTGAGGACAAAGGACTCTTAACGACCCGAAACCATGTAGGCTAAGTTGACAATACCATCCCGTTTCAGGTCTGACTCCTCCCCCATGAGCGCATACATTGAGGTCAATAAGTATTTGATGACCCTGTGATTTAGCAAGTTATCCCACTTAGAAAATATAGAGGGGTCGAAATTTTTCATCATAGGTGCATTTCCACAGAGAGAGACACAATCTGAAGAAACATTCAGAAAACACGTTGTATGATTTTTTTTAAACAATTTATTTGTATATTACTGTGACAAATAAGTATTTGATCACTTGGGTTAAACAACTTTAATATTTGGTACAGAAGCCTTTGTTAACAATTCCAGAGGTCAAACGGTTCTTGTAGTTCTTCACTGTTTCTACGCACTGCAGCAGGGATTTTGGCCCACTCCTCCATACAGATCTTATATAGATCGCTGAGCAACACGGAGTTTCAGATCCCTCCAAAGATTCTCTATTGGATTTAGGTCTGTAGACTGGCTAGGCCACTCCAGAACCTTGATATGCTTCTTACGGAGCCACTCTTTGGTTTTCTTGGCTGTGTGCTTCGGGCCATTGTCATGCTGACAGACCCAGCCACGACCCATCTTCAACGCTCTGACTGAGGTAAGGAGGTTTTTGCCCAATATCTCACAATACAGAGCCCTGTTCATCCTCTTCTCCTTAATACGATGCAGTCGTCCTGTCCCCTGTGCAGAAAAACACCCCCAGAGCATGATGCTTCCACCCCCGTGCTTCACTGTAGGTGTGGTGTTCTTGGGATGATGCTCCTCCTCCTTCCTCCTCCAAACACGCCAAATGGAGTTAAGACCAAAAAGTTCTATTTTGTTCTCATCTGACCACAAGACTTTCTCCCATTACTCCTCTGGATCATCAAGATGGTCATTGGCAAACTTCAGACGGGCCTTGATATGGGCTGACTTCAGCAGGGAACCTTCCATGCCATACATGATTTTAAACCATGACGTTTTAATGTATTACTTATAGTAGCCTTGGAAACGGTGGTCCCAGCTCTCTTCAGGTCATTGACCAGCTCCTACCGTGTAGTCCTGGGCTGATGCTTCTCCTTCCTTAGCAGCATCGATGCCCCACCAGGTGAGATCTTGCGAGGGGCCCCAATCCGAGGGACATTGACAGTCATCATTAGCCTCTTCCATTTTCTGACAATTGCTCCAACAGTTGTTCTTTTCTCACCAAGCTGCTTGGCATTTGCCCCGTAGCCACTTCCAGCTTTGTGAAGGTCTACAATTTTGTCTCCTGTGTCTTTTGACAGCTCTTTGGTATTGCCCATGTTGGTAGTTCGACTTCTGACTGATTGTGGGGGGGCACAGGTGCCTTTATGCAAGCTAACAACCTCAAACAGATGCCACTCATTAAGAATCATGAACAGAGTGGAGTTGGACTGTTAAAAAGCAGAACAGCAGGACTTTGCTGGTCGGAAATCTACCTGATAATCAAGTGTTCAAATACTTATTTGTCACAGTAATATACAAATAAATTGTTTTAAAAAATTGTACAACATGATCTCTGAATGTTTCTTCAGATTCTGTCTCTCTGTGGAAATGCACCTATGATGGAAATTTAGACCCCTCCATATTTTCTAAGTGGGACAACTTGCTAAATCACAGGGTGATCAAATACTTATTGACCTCACTGTATACCAGCTCTTTTACCAGCTAATTCAGGATTGACAAAGTCTTTTGGATAAGAGGTGAAATGTCTTCAACTTTAAAAACCAAGTCCAGATGACAACCTTTAAACCTACTACTATGATGGAATCTACCAGAATAAATGAGAGTCTTCTTAGACATAAGTCTAATGAAGCAAAGGAAACATCTGAAAGGATCTGCTGTTTGAGTCACCATCTGAACAGAAGTATTGCTGCGATTACCAAGAAAGCTCAGATTTTAAAGAAACAGCAAAAAAAATTCTAAACACCTGAGATTAGAAACTGATAAATATGCATTAAACCACACGGACCACTGGACCGGTCCAAGGTTCTGTCAACAGCATGGAAGACTTTGATCGCATAAATCTGAGCAAGAAAAAGCAATGAAGAACTTCAGCTGTGACCCAGGACTCTCTGAAACACTGGTGTGGATGTTTCCAGGTGTACAATAAGGAAGCACTTGGAGAAAAATGGGCTGAGTTGACAAATAGAATTTGTAAATCTGACTCTAAAAGAGTCAGTGCCTCACCAGACACAAATATCACTGCACGAAACTGCAACAGAGTCCAGAATGACTTGATTAAACCTCATCAAATTAGTGTGAAAAATCCTCAACAATCATAATGAAGGCCACTTTTTTAGTCTGCATTTAGTTGGTTTGTGCTACACAAACTATATACATGCTAAGATAAAAAAACAGATGCTAAACTGTTAAAAATCCAGTTTATTGAACTGCTCAATCATACTTTTAATTAACGTAAAATGAGAAAAAAACTTATTTGTGATACAAAGATTCATAGGCCACCCAATGACTTAGGCTGGAGCAAAATGTCAACACTAAGAACACACTGACACACACATATTGATGTAAAATGTCTTCCACCAATCATGTTGAATTGTTGGACTTGAAGAAGGAAAAAGGGCTTGGTGATTGGTTGACAGGTATAGTGTTTGCAGGAACCAGGACCCTATGATGAGACTGAAGACTCTACTCACAGGAAGAGAAACCTCTATTGTCATTTGTTGAACTGCATTCCTGTGATGCAACAAATTATCTCTACGACTACGTTAAAAATTAAACTTTGTCTCATGTGTTTTGTTGAAAGGTTGAACACACTTGAAGGTGGGTGGAAAAAAACACGGAGCCAAAGCTGTAAACACAGACAAAATAGGATCAAACCTGTTCCATGAAAAGGGCTCTACTGCAGTGTTCTGAAGCCTCACATAGAAAGGTCACGTGACTCCTCCAGTTCATCACAAAAATGCTTGTAGGAGACTCTTGAGTCCGAGGAAAGCACTGCGGGAATTTCTGAGGAAGGGGAGCGGAGATGAGGAGCAGGCCGGCTCCCCCACTGGCAGCTGAAGGGTATTCAACAGCGAGCAACAGCTGGTCCCAGCAGTTCCTGAACCGCTATAACCGATGTTTGCGCCCCTGCATGGAGAAATGGCATCAGCCGGCTCAGAAACGGCAGGAAAATATCCTGATACACTGAGAAAGATAATCGGGGAGAAAATTAATAATCCGGATGAATGAAAGATGGAATAAACCGTTTTCTTCAGGAAGAAGATGACTTCTCACTTAGTTGATGAAGGAGGAAACACGGCTCCTGGTTTTAAGGCACAGAGACCCTCCTAGTGCGTTATACAGTCCTCTACAGTACTGTCTATTGTTCTGAATGAAACAAACTCTTAATGTTGAGCAATATTCCATTGTTCTCTAATAAATGTTTGACTAAGCATGTTTCAGAAGAGTTCTTGACGAGTAAGGATCACTGACGGACATTCTTCTGCTGTGGGGGTGGGGGGAGGTTCTCTGTATTCGCGGGTGTCTCTGGTTCCTGAACCCCCTGAATACGGGGGAATACTGTATTTATTAAAGAAAAATAAAATAAAGAAACACATACATGTATTTAAACAGATAGATATGACACTTATATGATGGAACAGGATTTCCTAAAGACAATATTGGACATTTACTCTGAGCTCGTGTTGCATCAGGAATTGAAGTGGCAGAAGGAGTGGAAGACACGGCAAAGAGCCGCTGTGAAGTACGAGTTTGTATGGGAGCTTCATGTTTTTCATTTTACAGCAAATGTAATGCTTGAACCTCTTCAAAGTTTCTGCAGCTTTGACTTTGCAGTCTCTGATCTCTCTCAGATTGCAATGTTTGCACAAGATGTTATCAACTTGTGTGCCCCTCCCACAACCCTTTATGTCTCCCTGTGCTGCTCTTTTTTTGTGGAAAACAGTCTTCACCATTTTCATTCTTTCAGGACTATTCTTCTGTATTCCTGTCCTCCATCACTTCCTCATCATCATGTCAGTCAAAGTCTGCTCCAAACACCTCTCTCTCTCCTGGAGATCCCCCCTCGATCTCCTCCTCCACGTCACATCCTACCTGGGGGGCATAACCACCGACAACATTCAACACCACACCTTCATCCGTCTGTCTGACCCTCTCTTCACCTCCAGAAGATTCTTTTAAAAACTGCTCCTTCAGGATCTCCCCCTCCGTTCCTCCCTCCATCCATACGATGATCAAACAACTTGAAGCAGTCATCAAAATCTATCAGAACGCTCTCTTTCCATCTGGCCTCCTGAACCCACAGAAGATCCCCCTTTCTTAATTCCATCACGGTGACCAAATGTCTAGTTGGTCGATCTCACATTTTTCCATAATGTGTGTCTGTTTCTTTTTTACTCCACCAACTGCTTTCAACTCTTTTATTCTAAAAACGTTTTAAATCTCGCAGCATTAGGAGGTGCAAACAACTCAGATCTCCTTTTTTTTCTGTCTGCTTCCTGACAGGGAAACACTCACGACTCTAAGGTCAACCAGACAGACACACATGCTGAAGGAGGCCAGACAAAGGAAGACTGAAATGTGACACTGGGTTGTTTGTTTTCCACAGTAGGACAACCATCTGGACCTGACACATTCATTTACCACACATACACACAATTGTGCGTCTGCACATCCACAGCAGCAGTTGTGGCACAGACTTCATTTCCTGCCCCAGTGTTTTGTGATATAATAGGAGCATGCAGGTACACTTGTTTCCAGCTGATCTCGCTTCCTGTTTCCTCCTCAAACAGACCTTCTCTGTGAACACAGACTGACGGGAGCGCCCAGCCTGAAAAAAAATCATCCCAGCACTTGATACAAGAACACCAAATAGAAAAAACCAACAGAGTTTGAACTCTGACTTTTTGGGGCTATTTTGGGTATGTCTGAAAGAAGAAGAGTGAACAACATGCAGACATGAGGAGGAGAAGCAGACTAGGAGCTGATAAACATCTGAACGGCGTGAGATGCTCCACCAGGTTTCAGTCCAAAGTCTGTACTTCCCTCTAAACAACATCTGTCAAATGAGTGGATTACTGTCAAATGAGTGGATTACTGTCAAATGAGTGGATTACTGTCAAATGAGTGGATTACTGCTTTATTCCTATTTGAGTTACTTCATTTCTCTTCTGCCATGTGATCTGCAGGCAGGACGTCCCGCACCGTTTTGTTGATTTCCAGAAACCTCGCAGATTGTTTGGACGAATAACCAGACGCTCAGATTTGACGCAGAACTGCTATTACTTATTAACTTATATGATGAGGCCCGGGGGAACGGGCCCCCGGGGAACGGGGCCCAGACGTCTTGCTTGCGCACAGATCAGATAGCATTGGAAGTGCAGGATCAGGGCTGTCACGCCACACGCGCCACGGCAGGGGCTGGGCACAACCTAACTTCTTCCAGCACAGCACAGGAGCGGCGCGACCCTTACCACCCTCTCAAGAATCCAGCCTCACGCGCCATTGCGCACAACCAGGATGACGCACAAAGACACCCACCTGGACGCAGCGGCTGGGGTCAGGCCCAGTTGATCTGCGGCTCGTCCCGCGCGCTGCTGTGGTAAGCCGTCAGAACCACTCCCTGGTGGTGGCGGCTCATGTTTCACTGCTTCTCCTCTTTCCTGCTGGTCTTCATCCGCTCGGCGGCTCACACACCTGCGACCCGCGCGCCTGGCTATACGCGCTGCATGGGCGGCTGTGGGCAACTAGTCCGCGGTCCTCAAACTGGACTCCAGGGACTGCGTCCGTCTGAGCTGTGAACTGCAGCAGGACGGGGCGGGGGACAGTTCTAGACCTGCCCAGAGCAAAGTTTACCAACGGTGAGCGCCCCCTGCAGGCTGGAAAAGGTACCGGTTCATTTCCAGCCCTGCAGATTGTGTTCAGAACATAACAAGAACCAGGAAGATCAACAGTTCACCTGTAAGCCCTCATACAGTCAGTGAAACAGAAGGAGGACTTTTCTTTGTTATCTAACTCTATCACCACTTAGTTTCAATCCCGTTGTTACATAAAAAGTTAACAAAGCTGGATTGTTTCGTTTTACTTGAATTGAAGTTATTTTTAAGTCCAGTTTGTGGTCAGGTTTTCCTCAGGACATTGGGTCCACTTTGGTATCTGGAGGCATGCTTGGAGGTCTTCTCCAGTCAAGCTAACACTTACGTTTTCTGTGTTGGTGCAAAAACATTTTTACTCAGGTTCTGCATTGTCCAAACTCTTCCTACAGCAATACCCTATCACTTGGCCACTAACACTGCCTCTGCTTTGGTCTAATATGGAACAAATTGCTTCACTCTGCTCATGGCAGTTTTCAGTAGCATCTTGCTAAGGCCCAGACTTTCTGGCTTTACATTTGTTTCTCACAATTTTATCTGTAGACATAGAATCCATCATCTTCTTTTTTTGCTGAACAATTCTCCAAATGAAAATATCCACAGATATAGAAAAGATAAATATAAAGAAAGAAGAATCTTTATGAATGAAAGTCATGATGGACTAAAAACACACAAAAAAGTTCTTAAATGTTTCTCAAGAACTTCATGCAAACTTTAGGTTCCAGCTGTTGTAAATCCTATTGGTCTGCAGGATCCTCACTATAGCGAACGAACCGTCCACGGTTTCTGCAAGGCTGAATTAAAAGTCATCTCAAATTACACAGTAATTCATCAATATTTAGATTGGATTTTTACTACTAGCTGCTTCCCATGTTTTCATCAGGCATGAGTCTGTTTTTGTCAGTTTTCAAAGTTAAAAATGTATTTTCTTTAGATTCCATCTTAAATGGTAAAATGTGTCTCTACTTAGGAAGCGCTTTTCTACCTTCCTTGAAAGCCCAAAGTGCTTTACAGTCACAAACCCATTCACTCTCATTCACACGCTGATGGCGGCTCTGGCGCCAACCTTTCCTCCAAGCAAAGGTGCGGTTGGTCTAGCCACTTCGAGACATGGCGGGAATCAAACCTGCAATCTTACGATCATGGTAGCCGCCCAACCGCTGCACGACCAACTAAGCCTAAACCTTAGTTTAGTTTTAAATCCCTACTTATTTGAAAGGGTTTTCATTCTCAAACAAGAATCTTTTTCAAATGTAAAAAAATGCATCAATGTTGATTTGAGTTGTGAATAGCTGTTGGACCAGGTGAGGAGGCAGGAGCCCCCCCTCATGTCTGCGGGTCAACCCTTTGCTGGCAGGAAGACATCAAAATCCATTTGACATTGCAGCGCTGAACCTTTCCCCTCCAAAGTGTTAAATGTGAACAAAGTCCTCACAAAAACAGATGCAGCCGCCCGACCTGAGAGGAAAGTTCTCTGAACTCCTGCTGGAAAAACCCAGCAAGCAGAAGATTCCTCCCAGCCGTCCCTCAAGTCCTCCTTTCGGCTTCCACTCCCACACCTGGACCTCAGAACAGAGGATGCCTCCATGGATCAAGCTTGCTGTTCCAGAGAACCTGAAGAACTCTGCATTTTTCATGGAGGAAACATTCATGTTTGTCCCTATTTTCAAAGAGCGTTGATAGGATTAGTGTAGCGATTTATTTGGGTGTCATGCAACACTTTTTCCCAGAAGTCGGTTCGAATTACAAGAAGACAGGTTGTTGGGTTTGAAGATTAAATCTAAAGAAATCTCTGACTCCCCACGATCTTCTCATTTCCTGGAAAGATTAGCACAAAGCTACTTGATGAAGCTGCAGTCCTCAATCTTTAGATTCTTTCTGACTCTAGCTTCAAATCAACAATTACTGGAGTGAATCACACAGAGGCTCAAAACTCTTCACACAAATGAAAAAGTCAGACTGTGCTTTGAAAGGAGTTTAATGCTCAGCTTTCCTCCCAAACGAACAGAAAACGGCTGAACTGTGAACAGACTGTTGCTGGAATAACGCTTGTTCCTTTAATAACGTAGAGCAAGCAGCAAAAACACGCTGCTGAATCCTGAAACCTGCAGAAAAGAAACCGCATTTCATTTGTAAAGCAGCTTTTAAAGAAAGCCAAAAGATTGCTGCAATCAAAAACAAGAAGGCAGTAATGCAAGGCGCTAAAGCAAACACTGTCCAGATGAAGGGAGGATTGAGAAAGAAAAGCTGACGAGATTTAGATTTGAAACAGGACATAAATCTGATGGAAGGATGGATGCTCTGTTCTGACAAGATAGACGAAGACGAGGTCGGAACGAGATGCAGGGCTACGAAGAGAGGGCGAAGACAAAAAGACATGAAGCCTGAAGGTTCTGAGCAGCTTCATCGAAACGGCATTTTGTCTTTGTGTAGGTCCTTTTTACGCCACATTCCTATGACTGATGAGCCAAACATGATGAAACAGAGCAGTGTAGTTCTGTAAATGCCTGTGTCCAACAGGAAGTGAGCTCAAACAAGAAGAGTGAGCAGAGAAAAGAACTCACTACGTTTCTTTTTGCTGAAGTCAGAGTGCAGGACTCCGCCCTTTCTTATCCCGCCTCCATGGATGACATCATCTTTAAAACCTTCAACAGTTCTAAGTCAGTAGAACTTCAGCTGCTTTCAACTCATTTTCAGTCCAGTCCAATCATCTCCTCCATTTTTCTGCTTTCTTCATTTACATCAAAGTGTCAATCAGCAGAACAAACCGAACAGAAAGGACTGACTGCTGCAGGAAAGAGTCTGACTCGCTACTTCAGACCATTTCAACAGATCCTAGCAGAGTCTGAACATTATGGGAGCATTGATCTGCTCTGTGAGAGGCAGCGAACACAGTTGAGTCGACCGTTTTTACCTCTCAGAACAGAAACAGAGCTGAACATTCAGTCAGCAGCTTCCTCACATCTTCTCTGGGCTCCTGAACATCTTTGAGCAGAAGTCTTTCTCTTTGTCCAAGCTGTCTTTATATCGTCTGGAACCCAAAAGAGACACATCCATGACTTCTGGAAAAACCCTTCCCTTCTCTTGCATGTTCAAATCTTACATTGCCACTTTCTTCAGCAGATTGTTGATGTCGGTATCATAGGGTTTTTTGGCCTGAGCAGCTTTCAGGAACTTCAGAGCATTCTCAAAGTCCCCCAGTTCCAGGTAAGCCTTAGGACAGATCATTTTATCTGAATGAAAGCGGGACACATCTAGAACAGCTCCAAATCCTTTCAAAATAAAGTTCTTTGCCACTGGAGGAACCTCTCATGCTCTTAAACTAAGGGAGAATAATTAACTCAGCAGCTGACGAAGCCTCTTCTGACTGACCTGTCCACAGCGGAAGAGAGCCTTTGTGTTCAAAGAGTCCATCTCCAAGGCTTTGGTGGTGTATTTCAGGGCTTTGTGCCAGTTTTCCAGACGGAGCTCTGTGAGGGAAAGGTTCAGGTAGAGAGGCAGCAGTGCAGACTGGATCTTCTCCTTCACCGGCTCGCTCTGCACCTCCCTGTTCTCCAGCACCATTACAGCCTGGCAGGAAAGGATCACAAAACAGATACATCTCCATTAAAAACTCTATCTTACAGTGACTTTTGTGTTTGGAGCTGAGAGGAGGAAAGCTCTTCCATCCTCTGTTAGAAATGACACTCATCGACACACAAGTAGGAAGTTGGAGGTGGGATTCAGCCAATTCATAAAGGTGGAAGGCCCCGCCCTAAGGAGTCTGACAGTGTGTTTCAAAGGCATTACACCAGGGGGCGCTGTTTTACTATTTCATTTGAATGTTGACACAAAAAGCCTTTTACAATGCAATAGTAACTTTAAAATGAATTGAAAGCAAACCATGTATTGAAATGTCATTTTTTAATATTGTATAATGAATAAATAAAAATGCATTTTCAAAATGAATGGTGTTTAATTGTACACACTGGTTAGGTCAGCACTGTAGTCTGGAAAGGTTAGAATCTGCTTTCCTTGAAACACCAGTTGGACTTTTTCATCTGGGATGATGCTGTCTGCGCTCCTTATCCTGATGGTGATTAATCCAAACGATAGTGGGACAAGGTCGTCCTGTCTGTAGGCACTGGAGCTGCAGGCCGTTAGGCTCTGTCCAGGACCAGCGGCTTCTCCAAACCACCAGGACCACCATGTACTTCGTGTAGTAAGCCAGTGACAAAATTGCTTAGGTTTTCCTGTTCCATTTCCTAAAGGAACACCCAAAATGCAGATATTGCACCACCTTACTCTGTTTTCCAAGTCATCAGTTCTTCAGAGCAATTTCTTATATTGATGACTTAGCTCTGCGTACGCCCGTTTCCATAGCATTTAAGTGAGTGTCCACGTCGTTCAAGCCCTCTTCGTGATCAAGTAGCTTGACAGTGACACTGTGCATTTCAACAGGCAAAATAGTCAGTTTCATTTCATCCATTCTGCTTTAACTATGTGGCAGAAAGCTTGGGGTGTGCTAGCATCAATGGCAGATTTGGTAGTAGCCTCTAATGTTAGATTAGACTCCTTTAGCTGATGGCTTGGGGGGTGTTTTCAGTGAAAGAGAACAGTGGAATTCCCCTCCGCTCTTCAGGAAACTGCCGACTGGCTTTTAAAAAAATAATTAATTGGGCTGCATCCGTCGATCATAAAGTATTGTAATAAAAATGCTTGGGACCGCGTAGGTTGCACATCTACTCCATCATGCGCTCCTAGTGGTCTCTGAAAAGGGTCTTTTTGGTCTTTTAAGGTGTTCTTGTGGCCTTTTTCTCATGATGGAGGACATACATAAAGAAAATGAAGATAAAATAGGTGTTTCTGAGTATATTTTTATTTAAATTGTTGTGAATCAGGAGCAGACGAAAAAAATGTTGATGAAAAAAAAAAATTAAGGTATGACCAAAGACCTACAACAGCGAGTCACAGTCTCCCCGCTCTGCTCTATTCTGATCACCCACTGTCAGACCAATAGATCCAAGAACGTCTTTGTTTTCCACGTCTGAGCTGGAATCTGGATCTAAACTGGACAGCTGGAAGGTTCCGATATTGTTGCCGTTTGGTTGTACCACTAATGTTAGGTTGTGGTTGTAAGGGGCTGTAAGCTAGCGGTAGAGTGTTTAAACAAAGGGATCATGGGAAATTGGGGAAGACTTACTCCATATCAACAACTCAGAAGTGAATTTCTGATGAGCTACTGCTGCTCTGCAGAAACTATGTCCTAGAAAATGACAGTTTTTTTGTTTGGGCTAAAAACAGCATCATTCTAATCAAAAGACAGCTGGGGACGATTTTACAATAGATCAAAGTGTATTTACGTTTCAATATTTGCGGTTTCACGCATTCGCTGATTTATTTTCAGTCATGTGACTCCTCTGGTTCTTCACTAAAACTCAGCTCCAAAGGAGGTGCTGCGTGGAGAGGAGCAGAGATGAAGAGCACACCGGCTTCCTTGCTGGCTGCTAAAGAATATTTCACAGCCATTTTCAGCGGTTCCAGAACCAACTGAAGCTTGTGTCCCTATGGAGAAATGGCATCAGCTGGAAATATCCTGATGCACTGAGAAAGATGGAGAAATATTATCATTCAGAACATTGATTGATGGTTGAAAGCGTCTTCTTCTGGAAGAAAATGACCTCTCACACTTTACTGCTGAAGGAGGAAACACGGCTGCTGGTTTTAAGGCTCAGAGAGACCCTCCTAATGTGTTATACAGTCCTCTTCAGCAGTGTTTTTCAACCTTTTTAGAGCAAAGGCACATTTTATCCTTAAAAATCCTGCCGCTTACCAGCATCCAAAAATCAAAAAAGGAGAAACTCAGTCTGTATTGATGGACAGTCTCTCTGCAATGTTTCTTCTAAAAGATGTTTTCACTAATAATTTTCAACTAAATTATTTGAAATTCTACCCTGGTAGTTGTTTTTCCCTTCAGTTTATTAACATGCAATTTTATGTAACCTCACAAAAAACAGGTACCGGTATATTCTTTCTAAATAGTGATTTATTTAAAAAAAAAAAATTTTTAGTGCAAAGGCAATTGTGATTTTTGAACCATTATATGATCAAAATATGTTTGATAAAATTTACACAAAAAACTAACATTATATCTATGTTTTACTGTAGCTACACAAAAAGTGAACATGTTGAAGTTTTATTAATTTTTCCTTTGTCTTAATCCAGAGGTTCCCAAACTGGGGGGCGCGGAGGTATTGCAGGGGGGGCGCGGCAAGGTTACTGCTTCCCGGGTTAGTTACAACAGCATGGACAAGTTTGTGACAGCGCTCCCAGCTAAACGCAAACCAGATGATGAATCTTCACCAAATGTAGCAACTTCAAAAGCAAAGACAAGAAAATATGACGAGGCATATCTCGCACTCGGCTTCACCAGTACCACAGTGGGTAAGGAGGAATGACCACAGTGTGTTGTGTGTCTAAAAATACTAGCTTGCGACAGTCTGAAGCCAAACAAATTAAAACGCCACTTGGAGACAACACATCCCGAGCACAAAGACAAGCCGGTGGAGTTCTTCAGAAAAAAACTCACACACTGTCGTGCACAGCAGAGTCGCTTTACTAAAGCAGCATCCCTGCCTGCAAATGCTCAGCTCGCCTCCTACAAAGTTGCCTACAGAGTTGCTCAGTGTAAAAAGCCACACACTATAGCCGAGGAATTAATACTTCCCTCTGCGATCGACATGGTCTCAACTATGATCGACGAAGCCACTGCCAGCAAGCTAAAGACCATTCCTCTCTCAAACAATACTATCTCAAGGCGTATTTATGATATTTCAAAAGACATAGAAGAGCAGCTAAATGACAGATACGGGACCGACGCTTTGCTCTGCAGATGGATGAGGCGACTGACAGTAATAAAGACTGCTTATTGATAACATACGTCAGATTCATTGATGCCAATGATTTGAGGGAGGATTTGCTTTTCTGCAAACAAGTGACGAGCAGAGCCACTGCAGACGAACTGTTTAAAATAACTGACACTTACTTGAGAGAGGCCGATCTGAAATGGGAGGATTGTGTGGGGATCTGCACAGACGGGGCTCAGGCCATGGCTGGGAGAAGAGGGGGGCTGCAAGCGCTCATCAAGCGCGTCTCCCCTAAAATGCAGTGGACACACTGTATGATACACCGAGAGGCGTTGGCATCTAAACAGCTGAGTCCCGACCTGCACGATGTTATGACGGATGTCATCACTACAGTGAACTACATTAAAACACGACCTGTCAAAGCAGGTATTTTCTCTGCACTGTGTGAGGAAATGGGCTCTGACCACACAGCTGTTCTGTTTCACAGCGAGTCCTGATGTGGGAAGGTTGGAAGTCACGTGGGAAGGTTTCATCCAGGGTCTTTGAACTGCGGGATGAGATCCGCATGTTTTTGGAGGAGGGGGAAAATGAACTTGCCCACAAGTTTAACAACAACAAGTTCCTCATGAAACTTGCGTTCCTCAGTGACATGTTTCAAAAACTCAATGAGCTAAATCTGCAGATGCGGGGCAGCAACACACACCTTCCACATCTGGCAGATAAAATCACATCATTCCAAGAAAGCTTGAGATGTGGGAGCATCGTTTGAGAACCTGAAGTCATTCATTGAGGTCAACAAGCTGCAGAACACAGTGATCCCATGCATGAAAGCTCACATCTCTGCCCTCCAAAAGCATTTCCAGAGGGACTTCCCAGTGCAGGATCCTACACAATATGACTGGATCCGAGACCCCTTCAGTGCAACACCACCTGCTGAATTCAGCACTACAGAGAATGAACAGTTCATTGATGTCACCTCTGATTCAACAATGAGGCTGGAGTTTCAGTCTAAGACACTAGCTGCATTTTGGATTGGAGTGGAGAAAGATTTCCCACTGCTAGGTAAAAGAGCTCTGGCCACAGTCCTTCCATTTGCCACGTCTTACCTATGTGAGATAGGTTTTTCTGCTGTGGCCTCCATCAAGACTAAATACAGATCAAAGTTGGACATTGAAAATGAACTAAGCAGTCTCACGGCTGCAGCCCCGATTTGAGAAGATCTGCAGCATGAAGCAAACCCACACCAGTCACTGAAAAGATGTGGACATTAAAGGTGCAGTTTTTACAGAGTTAAATGTTCAGGATTTTGTTATTTTCTTCAGAGAGCTGGTAAAGTGTAAAAGGCCACTTTCATGCAGGAATGGAGTTTATAAGATGTGTTGAAAGCCATGAACAGCATTACATGGTAAAATTTTATGATACATGATGCAGTGTCACTTTTAATAATTGTAAAGGTGATTTGTTTTTGTTTTTTTTGTTTTGTTCAGGAAGAAGTTGCCATTTTGTATGACTTACAATGTTAAGTAAAGTCCAGTGGAGTTTAGAAACAAAGGATTTGTATGTTTGTGTCAGTGTGGGGGGGCTCGAAAATATTCTAATCTTCAGAAAGGGGGGCCTGCAGAAAAAGTTTGGGAACCACTGTCTTAATCAAAGATGAAGTCTTTGAAAACTTGAACAAAAATGTTTTATTTCTTTTTAGATGATTAAATTGTTTCAATTTAGTTTAATTGTGTTTGTTTCACCTTCATCCTGTTTCTTAAATGTTGTTCTTACTTCTTCTTAAGTTTAACATCTTAAATAATCCAGACATTGTTAGAAAAGTGTTTCAGTTAGAAAGATGACTTGGACCAAACTCTGGGATGTTTGGCTGTTAAGAAACACAAACCTGGAAGGAGAACTAAACTGTTGACCTCTGACCTCTGATTTCATCAAGGTTTCAAAGCTGTTTGATGTCGTTTAAGACGTTTAACAGGGAAGACTCATTTTACGCTGAGACGCTGTCACTTTAACCCAATGCATTATGGGAGATGTAGTGCGAAACTGCCGCCAATCGCAGACACTTTCTGAGCTTCATTGTTTTGTTCACTTGTTCCATGGTCTGACACCGGATTCTGTGGAAAGCTACACCGCTAAAGACGAGCTTTAGCTGGTATTTTTGTTGGAACTGAGAGACTTTAGGAGCAGAATCAGAACACGGAAGTGAAAACTTTAACCACTTCTGATTGGTCAGACTGATGACATGTTATTAAGCCTCCAAGAATGATTGGTGGAGACAGTTAAAGGGGCGGGACTTTTCCAAAAAAACAGAGCTGAAGCTGCGGCTAAATCGCGGTACCTTCATTCTTATCAAAGTGTTTTTAATTGAATCAAAAAAACAAAAAAGTATTTTATGATCTTTCATATTTCTAAATATTCATTGTTTTATCAGGGCCTGTTTGGATGAACACAGAGCTGATATCCTGGAGATGGTCAATGTTTTTAGATCAGTGAAAATGGGAAATCTCCCACGGCACACCAGGGGGGTATTCCAGACAGCAGGTTATGCTAGCTCCCACGGTAAGTTTGAGGCTAAGGAGGCTGATAACCTCAGATTTCCAGGAAAGGAGGTATGTTTCAGGGTATGTTTATTGCTCTGAATGAAACAAACTCTTTATCTTGAGCTATATTCCATTGTCCTTTAATAAATGTTTTACAAAGAATGTTTCAGAAGGGTTCTTGATGAGTATGGATCGCTAACGGAAATTCTTCTGCTGTGGGGGGGGGGGGGGGTCCCGTTTATTCAGTGTATTCCTGGGTGTCTCTAGTCCTTAACCCCGCGAATAAGAGGGGAATACTGTAATTGCACCACATGTTATGTTTACACCGCTTCAGTGACTCATTATGTTGTCTGCCTGCCACTGCACAAACAATTGTCTGTTTGTTTAACTGTGAGTTGTGTTTATTCTTTTTTTATTCCAAACTTTATTTGTTTTATGCAGAAATTGTACAAAATCTCCATCAAATAACAGATATCAGTTGAAATAAAGGTACTTTTGCACAATCTTTTTTTTTATTAAATTAAAGAGATGAAAACAAAAAACAAAAACAACAACAACAAAAAAGGAGACGCACAAAACTACACCAACCCTCTCTATCAAAGCTTTCGAAAATATAATAGGTTTCAACCATTGCAACTTAACACATGCCCAGATTTCTCACAAGATTAGATTAAAATACGCAAAAAGTAACCACATCCATGAGATAAAAATCAGACAAAAGGGAGCCCCCAGAACAAGTGATTTAGTCTGGAAAAGAATAGAATTGTGTTTGCTGTGTTGTTTGGAATAAAGGACGCCACCTTTGTTCAAATTTATTAGAGAAAAACCATTCAATGTCATTCTTATCTTTTCCAACTTCAGGAAGTACAGAACATCCTTGAGCCATGCGAAGATGATGGGGAGTGCGGTGTTTTCCACTTTAACAGAATTAATCTCCTTGCAAGAAGAGTCATAAAGGCGAGGGAGTCCCTTTGAGATTTTGACAGGGAACGTGGCCCTATAAAAATTCCAAATAAGGCACTCAGAGGGTTTGGGCTCACATTCCTGTCAATAACGCAAGATATCCCTGAAAAAAATTCTGTCCAATAATCCAGGAGTTTGGGGCAAAGCCAGAATGTATGAAAAAGGTTTCCTGGACATTGGTGGTATCTATCGCATAATGGAGAAATATTAGGGAACATTTTAGATGAATGTAATTTTGTAAAATAAACACAAAGGACCAGTTTGCACTGAAGGTTTGTGTACTCTCATCAGAATCTGAGACCATACGTTGTCAGAGAAAGTTTCTCCTAGATCATCTTCCCAAAGAGCATTTATAGTGTCCAGAGTTTTTGACCGGATAGCTGATTTCTGACTGTAAATGAGTGAAATGGACCCTTTCAAAGAAGAAGGCAAGAGCAAAGAATCTATGGTCGAGGTTTCAGAGAAATTAGGAAATGAAGGGAACGTACTGTTAACAAAACTGCGGCCTTGTAAATATCTGAAAAAATGTCGCTTTGGGAGGGAGAATAGTTCTGATAGTTGATGGAAAGAAGCAAAAACACTGTCAATGAACAAATCTTTAAAGGTCCGTAAACCAAGATCGGCCCATTTTAAGAAAACGTTATCAACAAGAGATGGTGTAAAGAAAGGATTAGCTGCTAAAGGGGCATTATGCAAGTAGATTTGTAATTAAATAAAAAGCTTAAAATGGGTCAGAATCTTAAGAGATATTTTAACTATATAATTCTTAGAATGTTCTCTTGTTGGGTATTGTATAGGAGAATATAACAAGGCATTGAGAGACACTGGCCTTACAGAGTTCAACTCCATGGTTAACCAGTCTTAGGTGGGAAAAGCTCCGGATTGGAACCAATATTTAAAAATTCTTACGTGGGATGCCCAATAGTAGTACGTAAAATTAGGCAGGGCCATTCCTCCAAGCACTTTGGGCCTCTGTAAATAGTGCTTTGACAGTCGTGAATTTTTTTTATCCCAAAGAAATTCAGACACAAGTGAATCAACCTGGGAGAAAAAGGAGCTAGTCAAGAAAATAGGTAAGCACTGAAAAGTATACAGAAAGCAAAGCAATATGTTCATCTTGACACAATTAATGCGTGCTACTAAAGACAACTTAAGCAAAGACCAGCGTTCAAAATCTTCCTTAGTTTTTGACAAAAAAGAATTAAGTTTGCTCTAAATAAGAATTGTGTTTTTTTTGTCACCTGAACTCCAAGATGTAAAAAGCTGTCATTTGCCACTTGAAAAGGGAAATTTTGCAGGGAAGATGCATTAATACGCGAGTTCAGGTAGAAAACTTTCACTTTTGCTCAAATTAAGTTTAGATCCTGATAGCTTCCTAAAAATCAGATAGCAGACTTAATATCACAGGTATTGACCGGTTGATGTCAGAGACATAGAGAAGTAGGTCATCTGCGTACAACAAGACTTTTGCCTCCACACCATATCGATGCACTCCTCAAATGTTCAAGTTATCCGGAATAGCAATAGCCAAGGGTTCTATCGCTAGAGCAAACATAAGTGGACTTAGAGGACAGCCCTGTCTGGTTGAACGGTGAAGTGAAAAGTAAGTGGACTGAGTGCTATTGGTTCTAATAGCAGCCAATGGATTAGCATATAAAAGTTTGATCCAGCATAAGAAGTTATCTCCCAAACCAAATCTCTTGACCGTATGAAATAGATAAGCCCACTCTACTCGATCAAAAGCCTATTCGGCATCCAACAATATTATGGCTTCTTGTGTATTGCTGTTTAAGGTATTATCCGTTATATTAAAGAGTCTCATCAAGTTGGAGAAAGAATGTCTATTGTGGATAAACCCAGTCTGATCAGGGTTGATGATTTTAGGTAAGATCCAGTAGGATGGATAAAAAATTTGATACGATTTAGAAGTCCACATTTAGCAGGCTTATGGGTCGGTAGGAGGAGCAAGAGAGGGGGCCTTTTTCCTTCTTCAAAATCAGAGAAATAATGGCTTGATTAAGTGTCTGAGGTAGCATCCCATTAGGAGTATGCCTCATTATACATGTCTAATAACAGCGGAGCTAACTTATCCATGAACTTCTTATAAAACTCGGATGGATAACCATCAGGGCCTGGACATTTACCTGCTTGGAGAGACAGAATTGCAGTACTAATTTCTGACAATGAAATGGTCCTGCCCAAATTATTGGCATCTTCCTGATCGACGGTAGTAATTCTCAATGTTGAAAAGAAAATAGCCAAAGTCCACATCTGTTGGTGTAGCCTCAGACGTGTATAATGTTTTGTAAAATTCTTTAAAGGTTTGGTTAATCTGAGAAGGCTCTGTTGTAATACCCCAAGGGGTTAGAGTTTTTTAGATTTGCTGCAAGGCTGAAACCTGTCTAATTTGGTGTGCCAAAACTTTACTTGATTTATCTTCATGTTCAAAAACTGGGTACTGGACTGAAGCATTAGCTCAGTAGTACGATATGTCATAAGGGTGTCAAATTCAGCTTGAAGAGAGAAACGCTCTTTACAAATATTTGGAGAAGGGGAGACTGCATTCATAGCATTCCAGCTGTAATATTTGCTGTCTCAAGTCATTCAGTTTGTCACGCCTCAGTTTTTGTTCATAGTGAATATAAGAGATTATCTCCCCTCTAATAAAAGCCTTGAGGGATTCCCAGAGGAGAGAGGCAGAGACCCCTGGAGTTCGGTTGGTACTTCCAAATCTTCACATTTCTGTGACAGACTGCCTACTCTGTCTGTTAGCGTTGCTACTGTAGCCTTTAGGCTAGTTAGCTGGATGTCGTGGTCGTTAGCAGTTTGGTCATGGCTCTTAATAGTCTCGTTTTGCGAAGATATTTTGGCTTCCAACGGTCCCAAGGCAGCTGTAATTTCTTTCTTAACTGCACCAGATACAATCTGCTCGAACTCTTTGACTATTCCCGCCCGCATATTTTCCATCATTCCCTCCCTGCGTGCTAGCATACGATCGCTAGCATCCGAGGCGGGGTCGATGGGCAGCTCAGGTGAGGCTGGAGGTTTGTTGCCGCCTGATTTCCCCATCTCAGATTTCCCTTGAGATGCCATGATTCAGCCGACTTTTCGGAGCGGAAAAAGCAAGACCTGGCGCTGTGCAAGTGACTAAAAAAAAGGTGTAAAATATGAACACGTCTCACATGTTCAATGTTCCACAGCGCCCCCGTGTTTATTCTTTTCAGTGTAATTTTTGTTCTTTGTTGCTATTTTGCAGGCGCTGTTTGCTGCTTTAGCTGGTGGATCTGCTGGCTGTCATTTTACAGCAGCAAAGTCATAGGGTTTGCGCTGCGCACTCATTGCCGCGCACTCATTGCCGCGCACTCATTGCCGTGAAGTTGTGCTACTGTGGACTTTATAGTTTTGGACTCCAACCGGAGGCCGGACGACAAAAAGGCGTTGATGGCTACTAATGTTACAGGATGTTGCCAATGAACGTCAGGACTCTGCACTGACCCTGGGAGTCAGCCGTTGAACTTGTGGATGGGGTTATATCTGGGCCCTGGTGAGACCGAATACATTCTCATGGTGGTATTTTAGGATGTCTGTGTTCGTTTGTTTTTCAGCAGTAGAGTTGTTTGTTTTTATTGTTTTGTAGCTGAAACCATTTTACCACATAAGCAAGATTGCACTAACAATTCTTGGGGACCAATACCCAGGCCCCACACACACAGACATGTGGCCTTCAGCAGGTCAGAAGACAAAAAACTGCAACAGCTTGCCTGTTTGTAGCTGCCTTTAGCCCTGTAATGTTGGCTACAGCTGAAGTAGTGGTTGCCAAGGCTGCGCAGAGTGTTGGTGACCTCAAGAAGCTCAGACAGAGGAACTGAGCTCTGCTCCTCCTGAGGACCAAAGACACGAGAAACAAACTTCAATGAAGAGAAATAACAAATTGAAACTCATGTGTTATCCATGACTCCTCCCACCCTCCACACATACTGACCGGACTCATGGCGAAAAACTCCTCCACTTGTCCCGAGTCAAAATAATCCACGATCTGAACCTCGTACAGAACCACAGCAGCTGCAGGGATGAGGGGTGGACAGCCCAGATCTCCATAGGCGTACTGCGGCTGGAGGAGGACACGGGAATGCTCCCCCCTCTTCATGGTCAGGAGACCCAACTCCAGCCCCCATAATGTTAGGTCTGCATCACGGCACACAACAGACTGGATTTTAAACACATGCCCTTCTGTCAGAACAACAGCACATCTGAAGAGTAGAGCTGTATCAATTAATCAATCGATTAATCAACTTCTATTCTTACAATCGAACAAGATCGATCTGTCTGATGCAAGTTGTTAATCAAATCAACCTAAACCATCAAAAAATCATTGCAAATGGAAATAAATCAATTATATCAACCATCTGGATTGAGGTAGAGTAGGTTTGTTTTTACTATAAAATAATGACCAAGTGCTTCAGTGGACAACACACACGTGATGTCATCGAAAAACGGATCAGTCCATCATTCCAGTCCAATGTGTGGACAGACTGTGAATAAAGTCATGTGACCATCCAGTGTCTAGAATGTTCCAAGAATGTTCCCTTTGGATTCTCTGGATGTGGAAAAACAACAGTGGTGAACTTTAGGAAACTAACATGTGAATGGATTTGACCTTCATTCTAGTTTACTGGTTTGTTTGGACACAGATTTCATTTCCACTTGATGATCTGGAAGAAATCCAAGAATCTGGAAAACTGTTCAGTAGCAGGAATTTCTGTCTGAGTCTCACTGCTGGAAGTTTGGATGAAGATGATCTGGATCCCCTCTAGATCAGTGAATCGGATCGTTTTAGAATGAACCAATATTGGCCATGAATCGCATCAGCAACCACAAATTATGATAGGAACCTAACTGAAGAGGCTTCTCTTACCCCTCCCCATCTTCAGAAGGCGGGGGTGCTTAAGGTGGGTGGTGGTTTCAAAAGGCTGGTCAGAATATTCCAGGTAACCGGAATAATGGACTGCAGGGAGAAGAAAAACACTGGTAGCACCAAGGTAGCATACTAAAAAGGGCTGTAACGAGTACCTGAATACTGAAATATTTGCGATCCGTTTTAGAAGAAAGGAGAACAAATATTTGAGACGTTTTGAGATAGCTGGTTTGCAATTTGTATAAATATAAGAGTACCGAGCGCTGAACAATGTTGGATTTTAAGTTAAAATAAACCAAACGCATTGATTGTGTAGCGCTACCGTCCCCAGAAGAAAATAAGTCTTTAAAGCAAAGTGTCTAAGGAAGTTCTCATTTTCCAAATAGAACTATCAATCATTTTTTATACATCATGGCAAAGACTTGGAAATAAAGTGGTACTCTGACACCACAACTTGTAAAGCAAGAGAAGAAGAAAAAACAAACGTCAACCTGCTGACAACGTTAAGATGGAATTTTCTACTCTGGCTAAGCAGGTAAAAGAAGTCAGTGCTTCGCTTTCTACTTGATGAAGATGAGGTAATCATTTGTAAAACTAAACCAACGTGTCCAGCAGCCCCGTGACCCCGAAAGGGAAGAAGATGGATGAATGAATGATGATGATGAACAATGAAAACCCACACAGATTAAAGTACATTCATCTTATCTTATTCATGTATTTTTAAGCTATACTTTCCTGGTGAGGCTGCCTCTCCTGACTACATGTCACTAAAGTATTAAATACCACTTCTTTCAAAATCCTTGTTTTTACTTGTTACTTTACTTGAGTTCTGTTCTAAATAAACGTGTAAAGGATGGTGATTAAACACAATTTCTTTCCATTTCCATACAGTAAAACGACTTGTGGTTTGATCTGTGAATCCAATTGGCTCGTCTCCTAGGCAACAAAAATCCCCAGCCCTAATAATGAAGGTACAGGAGAATCTGCTCTAACCTAAAACTGAAGCATTCTGAGGGACAGGAGGGCCCTCCCCAGGATGGAGCACCTCCTTCAGGACCCCCCGGTCTCCCAGGACGTCGTCCATCCGCTGTTGGAGGAGGTCAAAGGGAGTCTGCAACAACACCATCAAACACTGCAGCATCCTGCCATGTAGTGGTCAATGACAGCCCCCCTACCACATTATGGGATGTCCTGAAAGACTCGACAGGAATAAGGTCCAATTTTGAAAAGAAAAAAAACAGAAGTCATGCTCTTCTGGAGCTCTGACTGACTAAACTGTAGATAAACACATCTGAACATAATCTTCATCGTTTGTCACCATCATTAATTAACCACCAACTGCTCTGCGCCCCTGCCCTACAGTCACGTGACTCGCTGGGCCTTCCTCTCGCCCACGTGTCTGCAGAACCCCGAGCACGTACCGGGAAGGTCCCCGTTCGGCGGCATCCCCGCAGGAAGCCGTTGGTCGCCATGGGGGCGTCTGCGTCGCGAGGGGGGAGGTGGTCTGGTTCTAACGGCCCGGGCATGAAACCAGGCCGGAGGCTGCGTGCGCGTTCCCGGGCGTGAGGTGGAGCGAGCAATCAGCTCGCAGCTTTATTTAAAATCAAAAAAACTTTATTTAAAACTCCATGTAAACACACACATCTGGACAGGATGGTGAAAGGGTTTCTCTGTAAGGCCTTTTTTTTTAGTGAAGCTCAACAATTGTTTTCATTTAATTTTTTTCTGATCAATGGTTTGTGTTGTAGAAAAAATGTAAGAAAATAGGTTTTTTGAGTCTTGGCTACTTGTTGTCTATTAATCAATAAAAACATGGCCCTGGATTGGAAAAACTCTTTAAAAATGAATTAATTTGAGAGGACTACAGGAACGTTCAGAACCTCATCATCGCTAACTCTTTCTCAGTGATGGCGACTGGTTTGGACAGATTGGCAGTGATTTAAAGAGTGATCAGTACAGATCACACAAGGCAGATCATACAAGGCGGATCACACAAGGCGGATCACACAAGGTGGATCACACAAGGCGCACACCAACAGACTCAAGAACAGATTTTCCCCACAGAGGGCAACCTTCTAAACAAAATATGAACCTGGGAAAAACAAAAAATGCTCTAACAACTGTATACCTATCACATGCAATATAACCAGTACAGAAAGTACGGTTTGTGCTATGCATGGATGTACATATCCATAGTTCCACAAATTATTTTATTGTTCTTCTCTTTTTATTTCATATATGTATATTATTTTATTTAATATTGTCCAAAGAGCTGGAGAGCACCAGGACTTGTTGTCACAAGCTTCTTGTGTAACAATGAAATTAAAGGGTTTCTAATTCCTGACAACTACCCTTGCGTGTTAAGTGTTCATCCACGGCATGCCCATGTCAATTTTGTCATCAGGTCCATAATAACCAGCTGTTTGTGTTGAGATGATGCTGGTCACTGTGAGTGTGTCTGAGGTTCTGCTCCTGCAGCTGTAAACCCAAAAAAACAATCAGGCTTCATACACCAGACAGGGAATTGGGCCGGTGCCGTGTACCAACGTTTTCCAGGGGAGAAAGTTACAACTGACTTATTTAAATGATGATCATTGGGTTTAGTTCTGTTGGCTGTGTGTTCATACAGTATATGAGGATTATATTTGTGTATATTTTTGCCATTGCAGCCAAAACACAGCAGACATTCTCTGTCATCTTTTATTTCACATTTCACCACTCCCTCAGACTGAGACACTCTGTGAAAAAACCTCTGATGTAATGTAAGTGAAGGTAACACCACACACATATTCTATACATAGCTGCAACTTTCATGCACCAGTTTCCCTTTCATTCTTAATGACCTCCTACGGCTTTGCAGAAACAATGTCGTAGTAAACGTCACAGGATTTTTGATCTGGCTAAAAACGACATCATCATGATCATAGTGAGACTATAATAAAGGACAGTATCAATAATAAAACCATGATCACTGATCGAATGAAGATTCATAAGGATACTGTAAGCACCATAGATGAAAGAGTTTTATATTTTATCTCCTTTCTTTTTGGATAAGCTTGTCAGTTTGACACGTAATCAATCCTAGCATTTGTTCTCAGATCAGGAATGAAAACTATTCTAAGTTCTCTTTTCCCTTGTTTTGCAGATATACGTGTGGAAAGAAGCAGTTCAAAACACTGTAGAGTCAGCAAAAAGGTCTGGAAAGACCTCCACATAAAAACTCAGGAACCACGTTTGATGAAGAGAACGGTCTCATCCGTCCATCACCTGGCTTCATCCTGTTCAGGATCACTGGAGTCCATTCCAGCTACTGTAGGCCAAAGGCAACGCCACACACTCAGACACTCACAGGCAAACACAGAAAGGACCCCACTGGGATTTGAACCAAGGCCTTCTGGCTGTGAGGCAGCAGTGCTTGCAGCCTGCATTTTAATCTTCATGAAATAAAGTATGTTAAGAAAAATATTTTATAAAGGAAACACAGACGCTGTCATTTAATTAAGACAATTCTTTAATGAGTCTATTTGTTTCTAGTTCCAACAAGAGTAGAAAACATCCGATTCAGTCGATTCCATTTCCCATTTAAGAAAGTTCAATACAGAGATATTATGAGAAGACTAATTCGATCAAGCTGGGTCTGTAATAATACTCAAAATATTTTTGGGATTTTATTCAACTGTGGTTTGTGAAGCATTTTAACCAACTTTGTTAACGATACA